>CM035124.1:65065302-65665302 GCA_020205555.1 Panax stipuleanatus | reverse complement strand
TAATAAATCTCAAGAGTATACAATCGAATAAGTATTGTATAACTGAATCATGCTTTTAAAAGAGTTACAATATGTAATATGAATTTCGAACTTGAACAATTAAGAACACGAGCTTACTCGATATAGAAACACAAGTCTAAGACTTAATAAATGAATAAATTAGAATTTAGGGAACTTGCTAAATCAATAAGTTAGGGATAGGATACTTGCCTCTTGCACAAGCTACAAATATAATTACAATATACTTCCTCAACGTCCTACACATTACATTATGTATACGACATCGATTAGTTTTCATAACTACCATGTTTAACTGTAGAACTATTCACTTAAGTTCGACTTACAACTTGGTTTATAATATTACTCAATGGCTAACCACATAACATGAATGTAAACTCACAACATGCATATCACACATGTATAGCCCTTTAAACAATCATAATCAAGTTTTACAATTACGATATTCAAGTTCGCACTTAGTTTGTTAACTTGAACCTTCACATTATCTTATACATGTCAATAACTTAATTTATTAATCATGAACTTCAAATCATATAATATTCATTTATGTAACTTAAAACATCTTTTATTATCGAGAACACTACACTTGTGTGCGTGCATGTCCGAAACCCTCCGATTGCCTCCGAATACGCATCAGTCACAAAGGTGTCCATTTTTACCCATTTTAACGATTTCAAATTGAAAAACTTAAAGAATGAAAGTTGTAGGTCTACTCGTTATCTTTCCGAATCATCTTGAATCGCCTTAATCGGAGTTCGTATGAAAACGTTATGCTTATTTTACTACAGGAGGTCAAAACAGTCTCGAAAATAAAAAAACAAAGGCTCCTGGACAGCCCTTATACCCATTGGGGCGGGTCCTAATACCCATGAACACCCGCTGGGGCGGGTCCCCCTGCTGGTGCACTCCCTGGTTCGCGATGAACACACAGAGTAGCCCAAATAATCCAAATTAAACTAACGTAATGAATTATAAGGCTACCCATAATGTAAAAACTCCACAGAAACATTATATAATATTTTTAGCATGATCTTAGCATTTTAAATTACGTATTTACACAATCCAAGGCATCTATTTTCACTGTTTTCAATATTTTGTAAAGTTTTAAAGGAAAACAAGAAATTCAACGTTACGGATTCGTTATAACACCGAATCCGTTCGTTTAACTTCCATTTTGTTCGTTTAAACGTACATAATTACATGCAAGTATCAATTTAAGTTAAATAAACGTATAAGGCGTGTAAATTTTGTACGTAAGGGCTATATGGGCTATATGTACAATTTCTACACTCTGTAACTTTTGAAAATCTAATTATCAATAAAATTCCATGGTGTGATCACTGAAAGTTATGCATATATGGCATATAATATGTTATAAACACATATGAACACACATATAGTCATATAATGAACAAATATCAATTTTCTCATTCACAGAGAATTTTTAAAGCACTTAAATGGAAAAACTTTGTAAAATTTTGAAAACCCAATTAAGGCCTAATTACATGAATTCGATTATTTTAATTCATTCATACCAAATACAAAATATGTTATAATGATATAATAACACATATATAAGCATATAATCAAAAATTGCTAATTTTTCCCATACACAGAGAACTCAGAATATATGTTCATGAAGGAAACATAGTACGTGAAATAAAACTGGGACAAAGGAATTACCCCTTTCAAACTCTGTAAAGATGATATGGATTCTTTTTTTTGATTCTTCAAATTCTTTCAACTCTCTCTCAATTCTCTTTTCCCTAAGTTTTCTCAGAGTATGTATATGATATATAGTAGTTCTGATATATGTTTATAAGATATAAGTCTGATATGAATAATATACATATACGTATAATTAGTCGTGGGGTCATGGTCGTCAGTTAATCCCATAATGGGTTAACTGGCCTCAACCTTCACCAAGGCGTTGTTTGCTTGTCCCTTATTCCCCCTTTTCCATTTAATTTAATTAACTTACTATTATATAGTTAATTAAATGTCACACCCAATTAATCAAATAATTCTATTTAAATCAATTAAATAAAATTGCACAATTTCACAATAATTCACATAGTTACATAATTAAAATTCTTATTTATTAATTATGTCAAATTATTAAATATCTAATTAATTATTAAATTAATTAAAATAACATTATGCTTATTAATTAATTCACTAAATGAAATAAACTCAATTAAATACATACTTTGAATATAAAAATTCACCACATTAATTTAACTAATGTGACACGTATAATTAAATTAATCTACCACAATTTCATCAATTAATTATTTAACTCAATAATTAAATCATCGAAAAATATTTATTTAATTCAATAAATATTCAATTTAAATTACAAAAATCTTGTTCGTTACAGTATGTAATGATTGAATAGTTATAATTTGATACAATAACGAGAATGTACTATGATATAGTACTAGATAAATCCACGAGGAGTTATAAATGATGAGATACAAAAATTGTATCAACCAAAGAGAAAGTTATGAACAAGATATAGTAAAGTGGGATTTCAACTGAGGACTCATGTGGTGGCTGAGTTGTACAAACCTTTGTATGGGCAGTGGTTTTGTGCTAACACTTGGTTTATCATTTTGATAATCGTTGGAATGCTGGTGTCGCGCTATCGATATATATATGACGAGAAGGTGATTCTTTTCTCATATTATATTTGATAGTTAGAAACAATTAAGATTAGATTAGATGATATTAAGATTAGGTACGAGTTCTTAAAGCTCATACTTATTGTAAGTTCGTGACTCATAATCATATGTATATTTTTGAAGCCCAAAGCATATGGAATGTCCCTGATAGGTTCTTGGACTACGTATTGCTAGGACAAGTTCTTAAACTCATAATATTGTGGCAAGTTCCTGAACTTCCAAAGTGTGGTGAGTTTGATGAACTATACTGGGTATAGAAAGGTTATGGTATAGAAAGTATCGATGTTGTTGAAGATTGATAGAATGTTTAAGTAATAAAACGATGGAGTAAAGATTTATATTAATGGAGAAACTTAGATATTCTAAATCTTCTAGCTATGCTAGATTTTCAAAATTTATTGACTTCGTGCTGATGTTGCACTCCTGTTTTCTTGAAAAACATTGGATCTAATGATTAAACCATTGGATTTTTAAAATAGTGCTATTATTAACATGTCTATGCTAATTGCTTCAGCGAGACAAAAATGATTTCAAACTTTCAAAATGTATTTTATATATTTTATGCATCATTAGATATGATGTAAAAATAATAATCGAGGAAGTCATCAATGCAGTTGAACATAGTGTTGGATATGATTGTAGGATCTTACTATGGCATGTTGTAGCATGACGACATCGTATAATAAAGAAATCCTCAACGTACCATTACTACGGTACGGTATCAGGATATTACAAAAAGGTTTATTTTATTTTCTTTATGTTTCCTTAAACTATAATTTTTTTTATTGAGTTGGTTAAATATATATATATATATATATATATATATTTCTATTGATGTCCGAATTTTTGCTAGAAGTCTATGCTACTTGATTCAGCTAGACAAATATTGAAAGATGTTTATGAAATTCGAGCATTCTTGACAAAGTATGCCAAACCAGGTTGCTCTGGTGTGGATTCAGATGTTGAAAGCTGAGATGAAGAACTCTATAAAGGGGACATATTATCGGAGACAATAGTTTCGAGTGTAACACATATAGTCATTACGATGTACTACGTTTGTGCACGACGTAGTGGTGCGATAGTCTGTTCACCTAGAGCACCGATGTAGGATGTTTACAGTTTGTGTGATTGTTAAACATTTTGTTAGAGCGGTTTTTAGTGTGAAGTACTGGGGGTGAAGCACTATTAAACCTAGAGATGAGTTCAAGGTATTGTGACCCCTCAACATGATTTGGAATCTTTTAAATTCCTGAGTTATTTACATTGCTTCCCAATTATTGAGCAATTGTAGAAGATTCTTATTATTCTAAAGGTGAATGTGGCAAGAAGGATATTCCTTAGAAAGGAGTAGTTGTAGAACGCAACAATCCAGTGAATAAAGATTAGCGTAAAATCTATTTTGATAGATAGATATATAAAGTTTGATAGATTAAATTTCGAGGACGAAATTCTTAGAAGAATGAGTGAATGTGATAAACCGAATACATACAAGATAGTGAATTATGAAGTATATGACTTCGACGAGTAGATTATATAGTAATGATCCTTAGAAAAAAAATGAACGGGTTAAATAATATATAATATTTGAAACATAATCGAGTTAATTGAAGGTTATGAAATAAAACCTTAAACTTGTTGAAGAAATGAATGGAGTAGTATATATATGTAAAACTTTTGTTAAGGTAATGTGTTGAAGTTATTCAACGATAAAATTATGAAAGAGATTTAGTAAAAATCGAGTAAAGGAGGTTTCGTTGATTCTGAGAACGGAATCCTTATAAGGAGGGAATGATGTGACAACCAGGATTTTCAAGAATTAATAAATGAGAATTTAATAAATAAAATTCTTATTATGAGATGTTTCGAGTTTGAGTATGTGTATATGTGTTACACGTTGTGAAATATGTGATTTGGTATGAAGAGAATTTTATATATTAATTTTAATATTTTTTGAATTAAATAAATATTTTAATTGATCAATTTATTGAGTTAGATAAATAATTTATGTGATTGTTGTGAAGTAATTTAATTAAGTGTAATATATTAATTAAATAAATATTTAATATTTAATTTAATTAATATGTAATGATTTTATGTTATAGTCCTAATTTAATTGGGATAATTAAATTAGATGAAGTTATGTGGTAATTGTAACATGAAATTATAATTAACGAGTAATTATAATTGTTATGTGACAATTTTTATGTGATTAATTGATGTTAACTTTTAATTAATTAAATTAAAATGTTAAGATTTAATTAATTAAAGTATAACATTAAAAATATGTGTTAAATAATTTATTAAAAGAATTAAAAGAGTTTTTAAAACTATTTTGCCAAACAAGGCCCTTGCACCTGTTTTAAATCCGTTTTGCCAAACGGGGCCTTAACTACTAAAAATTGTTTTTAAAAATAAAGTTATTTTTGCCAAACAAGCCTTAGGGCTTTTTAAATTCTAAATGTTGTAACCTATGTATTAAGTGCAATTATTATACTTATTAAGGTAATTACGTATTATAAGTTATATATCTTATATTTATGTATTATATGTATAATATATGTAAAATATATTATATGTATATTACGTTAGTAGAAGAACAAAGAGCTAGAGTTAGTCTGTTAGAAACAAAGAAGAAAGAACAGAGTAAACTAGAGAGAAAAGAGAGAAGAAGAAGAGAGAAAGAAGAAAGTGGAAGACTACGAGAAATCAAAAGAGAAGATAATCACCATCATCTTCATCTTCTTTCTCTAGAAGCAAAGGTATAACCTAAGTTTTATTGTTGTTTTTCATTGTTTTTATTCTCTATAAATTTATTTTCATAATAAAATTATAAATTGATGATCAATATGTATTAGATTATGTATAAAAACTATTATATATGAGTTATATGATAGTTTATGTGATTAATTTCATGTAAATATGATGAACATGAAGAAATCATGTTCATAGCAATTTATAATGAACTAACTTGAAAACAAATTTCCTTAAATATCAAAATTAGTGTTTGATTATGATATGTTACGTAAATTGATCATAGATTATAATAATACGTTAAGAAACGAACAAAACATGATTTGAATCGTGTAATTTATGTTAAAAACAAACTCATAGTGTTAATTTTCTTCAAGAAAACTTAACAATGGTGTTTTCTTCAAAAGCAAGAAAATTAGTGTTTTGATTATGTATTGTGATATTTATGTATGTTAAAAGTTTAAAATTTTGTTTTCATAAAGTTTCATGTGCATTATGCTAGTTAAAATCGGACTTTAGTACGAAGAAATAAGCTAAATTGGCTTATTTCTCTGCATAGTTCACGAGCCGGGGAACCCACCAGCAGGAGGTCCCTCCCCAACGGGGATTTTAGCCTAGAACTCCCGCCCCAGTGGGCCTACATGCTGTCCGGAGTGATTTAAGTGTTGAAATGCAAAACTATTTTGACCTTCTGTAGTAAAACAAGCATAACGTTTTCATACAAACTCCGATTAAGGCGGTTCAGGATGATTCGAAAAGATAACGAGTAGACCTACAACTTTTATTCTTTAAGATTTTCAATTTGAAGTCGCTACAAGGGGTCAAAATTGCCATCTTTGTGAGTGATGCGTATTCGGAGGCAATCGGAGGGCGTCGGACATGTACATACGCAAGTATAGTGCTGTCAAAGATAATAGATGTTGTTCTAAGTTATAAAACATTATCATTATGAATTATAAATGATACTTAACATTAGTTAATGATGTAATGACAATTACGTAGACTTAAACAAATGTTAAGTGTTGATTAAAAGAGAAATATAAAGGAATATGAAACGAAGGTTAACATTCTTAATGTTAACAAACATTATACATCTAATGTGATGTAAAGACGAGGTTTAAGACTTAAATAAATGTTAAGTGTATTAAAGGGGAACGTAATGATAAGTAAAAGGAAGTTTAACGTAAAATAAATCGAATAAGCGATGAGGAGCCCTAACCGTACTTAACCACATAAAAGGAACATTGTGTGTCAAACCTAAAGAAGTTAATAGTATATTGTAAAGTAGAGTTACTTAAACTATTACTAAGCAATGCTATGTGACTAATAAATAATGTGCATAATTATATAATTGTGTGGGATTCATGAAGTGCAGATAATTATAAGCTATTTTTCGATAATTGGTAATCTACGATCAAGGCAAGTCTTCCAGTTCCTATGTGCTACTTGTATTCAATTTTTATTTACATGTATTCATGGTAGCAATATGAAATGTTGAATTTACATGTTACTAGCTATGAATTGAAAATGTCAAATTATGACTATATTTGGTTGAGTTATGGAACTCAACATGTGATATATGAAATGTTGAGCATGTGGAACTTATATTTATATTGAACTGATATTTATGCTGAGCATAAAATCTTATAATTTTTTAAATTGAGATATATATTGAGCATGAACTTATGTGTTATGTACGGCATGAAAGCTGTTAGATTTACTGAGTTGTCGAGCTCATTCTTGCAAAATAACTATTTTTGTAGGCTAAGGATCCAAGGTAAAGTTATGTGCTACTTGAATGATGTGGCTCAGATATAATGCACGAAGATTAATTATTTTAGCTAAAGTTGTTATTCCTTTAAACCATGTTCAAGGTTCTGGAAGTGTACTTAATGGTTTATGATGTTTATTTTATGTTGAGTTGTAAAGTTTGAGTTATCCGAAGTTTAAAGGATATTGAATTGGGATGCAAAGTTTATATAATAACTTTGATGAAGCAATTCATGTAATATATTTGAATCAAAGATATGTAATGATAAAGGTTGAGATTTAAGGCAATAAAAGAAAGATATATATCAAAGTTTTAAATATTTCGCATTTTTAGCGATTGTATCATCGAATAATGATGTAAAGATAGAATAAAGTTGTATTGTTAACAATCGAGAATGAGAATTATATTGTATGAATTTTGGGGTTGTTACAGTTGGTATCAGAGCCAAGTTAGTTTATACACCTTAGGTAAGAGTACCTTAGGCTATGACAGTAGAATAAGAAGTTAAGTTTAAGCTACGTATAATAAAAAGGTGATTCTTTTCACACACGTAGAAGTATAGAATGAGTTAAGTCCTAGAAATGTTATAAGAAGAAGATGAGAACGACGAGGAGTAAACTCGAATAAAATATTGAACTATATGAATGAATTAAAAATTCTTAAAGGAAGAGTTGTTTAATAAACAAAAAGATTCAAAGAAGAATCTTGAAGAGATATGAAGATAAGAATCGGGAGTTGGCTAACTTCAATAATCAGGATGACGAATAATGATGAATAGACAGTGTCTATAATACTAAAAGCATAATGAAATCATAATATGACAAGATGAAAGGTAAAGATAAGAAGATTGTAAAACAAAACGATAATGAGATAAGAAAAGAATCATAAGGGAGATGATTATAGAATAAGATCACGACGTGATCTTTTAAAACTGTAAAAGACAGATGGTATGTAATGATTGAATAGTTATAATTTGATGCTATAACGAGAATGTACTATGATATAGTACTAGATAAACTCACGAGGAGTTATAAATGATGAGATACAGAAATTGTATCGACCAAAGAGAAAGTTATGAACAAGATAGAGTTAAGTGGGATTTTAACTGAGGACTCATGTGATGGTTGAGTTGTACAAACCTTTGTATAGGCAGTGGTTTTGTGCTAACACTTGGTTTATCATTTTGATAATCGTTGGAATGCTGGTGTCGCGCTATCGATATATATATGACAAGAAGGTGATTCTTTTCTCATATTATATTTGATAGTTAGAAACAATTAAGATTAGATTAGATGATATTAAGATTAGGTACGAGTTCTTAAAACCCCTACTTATGGTAAGTTCGTGACTCATAATCGTATGTATATTTTTGAACCCCTAAGCATATGGACGGTCCCTGATAGGTTCTTGGACTACGTATTGCTAGGACAAGTTCTTAAACTCATAATATTGTGGCAAGTTCCTGAACTTCCAAAGTGTGGTAAGTTTGATGAACTATACTGGGTATAGAAAGGTTATGGTATAGAAAGTATCGATGTTGTTGAAGATTGATAGAATGTTTAAGTAATGAAACGGTGGAGTAAAGATTTATATTAATGGAGAAACTTAGATATTCTAAATCTTCTAGCTATGCTAGATTTTCAAAATTTATTAACTGCGTGCTGATGTTGCACTCCTGTTTTTTTGAAAAACATTGGATCAAATGATTAAACCATTGGATTTTTAAAACAGTGCTATTATTCACATGTCTATACTAATTGCTTCAGCTAGACAAAAATAATTTTAAATTTTCAAAATATATTTTATGCATCATTTGATATGATGTAAAAATAATAATCGAGGAAGTCATCAATGCAGTTGAATATAGTGTTGGATGTGATCGTAGGAACGTCAGCCCACTATGGTATGTTGTAGCATGACGACGTCTTATAATGACAAAATTCTCAACGTACCATTACTACGGTACGGTATCAGGATATTACAAAAAGATTTATTTTATTTTATTTTGATTTCCTTAAACTATAATTTTTTTTATTGAGTTGGTTAAATATATATATATATATATTTTTATTGATGTCCGAATTTTTGCTAGAAGTCTATGCTACTTGATTCAGCTAGACAAATAGTGAAAGATGTTTATGAAATTCGAGCATTTTTGACAAAGTATGCCAAACCAGGTTGCTCTGGTGCGGATTCAGATGTTGAAAGCTGAGCTGAACAACCCTATAAAGGGGACATGTTATCGGAGACAATAGTTCCGAGTGTAACACATATAGTCATTATGATGTACTACGTTTGTGCACGACGTAGTGGTGCGATAGTCTGATCACCTAAAGCACCGATGTAGGATGTTTACAATTTGAGTGATTGCTAAACATTTTGTTAGAGCGGTTTTTAGTGTGGAGTACCGAGGGTGAAGCACTATTAAACAAAGAGATGAGTTCAAGGTCTTGTGACCCCTCAACATGATTTGGAATCTTTTAAATTCCTGAGTTATTTACATTGTTTCCCAATTATTGAGCAATTGTAGAAGATTCTTATTATTCTAAAGGTGAATGTGGCAAGAAGGATATTCCTTAGAAAGAAGTAGTTGTAGAACGCAATAATCCAGTGAATAAAGATTAGCGTAAAATCTATTTTGATAGATAGATATATAAAGATTGATAGATTAAAATTTCGAGGACGAAATTCTTAGAAGAATGAGTGAATGTGATAAACCGAATACTTACAAGATAGTGAATTATGAAGTATATGACTTCGACGAGTAGATTATATGGTAATGATCCTTAGAAAAGAAAATGAACGGGTTAAATATTATATAATATTTGAAACATAATCGAGTTAATTGAAGGTTATGAAATAAAACCTAAAACATGTTGAAGAAATGAATGGAGTAGTATATATATGTAAAACTTTTGTTAAGGTAATGTGTTGAAGTTATTCAACGATAAAGTTATGAAAGAGATTTAGTAAAAATCGAGTAAAGGAGGTTTCGTTGATTCCGAGAACGGAATCCTTATAAGGAGGGAAAGATGTGACAACCCGAATTTTCAAGAATTAATAAATGAGAATTTAATAAATAAAATTTTTATTATGAGATGTCTCGAGTTTGAGTATGTGTATATGTGTTACATGTTGTGAAATATGTGATTTGGTATGAAGAGAATTTTATATATTAATTTTAATATTTTTTGAATTAAATAAATATTTTAATTGATCTATTTATTGAGTTAAATAAATAATTTATGTGATTGTTGTGAAGTAATTTAATTAAGTGTAATATAATAATAAAATGAATATTTAATATTTAATTTAATTAATATGTAATGATTTTATGTTATAGTCCTAATTTAATTGGGATAATTAAATTAGATAAAGTTATGTGGTAATTGTAACATGAAATTATAATTAACGAGTAATTATAATTGTTATGTGATTAATTGATGTTAACTTTTAATTAATTAAATTAGAATAATAAGATTTAATTAATTAAAGTATAACATTAAAAATATGTGTTAAATAATTTATTAAAAGAATTAAAAGAGTTTTTAAAACCGTTTTGCCAAACAAGGCCCTTGCACCTGTTTTAAATCCGTTTTGCCAAACGGGGCCTTAACTACTAAAAACTGTTTTTAAAAATAAAGTTATTTTTGTCAAACAAGCCTTAGGGCTTTTTAAATTCTAAATGTTGTAACCTATGTATTAAGTGCAATTATTATACTTATTAGGGTAATTATGTATTATAAGTTATATATCTTATATTTATGTATTATATGTATAATATATGTAAAATATATTATATGTATATTACGTTAGTAGAAGAACAAAGAGCTAGAGTTAGTCCGTTAGAAACAAAGAAGAAAGAACAGAGTAAACTAGAGAGAAAAGAGAGAAGAAGAAGAGAGAAAGAAGAAAGTGGAAGACTTTGAGAAATCAAAAGAGAAGATAATCACCATCATCTTCATCTTCATCTTCATCTTCTTTCTCTAGAAGCAAAGGTATAACCTAAGTTTTATTGTTGTTCTTCATTATTTTTATTCTCTATAAATTTATTTTCATAATAAAACTATAAATTGATGATCAATATGTATTAGATTATATATAAAAACTATTATATATGAGTTATGTGATAGTTTATGTGATTAATTTCATGTAAATATGATGAACATGAAGAAATCTTGTTCATAGCAATTTACAATGAACTAACTTGAAAAATAGTTTCCTTAAATATCAAAATTAGTGTTTGATTATGATATGTTATGTAAATTGATCATAGATTATAATAATATGTTAAGAAACGAACAAAACATGATTTGAATCATGTAATTTGGGTTAAAAACAAACTCATAGTGTTAATTTTCTTCAAGAAAACTTACCAATGGTGTTTTCTTCAAAAGCAAGAAAATTAGTGTTTTGATTATGTATTGTGATGTTTATGTATGTTAAAATCATGTTAAAAGTTTAAGATTTTAGTTTTCATAAAGTTTCATGTGCATTACGTTAGTTAAAATCGGACTTTGGTGCGAAGAAATAAGTCAAATTGGCTTATGTCTCTGCACAGTTCACGAGTCAGGGAACCCACCATGCAGGAGGTCCCTCCCCAGCTGGGATTTTAGCCTAGAACTCCCGCCCCAGCGGGGCTACATGCTGTCTGGAGTAGTTTAAATGTTGTAATGCAAAATTATTTTGACCTTCTGTAGTAAAACAAGGATAACGTTTTCATACAAACTCCGATTAAGGCGGTTCAAGAAGATTCTGAAAGATAACGAGTAGACCTACAACTTTTATTCTTTAAGTTTTTCAATTTGAAGTCGCTAAAAGGGGTCAAAATTGCCATCTTTGTGACTGATGCGTATTCGGAGGCAATCGGAGGGCGTCGGACATGCACATACACAAGTATAGTGCTGTGGACGATAATAGATGTTGTTTTAAGTTATAAAACATTATTATTATGAATTTTAAATGATGCTTAACATTAGTCAATGATGTAATGACAATTATGTCGACTTAAACAAACGTTTAGTGTTGATTAAAAGAGAAATATAAAGGAATATGAAACGAAGGTTAACATGCTTAATGTTAACAAACATTATATATCTAATGTGATGTAAAGAAGAGGTTTAAGACTTAACTAAATGTTAAGTATATTAAAGGGGAACGTAATAATAAGTAAAAGGAAGTTTAACGTAAAATAAATCGAATAAGCGATAAGGAGCCCTAACCGGATTTAACCACATAAATGGAACTTGTAAGATAACCATTTTTACAGGCTAAGGATCCAAGGTAACATTAAGTGCTACTTGAATGATGTGGCAAAGATATAATGCACGAAGATTAAATATTTTAGCTAAAGTTGTTATTCCTTTAAACCATGTTTAAGGTTCTAGAAGTGTACTTAATGGTTTATGATATTTATTTTATGTTGAGTTGTAAAGTTTAAGTTATCCGAAGTTTAAAGGATATTGAATTGGGATGTAAGGTTTATATAATAACTTTGATGAAGCGATTCATGTAATATATTTGAATCAAAGATATGTAATGATAAAGGTTGAGATTCAGGGCAATAAAAGAAAGATATATATAAAAGTTTTAAATATTCCGCATTTTTAGTGATTGTATCATCGAATAATGATGTAAAGATAGAATAAAGTTGTATTGTTAACGATCGAGAATGATAATTATATTGTATGAATTTTGGGGTTGTTACAGTTGGTATCAGAGCCAAGTTAGGTTATACACCTTAGGTAAGAGTACCTTAGGCTATGACAGTAGAATAAGAAGTTAAGTTTAAGCTACGTATAATAAAAAGGTGATTCTTTTCACATACGTAGAAGTATAGGATGAGTTAAGTCCTAGAAATTTTATAAGAAGAAGATGAGAACAACGAGGAGTAAACTCGAATAAAATATTGAACAATATGAATGAATTAGAAATTCTTAAAGGAAGAGTTGTTTAATAAACAAGAAGATTCAAAGAAGAATCTTGAAGAGATATGGAGATAAGAATCGGGAGTTACCTAACTTCAATAATCAGGATGACGAATAATGATGAATAGACAGAGTCTATAATACTAAGCATAATGAAATCATAATATGACAAGATGAAAGGTAAAGATAAGAAGATTGTAAAACAAAACGATAATGAGATAAGAAAAGAATCATGAGGGAGATGATTATAGAATAAGATCACGACGTGATTTTTTAAAATTGTAAAAGACAGATGGTATGTAATGATTGAATAGTTATAATTTGATGCAATAATGAGAATGTACTATGATATAGTACTAGATAAACCCACAAGGAGTTATAAATGATGAGATACAAAAATTGTATCAACTAAAGAGAAAGTTATGAACAAGATATAGTAAAGTGGGATTTCAACTGAGGACTCATGTGGTGACTGAGTTGTACAAACCTTTATATGGACAGTGGTTTTGTGCTAACACTTGGTTTATCATTTTGATAATAGTTGGAATGCTGGTGTCGCGCTATCGATATATATATGACGAGAAGGTGATTCTTTTCTCATATTATATTTGATAGTTATAAACAATTAAGATTAGATTAGATGATATTAAGATTAGGTACGAGTTCTTAAAACTCATACTTATGGTAAGTTCGTGACTCATAATCGTATGTATATTTTTGAACCCCTAAGCATATGGACAGTCCCTGATAGGTTCTTGGACTACGTATTGCTAGGACAAGTTCTTAAACTCATAATATTGTGGCAAGTTCCTGAACTTCCAAAGTGTGGTAAGTTTGATGAACTATACTGGGTATAGAAAGGTTATGGTATAGAAAGTATCGATGTTGTTGAAGATTGATAGAATGTTTAAGTAATGAAACGGTGGAGTAAAGATTTATATTAATGGAGAAAATTAGATATTATAAATCTTCTAGCTATGCTAGATTTTCGAAATTTATTGACTTCGTGCTGATGTTGCACTTCTGTTTTCTTAAAAAACATTGGATTAAATGATTGAACCAATGAATTTTTAAAACAGTGCTATTATTCACATTTTTATGCTAATTGCTTCAGCTAGACAAAAATGATTTGAAATTTTCAAAATGTATTTTATATATTTTATGCATCATTTGATATGATGTAAAAATAATAATCGAGGAAGTCATCAATATAGTTGAACATAGTGTTGGATGTGATCGTAGGATCGTCAGCCCACTATGGTATGTTGTAGCATGACGACGTCGTATAATGACGAAATCCTCAACGTACCATTACTACGGTACGGTATCAGGATATTACAAAAAGATTTATTTTATTTTATTTTTGTTTCCTTAAACTATAATTTTTTTATTGAGTTGGTTAAATATATATATATATATATATATATATATAATTCTATTGATGTCCGAATTTTTGCTAGAAGTCTATGCTACTTAATTCAGTTAGACAAATATTGAAGTTGTTTATGAAATTCGAGCGTTCTTTACAAAGTATGCCAAACCAGGTTGCTCTGGTGCGGATTCATATGTTGAAAGCTGAGGTGAACAATCCTATAAAGGGGACATGTTATCGGAGATAATAGTTTTGAGTGTAACACATATAGTCATTACGATGTACTACGTTTGTGCACGACGTAGTGGTACGATAGTCTGATCACCTAGAGCACCGATGTAGGATGTTTACAGTTTGAGTGATTGTTAAACATTTTGTTAGAGCGGTTTTTAGTGTGAAGTACCGGGGGTTAAGCACTATTAAATCTAGAGATGAGTTCAAGGTCTTGTGACCCCTTAACATGATTTTGAATCTTTTAAATTCCTGAGTTATTTACATCGCTTCCCAATTATTGAGCAATTGTGGAAGATTCTTATTATTCTGAAGGTGAATGTGACAAGAATGATATTCCTTAGAAAGAAGTAGTTGTAGAACGCAACAATCCAGTGAATAAAGATTAGCGTAAAATCTATTTTGATAGATTGATAGATTAAAATTTTGAGGATAAAATTCTTAGAAGAATGGATGAATGTGATAAACCGAATACTTACAAGATAGTGAATTATGAAGTATATGACTTCGACGAGTAGATTATATGGTAATGATCCGTAGAAAAGGAAATGAACGGGTTAAATAATATATAATATTTGAAACATAATTGAGTTAATTGAAGGTTATGAAATAAAACCTAAAACTTGTTGAAGAAATGAATGGAGTAGTATATATATGTAAAACTTTTGTTAAGGTAATGTGTTGAAGTTATTCAACGATAAAATTAGTAAGAGATTTAGTAAAGACCGAGTAAGGGAGGTTTCGTTGATTCCGAGGACGGAATCCTTATAAGGAGGGAAGGATGTGACAACCCGAATTTTCAAGAATTCATAAATGAGAATTTAACAAATAAAATTCTTATTATGAGATGTTTCGAGTTTGAGTTGAGTATGTGTAAATGTGTTATATGTTGTGAAATATGTGATTTGGTGTGAAGAGAATTTTATATATTAATTTTAATATTTTTTGAATTAAATAAATATTTTAATTGATCTATTTATTGAGTTAAATAAATAATTTATGTGATTGTTATGAAGTAATTTAATTAAGTATAATATATTAATTAAATAAATATTTAACATTTAATTTAATTAATATGTAATGATTTTATGTTATAGTCCTAATTTAATTGGGATAATTAAATTAGTTAAAGTTATGTGGTAATTGTTACATGAAATTATAATTAGCGAGTAATTATAATTGTTATGTGACAATTTTTATGTGATTAATTGATGTTACCTTTTAATTAATTAAATTAGAATGTTAAGATTTAATTAATTAAAGTATAACATTAAAAATATGTGTTAAATGATTTATTAAAAGAATTAAAAGAGTTTTTAAAACCGTTTTGCCAAACAAGGCCCTTGCACCTGTTTTAAATCCGTTTTACCAAACGGGGCCTTAACTACAAAAAACTGCTTTTAAAAATAAAGTTATTTTTGCCAAACAAGCCTTAGGGCTTTTTAAATTCTAAATGTTGTATCCTATGTATTAAGTGCAATTATTATACTTATTAGGGTAATTATGTATTATAAGTTATATATCTTATATTTATGTATTATATGTATAATATATGTAAAATATATTATATGTATATTACTTTAGTAGAAGAACAAAGAGCTAGAGTTAGTCTGTTAGAAACAAAGAAGAAAGAACATAGTAAACTAGAGAGAAAAGAGAGAAGAAGAAGAAAGAAAGAGGAAAGAGGAAGACTTTGAGAAATCAAAAGAGAAGATAATCACCATCATCTTCATCTTCTTCCTCTAGAAGCAAAGGTATAACCTAAGTTTTATTGTTGTTCTTCATTGTTTTTATTCTCTATAAATTGATTTTCATAATAAAACTATAAATTGATGATCAATATGTATTAGATTATGTATAAAAACTATTCTATATGAGTTATATGATAGTTTATGTGATTAATTTCATGTAAATATGATGAACATGAAGAAATCATGTTCATAGCAATTTACAATGAACTAACTTGAAAAATAGTTTCCTTAAATATCAAAATTAGTGTTTGATTGTGATATGTTATGTAAATTGATAATAGATTATAATAATATGTTAAGAAACGAACAAAATATGATTTGAATCATGTGATTTGGGTTAAAAATGAACCCACAGTGTTAATTTTCTTCAAGAAAGCTTAACAATGGTGTTTTATTCAAAAGCATGAAAATTAGAGTTTTGATTATGTGTTGTGATGTTTATATATGTTAAAATCATGTTAGAAGTTTAAGATTTTGTTTTCATAAAGTTTTATGTGCATTATGTTAGTTAAAATCGGACTTTGGTGCGAAGAAATATTGGCTTATTTCTCTACACAGTTCGCGAGCCGGGGAACCCACCAGTAGGGGCTCCTGCCCTAACGGGGATTTTAGCCTAGAACTCCCGCCCCAGCGGGGCTACATGCTGTCCGGAGTGGTTTAAATGTTGTAATGCAAAATTTATTTTGACCTTCTGTAGTAAAACAAGCATAACGTTTTCATACAAACTCCGATTAAGGCGGTTCAGGAAGATTCGGAAAGATAACGAGTAGACCTACAACTTTTTTTTAAAGTTTTTTGATTTGAAGTTGCTAAAAGGGGTCAAAATGGCCATCTTTGTGACTAATGCGTATTCGGACGCAATCAGAGGGCGTCGGACATGCACATACGCAAGTATAGTGCTGTCGACGATAATAGATGTTGTTCTAAGTTATAAAACATTATTATTATGAATTATAAATGATTCTTAACATTAGTCAATGATTTAATGACAATTATGTCGACTTAAACAAACATTAAGTGTTGATTAAAAGAGAAATATAAAGGAATATGAAACGAAGGTTAACATTCTTAATGTTAACAAACATTATACATCTAATGTGATGTAAAGACGAGGTTTAAGACTTAACTAAATGTTAAGTGTATTAAAAGGGAACATAACGAGAAGTAAAAGGAATTTTAACGTAAAATAAATTAAATAAGCGATGAGGAGCCCTAACCGGACTTAACCACATAAATGGAACATTATATGTCAAACTTAAAGAAGTTGATAGTATGTCGTAATGTAGAGTTACTTAAATGATTACTAAACAATGCTATGTGACTAATAAATGACGTGCATGATTATATAATTGTGTAGGATTCATGAAGTGCAGATAATTCTAAGCTATTTTTCGGTGATTGGTAATCTACGATCAAGGTAAGTCTTCCAGTTCCTATGTGCTACTTGTATTCAATTTTTATTTACATGTATTCATGGTAGAAATATGAGATGTTGAATTTACATGTTACTCGCTATGAATTGAAAAAGTCAAATTATGACTATATTTGGTTGTGTTATGGAACTCAACATGTGATATATGAAATGTTGAGCATGTGGAACTTATATTTATATTAAACTGATATTTATGCTGAGCATGAAATCTTATAATTGTTTTAAATTGAGATATATATTGAGCATGAACTTATGTGTTATGTGCGGCATGAAACTATTAGATTTGCTGAGCTGTCGAGCTCATTCTTACAAAATAACCATTTTTACAGGCTAAGGATCCAAGGTAACGTTATGTGCTACTTGAATGACGTGGCTCAGATATAATGCACGAAGATTAAATATTTTAGCTAAAGTTGTTATTCCTTTAAACCATGTTTAAGGTTCTGGAAGTGTACTTAATGGTTTATGATGTTTATTTTATGTTGAGTTGTAAAGTTTTAGTTATTCGAAGTTTAAAGGATATTGAATTGGGATGTAAAGTTTATATAATAACTTTGATGAAGCGATTCATGTAATATATTTGAATCAAAGATATGTAATGATATAGGTTGAGATTCAGGGCAATAATAGAAAGATATATATAAAAGTTTTAAATATTTCGTATTTTTAGTGATTGTATCATCGAATAATGATGTAAAGATAGAATAAAGTTGTATTATTAACGATCGAGAATGAGAATTATATTGTATTAATTTTGGGGTCGTTACATCTTTTCTTGGACATGCAGTATTTTATCATAGGTTTATCAAGGATTTCGCCAAAATAGCACTGCCCTTATGCAAGCTGCTTCAGAAAGATGAGGAATTCCAGTTTCATGATGAATGCAAGGTGGCTTTTGATACCTTAAAGAAATTGTTGATGTCAGCCCCTAACATATAACCACCAAATTGGAAGTTCCCATTCGAGATAATGTGTGATGCAAGTAACTATGTTGTCGGCGCCGTCTTGGGCCAAAAGATTGACAAAGCTGTCCATTGCCATCTACTATGCTTATAGAACATTGAATGCGGCTCAGATAAACTATTCCACAACTGAAAAAGAACTCTTATCTGTTGTATTTGCTTTAGATTAGTTTAGATCATACTTACTTAGTACTAAAGTGATAGTTTATTCTGACCATGCTGCTCTCAGGTACTTGCTTACTAAGAAGGAGTCCAAACCTCGAATCATAAGGTGGATCTTGCTGCTGCAAGAATTCGACTTGGAAATTAGAGATAAAAAAGGTGCGGATAACTTGGTAGCGGATCACTTAAGCAGAATTCTTAAGGAGGAAGAAGCCCTACCATTACAAGATATGTTTTCGGATGAGCATCTACTTGCAATTGGCAATACAACTCCCTGGTATACAGATATTGTGAATTATTTGGTAAGTGCGTACTTACCAGGTGAGTTTTCAAAATCCTAAAAAGAGAAGCTTAGGAGTGACGCAAAACACTATGTGTGGGGTGACCCATATTTGTGGAAATTTTATGCTGATCAGATAGTTAGACGTTGTGTACTTGATAATGAATTCCAATCTATTCTAGCTTTCTGCCATTCCTATGCTTGTTGAGGTCATTTTAGACCTAAAAGAACATCACATAATGTGCTAGAGAGTGGTTTCTTTTGGCCCTCAATTTTTAAAGACTCATATCTATTTTGCAAATCATGTGAAAATTGTCAAAGAAGAGGAAATATAACACATAAACCCCCAATTCATTGAAAATACTTGGATAAATATAAAACAGTTCACTCTCTGTGGGATCGATCCTTGCTTATTACTATACTAATTCTTGAGTTAGTGGAATAAAGAGTACGGTTAATTTTGTAGTGCTAAACGACAGCTACCAAATTTTGACGCCGTTTTCGGGGAGTGTTATTTGTTTTTATTTATTCAATTGTTTTCATTTTTATTTTTTTATGCCTCGATCCTCTCATTCTCTTGATTTGAAATTTGATGCAGAAATAGAGCGAACTGCACGAAGGCTTAGGAAGGAAGCCCAGAAATCCCAAGGTTCACTTGCAGATTTCGACGAAGCTCCATCACCAGGCTTCAACATCGCACTTACACTACTTTCGGACCACTCTTCAAGCGAATCAGAAGAGGAGATGGCGGTGCCAAATAATAATAGGACTTTGAAGGAGTTGTGAACTCCTAATCTCACTTAATAACCTCTGTGCATTGAATACCCTGCTTTAAATGCTGCGTTTGAATTGAAATATGGACTAATTCACCTTTTGCCTACTTTTCGTGGACTTACAGGTGACGATCCGTACAAGCTTTAAAGGAGTTTCATGTTGTATGTTCAACCATGAAGCCACACAACATTACGGAGGAGCAAATAAAACTTAGAGCTTTCCCATTCTCACTAGCGGATTTAGCAAAAGAATGGTTGTTTTATCTTCCCTCGGGATAAATACAATCATGGAATGACATGAAAACGCGATTTTTGGAGAAGTACTTTCTTTCTTCAATAGTAGCCAACATAAGAAAAGAAATTTGCGAAATCTAACAATTCAGCAGTGAAACGTTATATGAATACTGGGAGAGATTCAAAAGTTGTGCTCCAGCTGTCCACCTCACCAGATTGACGATCAACACCTTATCCAGTACTTTTATGAGGGACTTTTACTGATGGATAGGAGTATGATCAACGCTGCTACTGAAGGAGCATTAGTGGATAAAACACCGAAGGCTATAAAGAATTTGATTGCAAATATGGCCACCAATGCAAAACAATATGGAACACGGAATGATCATCCAGCACAAAAGGTAAGTGAAGTAAGCACAAGTAATATAGAACAACAGATTTCTGACTTAACTGCTGTGGTGAAACAATTAGCAACAGGTAACTTGCCGGTTACACAAGCTTGCCAAATCTGTTTAATGGCGGGGCACCCTATAAATGCATGCCCGACATTACAAGACGAAGATAATGCCCATCAAGCTAATGTAGTGGGAGATTACAAAGCACAGCCACAGAGGAAATATGATCTTTTTTCCAATACTTACAATCCAAGATGGAGGGATCACCCTAACTTGAGTTATGGGGGTGCTAGGCCGCAGGCGCAAGGGTTCTACCCAACTAAACATCAATCTCAGCCAAATCAGCCACAGTACCAACCCAGACCAACAGCACTGACAAATTCTGGATCATCCTTGGAAGACATATTCAAAGCATTTAAGACACAGACACAACTGTGACGCCCCCAAATTCGGACCGCCACTGGACTCTCGAATTCGGTTCGTCACTGTTCTCACGATAATACAATAATAACTAAAATCATACAATCACAGCGGAAGATCTAGAATAATATACAATGATTTATTATATTTATTCCCCCAAGTCTCGCAACCTACAGTACTTAATAGATTACATAATAATATCAAATAAAGACTTATTATATAACCCTACTTAAGTTTAAACATACTTCTGAATTAGTCTTAATACATTATCATAGTTGTCATCATACTACAACTCAAGAACTTCTAAAAACATAGAGGGACTGGCTAGTCGGTAGCCTTACCCTTGCCCTTATCGACGCCCGAAGGTCCGCCCTGCTCTGCCTTAACTGAAATGTTTTTAGGGAAAGCAAGAATGAGCACAAATTGTCCAGCAAGTAATATACGATAAGGGTGAGGAGTTTTATAACACAAGTTTGGAATATCAAGGTATAATCTCGCTGATAATCAAGAGTTTGAAGAATAACATATTGAACAACGAGTATCAAAAATTCTCAAATCGAACCTTAGAATATGAAACGATAGTTCATTAAAGATCAACAGATATATATAAATTCAAGGCTATCAACGTATCCAACTGGATAAAATAATTTATACTGAGCAGTCATTAAGGACTAGTGAACATCTACTAAATTATCAATATTAAACTGATAACCCAAAAATAAGTATAATAGATGATCAGTCTACAATACTTCATGTTATGCATAACACCACAATAATTTTCACGCGTGTGTTGGGCTTCCAACAATATATACACCCCCTTACCATAAGGGTTGTTCAACTCAGTTTTCAAAGATTTCGCACCAGTCAATTGGTTTGGATAGTTTTCTAAATATGCATATAGTCTAGCCGAATCAAATGGCATAGACACTTTCACGATATTTAAGAACCATTTTAAGTTCAACATGAATAATAGCTTTCATAAGACAATAGTCTATTCAATACGCATACTAACTTAATTTAAACGAGTAAGTAAGAAAACTTACTTTCACAAGGATCCATTGCAAAGGTTAGGATACTTGCAATTAACAATACAAAAACGTGTTCAAGAAAACTTGCAGCAATAAAAGAGTGTAAGTCAGAGAATTTGCTTACAATATCCATTGAATAACGTAATCTATCCACGTAAAGTTAATCAACACTTTCGAACTCCTATCGTAATATATTTATGAATATGATATTCATTAGCTAAGTATATTCGATATACAAGCTCGATATGTAATTCAAGTATACACATATGGTTCTAACTTAGTCTTATAACTTTATACGTATGTCATTGCGTACTTGTACGCTCATAGCACGAAATTTGTTTATGCAATCAAGTAATATTGTTATATCATGTATTGCAATATAGCAATTCATATCACTATATTGATTATGCCTTTCTTATTCATGGAGTTCCGTTTATAAATTAAATATCATCATGCTTCACTACCAATACTTTTAAACACATACTAATAGAGATCTGACCAAGTTTAACAGCTTAGGCAACATTCATATGTTAACCAACACAACCAGAAATAAGCAGACTGCATCAATCCAGAAAATAGACTGGCGCAGCTGCGCCCTGGTTAGGACTAGGGACGGCGCAGCAGCGCTGTCCCCTGGCCATCAAGTAATTATTTATCGACATACAGAATATACACATGTTTAAGAGTATTGCATGCTTACATAGTCCTTCTAAGTTCAATCTTTTATGACATGGTTCAAGATTAACATATTAAATAATTTATGGCCATGTAATCACATAAGCTATCATGCTTGTTGTTTATATACATAAGGTGGTCACATAACTTATTTTAGGCATGCTTACAAGTATCCACATCATACTAGCATCGATATTGGTTTAAAAACATGCTTAAACTCATATGTGGTTACCTTGCATTGAATCTAACAAGTGAGTACACATATATGATATACTAGTGATGTTAAAAACACTATCAAACATGTTAAAAATATCAGAATATGAACCTCACTATAACATGTCAAAGTTCAATTTCAAAACTTATATTTTTGTTAGTAACGTTCACTAATGAGGTCCAACATTTCATGCTACGTCAATGAAACGTATATACATATGTCAACATGTTCTTCATGCATTTCTAAACCATATAATCATGCTTAAATAGTCAGATTATAAACATGGTTTGCATATATCAAAGTTCATTTTGAAAACTCTAAGTTTATTTCAAAATCATAAGTTCGCATCAATAATGTATACTAACATGGTCAAACATGCTCATGCTATGTCAATGTACTCATTTATACGTGTTACTCATGCTAGCATGCTTGTCTAAGTCATATTAACAAACTAACACCTAACAGATTTCAGCAGAATCAGAAACTGAAACCAGGAACTGGCGCAGCTGCGCTGTGCCCTAGTTCAATACTGGCGCAGCTGCGCCGGGTCTCGGCCAGCACTGAACAGCTTTTTGCTTCGGCAGAAGGCTAACCCAAACACAAAAATTCTCTATAAATTCAAATGAAAACCATATACATTGCTTTACTAACACATGTATTAGCTTATATATCAACTAACAACCACTTTCCAATCCAATTAACATAAAACTCATGCTTAATTCAAGAATTTAGAAGTTCAAGAAATGAAGAATCAAGAATTGGGATTATACCTCCTTTACACGTATTGAGCTTTCTGCTATATCACTCCCTCAACTGATATCTCAGAATGCTATCACTGCTCTCAATTCTTAACTTAGGAAAATCTCAGCAAAAGAATTGAGAAGGAGGGAAGCTATATTTATAGAAGAAATATTATACAGACAATGCAATCTTCCACTAATTCAAACCAAAGGATTGAGGAATTGTTTGATGGTTAAGGAGAAGTTGGTGAGTAGTTGGTGATCTTCATCATGAATCCCACTCCCCATTGAATCAATGCTATCATCTAAGTTTGCTGAATTTGAGGATATAAACTTAGGCCTCATAATGCTACACACGTGGGAAGGAATGACTCTCATATTGGGACAAGGCACATACATCTCAGCATTTGGCAAAGTAATAAAATACTAATGTTATAACATATATGCCTACCATACATACTTAGATATCAAATAGAGTCACAATGTAAATAATATTACAATGTAGTAAATTTACTTTGCACATATATAATCCATGTACATTTCGTTAACACCGAATTTAATCAAATAGGGTATTATCTTATTTCATTATCCCAATTCTATTATTTCAATTATATTAAATTATTAAAGTATTCATTAATCAACAATTGTTTATAATATATTCATGAGGTACTAATTAAATATTCACTCACACATTGTCACATAACCTCATGATACATTCATATAATTTATTTAGTCTTAACATATAGTTTATATATATAATATAGTCACATTGATGCGTTACATTGCACCACTATATATTATAAGTTCAATTATCGCATACATGCACATAACAATTAATTGAGTAATAATTATATTAATTATTCATTTACTCTATTAATCGGTTATTATCCATAACAACAATTATTAACGTTATTATACGATTAATTATCACATTCCTCAACAATTAAATAAATATAAATCTTATTATATTTATAAACAATTTACTTATTATTATTCTATTACTCGTAATAATAATAAGTCAACATACTATTAATTAATCACCCATTAATAGTTTATTGCTCATAATAACAATAAATTAACAATTAATATTAATTAATTGTTCACTTAATAATTCCTTCATCCTCTAATTAATTAACTCATCATCGTTTCTATTCACGTGCCACATAAGGCATTCACGAGCTTATCATAAACTCCATATTTTTTTCTCAATTATTATATATTCAATTTGAAGTAATTGAGTTAACTCATCTCATAACACGTAATCATTTATATTCAAATAAATATTCATTTCCATTAATTTAATCATTAATAATATTTGAAAATTCTCGGGTATTACAATAACAATTTCAACAAGAGATGAAATCTTCCATCCATAGTTTGGAGAGTCAAATGAGCCAATTAGCTACTACTATCGGTTGGTTGGACTCTCAAGGTTCAGGGAAGCTTCCATCTCAAACTGTTGTGAATCCTAAGGAGAATGTCAGTGCTATAACCTTGCGGAGTGGGAAGCAGATGGATACACCCACGACCACAGTTGAGTTTGAGAAAGAACAAGCTAAGGAGGAACCGAAAAAATCTAAGGTACATCCTAACCCTTCTTGTCAGCTTAAAGATATTCCTCTTCTCTTTCCTCACAGAAAATCTAGAATTTCAAAGAAAGATGAATAGGAAAAAGAAATTCTGGAAACTTTTAGGAAAGTAGAAGTGAATATTCCATTACTTGATGCAATTAAACAAGTGCCACGGTATGCAAAAATTTTAAAAGAGAGCAAACGAAAATTAGGAAAATGATGAAAAAGTCACAATTGGGGAGAATGTATCAGTTGGTCTTCAAAGAAAAATTCCCCCTAAATGTAAAGATCCAGGCATGTTCATGATTCCATGCAAGATAGGAAACACTAGATTTGAGAAGGCCATGCTAGATTTAGGTGCTTTAATTAATGTGATGCCATTATCTATTTATAAGTCTCTAAATCTAGGTTCTTTGAAAAATACTGGTGTGATTATTCAATTGATAGATCGTACTAACACTTACCTTCGAGGGGTAGTTGAAGATGTCTTGGTGCAGGTGAACAAACTAATTTTTTCTGCAGATTTTTACATAGTGGATATGGAGGATGATACATCACCAAACCCATCCCACATCTTGTTAGGAAGACCTTTCCTAAAAACAGCGAGAACTATGATTGATGTGCACAATGGGACCTTGACAATGGAGTTTAATGGTGAAAAGATCCAATTTAATATTTATGATGCCATGAGGTACCCTAGTGATATTTGTCAGGTTTATGCTATTAATGTGTGTGACACTTTAGTACAGGAAACGTTCGAACAAATTCAGAGGGACAGCTTGGAGGTTGCTATTTCTAGCAGTTTAGACATGGATGGGAAATATGAACTTGAGCAAAATAAGGAATTGAAGGAAACTGTGGCTGCACTACACGTTGCCTAAACTCTCAGATAAGCACGCAATCCAATTAATTCAATTACCTATAACTCACCAAAAACTATTACCATCTGTTGAGCAAGCTCCAACGCTTGAATTAAAATAATTACTTGCACACTTTAAATATACATATTTGGGGACTAATAAGACTTTACCTGTGATAATTGCTAGTAATCTAACCAAAGTGCAGGAAGTGAAATTGTTAAGAGTCCTTAGGGACCACATCACAGTGTTTGGTTGGACTATAGTAGACATCAAAGGTATTAGTACCACAATGTGCATGCATCAAATTTTGCTGGAAGACGGAGCTAAACCTACGAGAGATGCACAAAGACGATTGAAAACACCTATAATGGAGGTAGTCAGGAAAGAGGTAATAAGTGCTCGATGCAGGAATCATCTACACCATCTCCAACAATCAATGGGAAAGTCCGGTGCAGGTAGTTCCAAAAAAATCTAGAATCACGATTGTCAAGAATGATAATAATGAGTTAGTGCCCACACGAATGCTATGACACCCCCAAATTCGGGTACTTCATTTTCACAAGATTTGGTGTTCACTTTCTAAATAAAACGTACATCTACCCAATAATAAAGAATTGCAAAATGAATTATAACCTTCATAAATACTTAAATAAAAATCTTCTTTATAAAAGGATTGCAACCTTGTCCAAAATAAATCCCAGGGTTATCTAACCTTGACATAAATATTTAATGCGAAAAATAAAAACATAACTTAAAGTCTTATTACAATTCAGTCAATAATTAAAATAAGTCTTCACTTGTTCAGCTTGCCTTTGCCTTTACTAGTTGACAGAGCGTCACCACTTTTAACCTTAGCTGCAATGGTTATTTAATATGCAAGAGTGAGTAAAGAATAACTCACTAGAATACAACAATAATAAAGACATGACTTAGATAGCTTCAAAGGATTTGAATAACTTTACTTTCATCAACAATAAAGAATTGAATAATAATTCTTTCATCAATAATTAGAATTTCGAATATTGAAATCATCTGAGGGTCATAAGACCTTGAACTTTTGTCCTAGGTTATAAACATTTCTATTTAAAACTTTTAACAGTCAATTAGACTATGGACCTTAACTCGTACTTAGGGGGATCAGCCCTTTATACCATGTATTGTGCATAAATATTTAACGCTTTCGCATAGTAATCCCCTTAATTAATAAGGTTGTTCATCTCAGTATTTGAATACAAGTCCGCACCAAAGAAAGTTTAGGTTTGGATAGCTAAAAGGAAAGTTGGAGTTGCAACTATCATCAACTAAGGAGTAATTGAATCGACTCATCAATAATCAAGAATAATTCAATAATAACGAATTATTAAATAACTTATGCTTTAGAATTTAAACTTAAAGCATACGAAAATAGGATAGACCTTACTTGAACAATTAAGTCAAGGTCACTTCAATAATTTCATGAACTTTAAATAACTACTTGTCCATTGCAGAAATAAAAGGACAATCTCAAATACAATAAATATTTGAATTTAAAACACTTGTATAACAATAACAAGTTTGAGTTTAGAAAACATGTCTCAAGCGCAAGCTACAGTTATAACTCACGTTTTTTAACACTTCCTACACATATATATTTAACTATAATAATCTAAATTAGTTATCACATAACTAATTCACATAATTAGTTAACCCATCTAGGTTAAATCATTCCTCTTTAATTATTAAATAATTAATAATTAATGATCACATAATTAATCACATCACATGTTCACATAATTAATCAAATAATAATTATGTACTCATATTAATTAAATTATAATTTTAATAAATTATAATTTAAATTAAACAATTCATTTTAATTATAATTAAATTAAATTATATTACATTTTACATTAATTAAATTATATTTAAATAAATTATAATTTAAATTAATCATTCACTTTATTTATAATTTATCAAATTATAATTAAATTTTATATAAATAAATTATAATTTAAATTAAACATGTACTTTAATTAAAATTAATCAAATTAAATTTATGCATTTATAATAATTAAATTATAATTTAAATTAAACAATTACTTTGATTATAAATAATCAATTTCAATTCATGCACTAATTAAATTATAATTAACAATTTATAATTTAAATTATATATTTTTCTTAATTATAATTATTCAAATTATAATTACATATTATATTTTATTAATATAATTCAATACTGCCCAATTAACATTTTAATTTTATTAACATGCTTTATAACTTTTTATAAAATAAATCTTATAATTTTGTACAATTAAAAATAGTTTTCTACCCAATCTGCAGGACTAGTGCGACCGCGCTCCAAATGGCCTTGGGAGCGGCGCGGCAGTGCCACTGCGCAGACCAGTCTGACAGTTCGCGAACTTTGCAGAGAAAAAGCCAAATTGGCTTATTTCTCCACATCAAATTCCAATTCCAGTCAATACAATTCATATCAATTTTATAAAAAAATATAAACTTAAAGCTTCTAACATGATTTTAACATATATAAACATTACAATACCTAATTAAAACAACCAATTTCATGATTTTTGAAGAAAAGCCATTAATAAGTGTTCTTGATGAAATTGAACACTGTATTTTTATTTTTAAACTAATTCACACAATTTCAAGCATAGTAAATCAATTTCTAAACATGCTATCATCACCTACAATTAATTTAAACAAAATGAACAATCAAACATGAAATCCCTTGATTTTTAAGAGAAAACTATACATATATATAAAATTTCAAAATACTTTCACTGTAACTCTTTGAAGAACATGAATTCTTCATGTTTATCACATGTATATGAATTAAACAATTAATTAGGCATATAATTCATATATGAGCATATACATAGCTTATAAAAATTAAAATTACACAAATTACATGAAAATATATTTTACAGAGAACTAAAGTACGAAGAACATGAGAATAAAACCTTTAAAACTATATGTTAGAATTATAACCTTTGACTTAGTGATATGAAGAACATGGAGTTGCTTTGATTTCTCAAGCTTCCCTTTCTTCTCTTCTCCTTCTCTCTTTCTCTCTATCTTTTCTCTGTTTTGTTCTTCTGACTAACTCTTGTTCTAACACTAACTAACGTAAAACTATTGATATACATATATTATACATATATCATATATACATATAACTGACAAGTAATTAACCCATATAATAAATATATTAATTATAATTATTACATGAGTTACACAATTTGAATTTTAAAAGCCATAAGGCTTTGTTTGGCAACCCTTTTCAAATAAAAACATATTTTAGTACTAAGGCATTGTTTGGTAAAAATGAATTTAAACAAGTGCAAGGGCTCTGTTTGGCAAAAATCTTTTAAAACAAAAGTAAGGCCTAGTTTGGGTAAAACAAATTTTAAAACTTTTTTCTTTATTTTAATAAATCCTTTAGCACATATTTTTAATGTCACACTTTAATTAATTAAATCTTTAAAGTTCTAATTTAATTAATAAAAGCTAACATCAATTAACCACATAAAAATGCCACATAACAATTATAATTACTCGCTAATTATAATTTCATGTAACAATTATCCCATATATTTCATCTAATTTAATTATCTCAATTAAATTAGAACTATTCCATAAAATCAATATGCATCAATTAAATTAACTATTAAATATTTATTTAATTAATATATAACACTTAATTAAATCACTCCACAACAATCACATAATTTATTTATTTAACTCAATAAATAAATTAATTAAATTTTTTATTTAATTCAATAATTATTAAAATTAATATATAAAATTCTCATTCGTTACAATCTTCCCTCCTTAAAAGGATTATGTCCCCAGAATCACAACATAAAATAAAATCTCATCTGTTACATTCTTCTCCCTTTAAAAAGATTCTGTCCCCAGAATCGGTATATAAGGGGTTACACAATTAACTAAGCAAATAATTAGGGATACGTTTTCTTCATTACATCTTTGAGTTCCCACGTGGCTTCTTCAACACTATGGTTCCTCCAAATTTCCTGAACAGAACGTATCACTTTATTTCTAAGCACTTGTTCTTTTCTATCAACTATTTGAACAAGTACTTCTTCATATGTTAAGTCTTTATCGAATTGTAAAGGCTCGTATTCTATTACATGTTTGTATTCGGGTTTGTACGGTCTTAACAAAGAAATGTGAAAAACATTGTGTATATTATCTAACTCCGGAGGTAACGCAACCTCATAAGCCACTTCGCCTACCTTTCACAGTATCTCAAAAGGTCCAATAAATCGGGGACTCAACTTTCCCTTCTTACCAAATCGAATCTTTCATTTCCAGGGAGATACTTTCAAGAAAACAAAGCTTCCTGGTAAGAATTCTAGATTCTGGCGATGTTGATCGGCATATTTCTTTTGTCTGTCTTGAAGCAGCAACTAGTCTCGTTCTAATCAGCTTCACTATTTTGGCGGTTTGTTGTACCAGTTCTGGTCCCAACAGTTGACGTTCACCGACTTCATCCCAGCACAAAGGCATTCTGCATTTCCTTCCGTATAACGCTTCGTAAAGCGGCATGCCGATACTCGCGTGATAGCTATTTTTGTAGGCGAACTCCACCAACGGTAGATGATCATCCCAGCTTCCTTTGAAGTCCATAACGCAAGCTCTTAGCATATCCTCTAGCGTCTGAATCATTCTCTCGCTCTGGGCATCGATCTGAGGATGGTACGCTGTACTCATTCGCAATTGTGTTCCCAGACACTTTTGCAAACGTTTCAAGAAATTCGACGTAAAATGCGAATCTCTGTCGGACACAATTAACATCGGAACACCGTGTTGAGAAATGAGTTCCTTCACATACAGCTTCGCTAGCTGATCCAAGTTGTACTTAATCCTGATCGATAGAAATTGGGCTGACTTCGTTAGTCGATCCACAATCACCCATATTGCATCGAAACCATTCTAAGTCGCTGGAAGACCAACCATGAAATCCATCGTGATGTACTCCCACTTCTATTCTGAAATCTCCAACTGTTGTAGCAATCCGCTAGGTCTCTGATGTTCTGCTTTAACTTTTTGGCACGTTAGACATTTCACAATGAATTCAGCAACGTCCCTCTTCATATTCAGCGACCAAAAATGGTGTCTCAGATCCTGGTACATCTTTGTACTCCCAGGGTGAATCGAATATCTCGAACTAGTGAGATTCGCTTCAAAATCTCCTCTTTGACGTCTGGTACTAGCGGTATCCAGATTCTTCCTTCAAATCGTAGCAGTCCTTCGTTATTAATCTTGAACTTGAACTCTTCACCATCGGCTATTCTTTTCCGGATCTTCTCGCATTCTTCATCATGAAGTTGTACTTTTTTCACTTTGTTTACTAGAGTAGAACCAGTAGTTAATTGAAACAACATCTCATCCGATTCCTTCGGATACTTCATTTCTAGTTCCAATATAGCCATATCTTCTATTAACTGGTCCTGATCAGTTAACATATTTAGCTTCTCCCGACCCTTTATGCTCAAGGGCATCGGCGACAACGTTAGCTTTACCCGGATAGTAAAGAATCTCGCAGTTGTAGTCCTTGATCAATTCCAACCATCTCCTCTGGCGCATGTTCAAATCCTTTTGTGTAAAGATATACTTTAGACTCTTGTGATCTATGTATATCTCACACTTTTCTCCATATAGGTAGTGTCTCCAAATCTTCAGAGCAAACACTATTGCCGCCAACTCCAAGTCATGGGTTGGATACCCTTTCTCGTAGTCCTTCAGCTGACGTGACGCATAAGAAATGACTTTGTCACTCTGCATCAGTACACAACCTAATCCCTTATGTGAGACATCATACTACGAAATTCCCCGTACTATCCGGCAATGATAACACAGGCGCAGTACTCAGCCTCTTCTTCAACTCCTGAAAACTCTCCTCACACTTTTCCATCCAAACAAATTTAACTGTCTTATGAGTTAAATTCGTCAACGGAGTTACGATCTTGGAAAAGTCTTGAATAAATCTTCGGTAATAACCCGCTAATCCCAAGAAACTCCTCACTTCAGAAGGTGTCTTCGGCTGTTCCCAATTAATCACGGCTCTAACCTTTGACGGATCTACCGAAATCCCATCTTTGCCAATCACGTGGCCAAGAAATTGCACACGTTCTAACCAGAATTCATATTTCAAGAATTTCGAATAAAGCTTCTCTCATCTTAGCGATTCTAAGGTCAGCCTTAAGTGTTCGGTGTGTTCCTCCTCGGTCTTGGAATAAACCAGGATGTCATCTATGAACACCACTATGAACTTGTCTAGAAATGGCTTAAACACCCTATTCATTAAGTCCATAAATGCAGCTGGGGCATTCGTTAGACTAAATGGCATCACCAAGAACTCGTAATGACCATACCGAGTCCTAAAAGCCATTTTTGGTATATCTTCCCTTCTCACCTTCAACTGATGATACCCACTCCTCAAATAGATTTTTGAGAAGTATCTAGCACCCTTCAGTTGATCAAACAAGTCATCGATCCTAGGTAAAGGATACATATTCTTGATCGTAACTTTGTTCAACTCTCTATAGTCAATGCAAAGATGCATTGATCCGTCCTTCTTCTTGACGAATAAAATTGGCGCTCCCCACGGTGAAACGCTCAGCTGAATATACTTCTTGCCCAGTAATTCTTGCAGTTGAACCAACAGTTCTTTCATCTCAACTGGAGCCATTCGGTAAGGAGCTTTTGAAATCGGAGCAGTTCCCGGCGCTAAGTCGATCACGAACTCTATCTCCCTATCCAGAGGACGTCCTGGCAAGTCACTCAAAAAAACGTCCATAAACTCCTTAACCACGGATATCTCTTCTATCTTCAGGCTCTCCTTACGAGTATCTACTATGCAGGCTAGATATCCTACACAGCCTTGTGTCAAAAGTTTCTTGGCTTGCATAACCGTCAGACAACTCGCTTGTCTAGGCAATTTGCTACCATAGAACACCAACTTCGATGGAGTCGTAAGGTTTACCGACTTCTTCTGACAGTCGATTATCGCCCCATGGTTGAACAACCAGTCCATACCCAGTATGACATCGAATTCCCCAAGTTTTATAGAAATCAAATCTACTCTCAACTCTTGACTCTTAATGTCCAATCTACAGTTCTTGTAAACAAACCTAACAGGAATAACTTCTCTATTCGCAATCTCTATGTTTAAGGGATGAACTAATTCCTCTCTAGGTAAGTATAGGGTCTTAGCAAAATCATCAGATATGAATGAACAAGTAGCACCTAAATCAAATAATACATATGCATTTATACTATTGACCGGAATAATACCTGACACCATATCTTTTGATTGCACAGCATCTTGCACCGTTATGTTGAATGTTTGGGCAGTGGGTCTAACAGCCTGCAATGGTGCAGCGATAGCCAAAGTGCTGCCGCTCCCATTTCTTCCATTCCCTCTGACCCTGCTGTTGGCTTTTTCGGGCAGTTACGAGCCATGTGATCCTTGGATCCAGATGTGTAGCAAGCTCCCTTCTTCGGGTTCGGGCAATTCAGTGTAATGTGGCCTTCCTGACCACAGTTAAAGCACACCCACTTTCCCTTCATGCACACTCCAGTGTGATTCTTCCAGCATGTAGCACATTCTTCGAACTTCCTCTTCGGCTAGTTTCCCTGCTGACTCCCAGCAGAGGTGTTGTCGTTCCATTTCCTTTTCTGGTTGATAGCCCCGCTACCACCAACCTTGGTTTCTATCTCATTTTTCTTCTTCTTATCTTATTTGAATTTGGTTACCGCGTCGCTTCCTCCCTCAGCGAGTATAGCCTTTTCTAGCACAGCTACGAACGTGTTCAGCTAAAACATGGAAACCTTGCTGTAGAGCCAGGGCTTCAGTCCCCGCTCAAACCTCCTCGCCTTTCTAGCGTCAGTACTGACCTGGTATATAGCGAACCAGGCCAGCTCATTGAATTTCGCGGCAAACTCTGACACCGTCATCCCTCCCTGCTTAAGTTCTAGAAATTGGACCTCCATCTGGTCCTTCGAGCTCACGAAAAATTACATTTCAAAGAACATCTCTTTGAAACACTCCCACGGTATCACTCCTTCACCCTCTTGGTCTTGTTGGCTTGCCACCAGAAACTAGCATCTGACTTCAACATGAAAGTTGCAAATGTCGTCTTCTGGTCTTCGCTAACCCTAGCCACTTCGAAGACCTTCTCCATCTCCATTACCCAAGTCTGGGCATCTATCGGGTTTATCGATCCCTTGAACTCCGGTGGTCCTACTGCCTTAAACTCTTTGAAAGTCGTGTCCTACACTTGCGGCTGATTCTCAAGCGCTCCCGTCAGCAGGTTCACCCACTGCAGAACCATATTGGGATTCGTCCCATCGTTATTGTTGTTCGTCGAACCCTCAGGGTTTTGACGTGTAGGTCTTCTTCTCTTCTTCTAGGAGGCATTTTCTGTTAAGAAAATATTATTATTAGATCCTTTATTCAATTCTTAAGTATTAAAGGTCATACTTAAACATTTTAAATAATTCAGTTCATATATGAGCACATAGCAGATCAATAACTTCTTTTATTCATTACTCCTAATAAAACATCAAATAAATAGCATTTCTGTTATTCACATCATCTTTCCTGAACTAAAAAAGTTACAAGATTACATTATTAACTCATCCCATTCTTATCTCAAATTATGGGATTTACATTTATTTATTACGAAAAGAAACACATAAATATAGACTCTTCTATCTAGGCATGTTAAGACGTTGCACAGCCTCTTTGCGTTCCTCCTCCATCACCCGGAATGCTGTTCTGCGATCCACCATGTACCATGGTAAACCTTGGAACTGAGCTGGGTAATAGAAGACACGATCCTGTGCTCTATCTATAGCCGTGTGGAATGCGTATTTTGTTTCCCTCAGCTTGGCTCTCTTTGCTTGAGTCTCATCTTCAGCTCGATCGGCTCGTTGAATAGCCCTCAAGCTTGTTTCCTCCGCTCTGACACGCTTTGCTGACTCCTCTTGGATGTCGTTCTTCAGCTTCGCTAGTTCAGCCCGTGCATTGTCTCTATCACTCTCTACTTGAATTAAATCCCACTTCATGTTTCCTAGTTCACTATCCAGCTCCTCGATAGTCTCATTCTGCTGTTGGATGATAGTCCGACTCTCGTCCACCAGCTCATGAAGCTCCACGTTACGGTCGTAGATTGCCTCATACATCTCAACACTAGTAGAGTGAGTTGGGAATTCCTCCTCGGGATCGTCTTCCTCCTCTGACTCATCCTCGTCCTCTTCCTCCGGAATAGGTGTCAGCTCATGCTCCCGACCAACTACGGTGATCACTAGGAGATGGCTCTCTCCTAACCAACTGCTCCCAGACAACATGGATGTCTCGGGGCTCCTCCTTTCTAGGCACCTGAGGTAACTCCTCTCTAGCCTGACCTGACTCTCCAACATTCGTCATCCTGACAAAAAAATTTAAAAGTTTAATTATTACGTGATATCGATCGACACTCTTCGAATACTAAAGCTTAAACACATAGCACATAAGGTAGTTTATTATCTTTAGCTATCATCTATCTTTTCGATCTTCCTATAAGGCTACAATCCTAAGCTTTTCCCCCCACCTAAGGTTCATAACCTGCTGCTCTGATACCAACCTGTGACACCCTCAAATCCGGGTACTTCGTTTTCACAAGATTTGGTGTTCACTTTCTAAATAAAACATACATCTACCCAATAATAAAGAATTACAAAATGAATTATAACCTTCATAAATACTTAAATAAAAATCTTCCTTATAAAAGGATTACAACCTTGTCCAAAATAAATCCCAGGATTATCTAACCTTGACATAAACATTTAATGCGGAAAATAAAAACATAACTTAAAGTCTTATTACAATTCAGTCAACAATTAAAACAAGTCTTCACTTGTTCAGCTTGCCTTTGCCTTCACTAGTTGACGGAGCGTCAACACTTTTAACCTTAGCTTAAATGGTTATTTAATATGCAAGAGTGAGCAAACAACAGCTCACTGGAATAAAACAATAATAAAGACATGACTTAGATGGCTTCAAAGGATTTGAATAACTTTACTTTTATCAACAATAAAGAATTGAATAATAATTCTTTCATCAATAATTAGAATTTCGAATATTGAAATCATCTGAGGGTCATAAGACCTTGAACTTTTGTCCTAGGTTATAAACATTTCTATTTAAAACCTTTAACAGTCAATTAGACTATGGACCTTAACTCGTACTTAGAAGGATCAGCCCTTCGTACCATGTATTGTGCACAAACATTTAACGCTTTTGCATAGTAACCCCCTAAATAATAGGGTTGTTCATCTCAGTATTTGAATACAAGTCCGCACAAAAGAAAGTTTGATTTAGATAGCTATAAGAAATTTGGAGTTTCAACTATCATTAACTAAAGAGTAGTTGAATCGACTAACAATAATCAAGAATAATTCAATAATAACAAATTATTAAATAACTTATGCTTTAGAATTTAAACGTAAAGCATACGAAAATAGGATAGACCTTACTTGAACAATTAAGTCAAGGTCACTTCAATAATTTTATGAACTTTAAATAAGTATTTGTCCATTGAAGAAATAAAAGAACAATCTCAAATACAATAAATATTTGAATTTAAAACAATTGTATAACAATAACAAGTTTGAGTTTAGAAAACTTTCCTCAAGCGCAAGCTACAGTTACAACTCACGTTTTTTAACACTTCCTACACATATATATTTAACCATAATAATCTAAATTAGTTATCACATGACTAATTCACATAATTAGTTAACCCATTTAGGTTAACTCATTCCTCTTTAATTATTAAATAATTAATAATTAATGATCACATAATTAATCACATCACATGTTCACATAATTAATCAAATAATAATTATGTACTCATATTAATAAAATTATTATTTAAACAAATTATAATTTAAATTAAACAATTCATTTTATTATAATTAAATCAAATTATAATTACATCATACATTAATTAAATTATAATTAAATAAATTATAATTTAAATTAATCATTCACTTTAATTATAATTTATCAAATTATAATTACATTTTATATAAATAAAATTATAATTAAACAAATTATAATTTAAAATAAACATGTACTTTGATTAAAATTAATTAAATTAAATTTATGCATTTATATTAATTAAATTATAATTTAAACCAATTATAATTTAAATTAAATAATTACTTTGATTATAAATAATTAATTTCAATTCATGCACTAATTGAATTATAATAAACAATTTATAATTTAAATTATACATTTTTCTTAATTATAATTACATATTATATTTTATTAATATAATTCATTATTGCCCAATTTGCATTTTAATTTTATTAACATGCTTTATAACTTATTACATAATAAATATTATAATTTTGTACAATTAAAAATAATTTTTTGCCCAATCTACAGGACCAGCGCGGCCGCGCCACTACACAGACCAGTCTGACAGTTCGCTTACTTTGCAGAAAAAAAGTCAAATTGGCTTATTTCTCCACATCAAATTCTAATTCTAGTCCATACAATTCATATCAATTTTATAAAAAATATAAACTTAAAGCTTCTAATATGATTTTAACATATATAAACATTACAATACCTAATCAAAACAACCAATTTCATGATTTTTGAAGAAAAGCCATTGATAAGTGTTCTTGATGAAATTGAATACTGTATTTTTCTTTTTAAACTAATTCACACAATTTCAAGCATAGTAAATCAATTTCTAAACATGCTATCATCACCTACAATTAATTTAAACAAAATGAACTAATCAAACATGAGATTCCTTGATTTTTAAGAGAAAATTATACATATATATAAAATTTCAAAATACTTTCACTGTAACTCTTTGAAGAACATGAATTCTTCATGGTTATCACATGTATATGAATTAAATAATTAATTAGGCAAACAATTCATATATGAGCATATACATAGCTTATAAAAATTAAAATTACACAAATTACATGAAAATATATTTTATAGAGAACTAAAGTACGAAGAACATGAGAATAAAACCTTTAAAACTATATGTTAGAATTATAACCTTTGACTTAGTGATATGAAGAACATGGAGTTGCTTTGATTTCTCAAGCTTCCCTTTCTTCTCTTCTCATTCTCTCTTTCTCTCTATCTTTTCTCTGTTTTGTTCTTCTGACTAACTCTTGTTCTAACACTAATTAACGTAAAACTATTGATATACATATATTATACATATATCATATATACATATAACTGACAAGTAATTAACCCATATAATAAATATATTAATTATAATTATTATATGAGTTACACAATTTGAATTTTAAAAGCCATAAGGCTTTGTTTGGCAACCCTTTTCAAATAAAAACATATTTTAGTACTAAGGCATTGTTTGGTAAAAATGGATTTAAACAAGTGCAAGGGCTCTGTTTGACAAAAATCTTTTAAAACAAAAGTAAGGGCCTAGTTTGGGTAAAACAAATTTTAAAACTTTTTTTTTATTTTAATAAATCCTTTAGCACATATTTTTAATGTCACACTTTAATTAATTAAATCTTTAACGTTCTAATTTAATTAATAAAAGATAACATCAATTAACCACATAAAAATGCCACATAACAATTCTAATTACTCGCTAATTATAATTTCATGTAACAATTATCCCACAAATTTCATCTAATTTAATTATTTCAATTAAATTAGAACTATTCCATAAAATCAATATGCATCAATTAAATTAAGTATTAAATATTCATTTAATTAATATATAACACTTAATTAAATCACTCCACAACAATCACATAATTTATTTATTTAACTCAATAAATAAATCAATTAAAATATTTATTTAATTCAATAAATATTAAAATTAATATATAAAATTCTCATTCATTACAAATGCAAACAGGTTGGAGAGTGTGTATTGATTATAGGAGGTTAAATGCTGTAACTAGAAAAGATCACTTTCCCCTTCCTTTTATTGATCAAATGTTAGAACGATTAGCTGGGCATATTTATTATTGCTTTCTAGATGGGTTTTCAGGTTATAACCAGATTGTGATTGCACTTGAAGACCAAGAAAAGACCACTTCACATGTCCCTTTGGTACCTTTGCCTATCGGCGAAAGTCCTTTGGACTCTGCAATGCCCCAGGTACTTTTCAAAGATGCATGGTGAGTATTTTTTTTTGATCTTTTAGAAGAATGCATCGAGGTCTTTATGGATGATTTCATAGTACATGGTGTTTCGTTAGACGTTTGCCTAGATAATCTGACTCGTGTATTAGATAGATGTTTGGAAACTAACCTTGTGCTAAATTGGGAAAAATGTCATTTTATGGTAGAACAAGAAATTGTACTTGGTCATGTAGTGTCATTTAATGGTTTAGAAATCGATAAAGCTAAAATTGATATTATATCTGCATTGCCTTACCCTGTCAGCGTGCAGGAGATACGCTCTTTTCTTGGACATGCAATATTTTATCGCAGGTTTATCAAGGATTTTGCCAAAATAGCATTGCCCTTATGCAAGCTGCTTCAAAAAGATGAGGAATTCCAGTTTCATGATGAATGCAAGGTGGCTTTTGATACCTTAAAGAAATTGTTGACGTCAGCCCCTATCATTCAACCACCAAATTGGAAGTTCCCATTCGAGATAATGTGTGATGCAAGCAACTATATTGTCGGCGCCATCTTGGGCCAAAAGATTGACAAAGCTGTCCATGCCATCTACTATGCTTCTAGAACATTGAATGCGACTCAGATAAACTATTCCACAACTGAAAAAGAACTCTTATCCATTGTATTTACTTTAGATTAGTTTAGATCATACTTGCTTGGTACTAAAGTGATAGTTTATTCTGACCATGCTGCTCTCAGGTACTTGCTTACTAAGGAGTCCAAACCTCGAATCATAAAGTGGATCTTGCTGCTGCAAGAATTTAATTTGGAAATTAGAGATAAAAAAGGTGCGGATAACTTGGTAGCGGATCACTTGAGCAGAATTCTTAAGGAGGAAGAAGGCCTACCATTACAAGACATGTTTCCGGATGAGTATCTACATGCAATTGGCAATACAACTCCCTGGTATGCAGATATTGTGAATTATTTGGTAAGTGCGTACTTACCGGGTGAGTTTTCAAAGTCCTAGAAAGAGAGGCTTAGGAGTGACGCAAAACACTATGTGTGGGATGACCCATACTTGTGAAAATTTTATGCTGATCAGATAGTTAAACGTTGTGTACCTGATAATGATTCCAATCTATTCTAGCTTTTTGTCATTCCTATGCTTGTGGAGGTCATTTTGGACCTAAAAGAACATCACATAAGGTTTTAGAGAGTACTTTATTTTGGCCCTCAATTTTCAAAGACTCATATCTATTTTGCAAATCATGTGGAAATTGTCAAAGAACAGGAAATATAACACATAAACATCAAATGCCATAAAATCCCTATTCTAATTGTTGAAATCTTTGATGTATGGGGTATTGATTTTATGGGACCTTTTCCTGTTTCCTTTGGAAATGTTTACATCTTGTTGGCAGTTGATTATGTTTCAAAATGGGTGCCAGCTAAAGCCACTAGGACTGACGATTCTAAAGTTGTTGCAGATTTTGTCAGGATTAACATATTTGTTAGGTTTGGAGCACCACGGTCCATCATTAGTGATCGCGGAACACACTTCTGTAATAGAGTGTTAGCAGCTTTGTTAAAGAAGTACAATGTTCTTCACAGGGTATCTACATCCTATCATCCGCAAAGCAATGGTCAAGCTGAGGTATCCAACCGAGAGATCAAATCCATTTTGGAGAAAGTAGTCAACCCAAACAAGAAAGATTAGAGTCTTAGATTAGATGATGCACTTTGGGCATATAGGATGGCATACAATACTCCAATTGGTATGTCGCCTTATAGGCTCTTGTTCAGGAAACCATGCCACCTACCAGTTGAGCTAGAGCATAAGGCTTTTTGGGCTATCAAATAGTGCAACATGAACTTGGAACAAGCTGGCGTCCATAGCAAGTTGCAGTTACAAGAACTCGAGGAGTTGCGAACTGAATCGTATGAGAGTTCTAAACTATATAAGGCTAAGACAAAAGCTTTCCATGATAAGCAGATTTTGCTGAAGAATTTCACTGTTGGAAAAAAAGTTCTCCTTTATAATTCACGATTGAAATTATTTCCAGGTAAGTTGCGTTCTCGTTGGGAGGGTTATTACTAATGTATTTCCTCATGGTGCTATAGATATTCAAAATCCAAAGAGAGGACATGTGTTCAAAGTGAACGGCCATAGATTAAAGCCATTTTTGGATAGCAGTCAAGTTGAAGAGGTTGAGATAGTGACTCTGATGGATCTGGCATTCAGATGATTGAGTGGATTACAGTCGAGCTAACGACGTTAAATAAGGGCAGTTATTTGGGAGGCAACCCAACTTCTTAATCCTCAGTAGTTATTATTAATTAAGTTCTACTTATTTCATATTCATATGCCCAGTATAATCAACTCTTTATGTAATAAATTATCCATGTAGAAGGTGGTAGGGAAACTGGTCAAGAAAAACAAAAGGAACAAGTTAACCAGTCTGGCGTAGGTTGCGCCCAAAGACTAAACCACCACACGCAGGGCGCACTACCCCACCAGCACTAGAGGCTCAAAAACATCAGGATGGCACAGGGAGAGCTTCCCTAGGCGTGGGGCGCGCTAGTGTTGCAGCAAAAATCCATCTATTCAAAGCATTACAACGCGGGCCGCGCGGCTATAAGAAGTGACCAGGCGCGGGGCGCGCCGGTCGGCTGGGCTTCTTTTAAAACAGATGCTGTCGATTCTTTTTCTCTCCAAAACCAATTCAAGGCAAACTTTCTAATCCTATTCCCATACAATCTCTCTAAACCTAACCCAATTCCAAACTAACTCTTCTCCAAATCTTATTTTAACTCTACTCTATCTCTAAACCTAACTCAATTCAACCAATTTCTTCCTCTAGCCATCATCAAACTCTATCAACATCACACCAAATTCGCCCCATCATCAATTTCATCACTCCAAATTCGACTAACATCAAATTCGTTCACAACCACTCCCTCACTCATAATTTCCTCTACACATACAACAACCATATGATATACAAAACATCATCACAATTGGAAGCAAGGAGAACAAAGGTAATTGAATTTCCACACATCCAATTGAAGCAAAGTCCTAAGGTAATACAAGTAACTCATTGATATTGGGGTATTAATGCTTAAGGTATAATAGGTTTCATTGAGTTGTCTCACTACTATATTGGGAACCCTTGGGTTACTGAAGGCCCTAGGTTAATTGTGAAACTTGTGATATAACAAAGTGAACTAGGTTTGGGGGAGCATTATGTGTGCCCACCACGTGTTCAATAAATTGCTTCAACAGGTTTCCACAAGCTAACTTCAATTCTTTGGGCACAATTCAACGAGAGAGCATCACTATGGCATCCAAAAGGCCACGGACTTCAACTTCTGGTGTTCCTCCACGGTTTGATGCTACTCGGTTTGTGAGTGAAGCGACATCCAACCGCTACAACAAAGTTATTGACAAGAAAACTTTGGTGCTAGAAAGAGGGCTGAAATCGGATGCCAATCTAGACTGTGACATGACACTTATAATTGTGGAGCGCGAATGGTTTCAATTGGTAGAGCAACTAAGCCGGCAGTGATTAACATTGTCAAGAAATTTTACGCCAATGCAATTGAACATGTTAATCACGTGGTGATGGTTCGGGGCAAGCAAGTGTCGTTTAGAGAAGCAGAGATCAATGAATACTTTGGGGTTGAGACACCACAGACAGATCGATATGAGGACCATCTGCCCAATCGCAGTGAAATCATAGAGCGACTTTGCAAGCCTAGGCACTCAGTGGGTCACCAAAGCAGGCACTGATGAAAAAGTTACTTTTCCACATGCCGCGCTAAGTTAATATAGGAAAGCATGGTATTCCTTCATTTGTGCTCGACTCATTCCTACGCGTCATCAAAATGACGTCACTAAGGAATGAGCACGACTTCTCTATGCCATCGTCACTCATGAGGACGGGTCGAATCATGCAGTTGAGATTTTGAACGTCGGCATCGGCCTCTGCATCCAAGAATCGATTAATCGATCGCTGAGAGAGGTACCACAGGAGGGTTACTACATGGATTCCTCATCACTAGTTTATGCCAAAAAGCGAGAGTTCAATGGCACGCCTCGGAGTCGGTCCAACAACCAATGGCCGTCAATGACCATCCTACTATTAAAAAGTATAAACCATGGGAAGGAGCACGTTCACATCCTCGGGGAGAGGGTTTCATTATGATACCACAATCCACACCACCCTCACCACCACGAGCGGATGAGCCAATGGCTGAAGCGGCCAGAGCAGAGTCGTCAGCCAGTTTTCAGCTACGAAGTCAACAGAGGAGTCTGCGACTTGCCCAACGCCAAGCTGCAATGCATACTTGTGTTGGGGCATTTACAGCATTAGGCCGATGCCTTCTCGCGTTTCTCACCAAGTTCAGCTGCCCATTCCTCCAATTCTGTTTGCCTACCCCCCATCCGATGATGAAGGTTACGACGAGTCTTGACTCGTCGCTCAGGGAAGTCCTCATTTTAATATTTCATATGCTAAGTAATGAGGGCATTACCTGATTTAAGTTTGGGGGTGAATTTAATTTTTTATGTTTTTGCATATATTTTAGGGTGCATGTAGAATTAATTTAATTCATTTAGTTCATATGCATTTTGAAAAAAATTATATATGTATTACATTCATATAGGAATTTTGTCGGTAGAAGCATGCATTTAGTATAATACATGAAGATTAAGCAGTGAGTCATGGTAATGAAATTAATGGTTAATGACTTCGGTTTTCACTGATCTTGCATAAAATTGAGTTTAATGAACTGATTAGGCTCGACTATAGAAACCTCATAACATTATTCTGGTTTTCTTTCAAATTTCAAGCACACCAATTAACTGTCAATTATAATTAGGAGTTTGTGTGTATTAGAACACGGGCACTTACTTGATCATAGATTAAAATTGAACATTGACTGAAACATAAGTTTGGGGGAGTTACGGTTCAGAAAAGGAAAAAGAAAATAAAGAAAAGGAAAATTGGGAAAAAAGTACTTATGAAAAAAAAAATGACTTAGTTTGATCTTGTGGCATTTGTTAGTCGGATAAGTAAACCCTAGGGGATGTCTTCACACTTAGCACCCTAAAGACTTCAGGTTTGGGAGTCGTTGGCCGAAATTCCGTTACACAGGTAACATTGAAAAGCCTAAGGGGGTTGAACATTGCACAAGTCAGATATCTAGAGTAATTGGTGGGATGGAGCGTTAAAATGCACCCACGAAGCATAAGCTTTGATGATTGATCTTTTATTGCTTATATAGCTTAATTCCCGTAATGTTTATTTGGATGCCATATTTGATTAAGTTATCTGTGGGAAAGGTAAAATGTTTGTTTGGGAATAATCACATGAATCACTTTGAACTGCTGATATGAAATTGGACACACACACACGGAAGGGGATTAGAGTCATGTAAGTAAGGTGATGATGGGAGAGTCTGTGATTATTTATGAGTCAAGATTGATTGTAAGCTAAAGTGTCAATTCGTGAGGAATATACAACCTGTATTTGGTTACTAAGATTTCTGCTCGATCTTCTTAGTTGCAATCATTTTGTTGAGTTGTGTGTTTGTTTGCTTGAGGACAAGCAATTGTTTAAGTTTGGGGTATTTGCTAAGTAGGTTAAAAACCTACTAAATCGGTATTTCTTAGCTTAATATATTTTATTAACTTAAGTAGTGTATGTTACTTTTCATGTTTTGTGTTAATTTGCAGATAAGTGGCGTAGCTAGGCAAATGGGAGGAATGCAGGACAAAAGTAGGTTGCTGACATCCAGACGCGGGGCGTGCTGGAGCAATTCAAAGTCCCTATTGGACTAGCGCGGGGCGCGCCGTTTGTGAAGGAAACCTAGCACGGGGCCTGCATGGCAGACGGATTTGATGGAGATTTGGTCAATTAAAACATGAAGTTGAGCTGGAAAGGGATTGCAGACTTACCTAATTGTAATAGGATTTTAATAGACTATTTATATCAGTTCTTTTCTTAGGTTGATATTATCTTTTATCTTTTATCTTTCATTTGGATCTTGGAACTAGAAGGATGCTAATCATTGAATTAAGGCATGTCTGGCAAATCTTCTACATTCAATTCTGAAGGGATGTTGAACTTATTATCAATTAATGGTTTGATTAAGTTTATTCTATTTATTCTTTCATATGTGAGATTTATTCTGATTATCTACATAAACTCTCTTGTATGCTATTCAATTGACTAATTTGGTTTCTGCAGGATTAATTTAGTAAATTGATATCATCTGCTAGATTAAGATATATATATTAAGCAAATGATGTATGTCTAATCATAAGTAGCAATTAATGATACTTGATTGTGGACAAGCTTTTGGGTATTGCTAAGCTTTTCAGAAGACAAGTTAAATAATTTCTGATTGTGTAATTGTTGCTTAGAACAATCTAATTCTCATTCTTCATGCTTCTATTATATTAAATTTAGACTGATAGTTCTAGATTGTATAATAGATAGATCTTTTGTTGGCTATCGTTACATTAGATTTACACATAAAGAGAATTTTGGATAATTAGCGATCGCGGTTATCTAGGATTGTTAATCTCATTGGAAGATAAATATTAGAAAACTTTGTTAATTCATAATTGTGAAAAGGGAATACTGAACTGAAGAATTGAAGCTTTTTACTCATTGATATTTCTTTTAAATTCACTTTTGTTAATTCAACTTTTCAAACTAAAACCCCAAATTCATTGAAAATACTTGGATAAATATAAAGCAGTTCACTCTCTGTGGGATCGATCCTTGCTTATTACTATACTAATTCTTGAGTTAGTGGAATAAAGAGTAAGGTTAATTTTGTAGTGCTAAACGATAGCTACCAACCACAGCTAGTAACTCCTTCTTAGTAGTTGTGTAGTTGAGTTGTGCATCCGTCAAGGTCTTGCTAGCATATTAAATGACATAAAATATCTTCTCCTTGCACTGCCCCAAAACAACCCCTACTGAATAGTCACTAGCATCACACATCAATTCGAATGGTAATGACCAATTTGGAGCTATGATGATAGGTGCAGTTGTCAACTTTTTCTTCAAATGCTCAAATGATGCCAAACATTCCTTGTCAAATTTAAAAGGAAAATTTTTCTCTAATAAACTGCATAAAGGCTTTGTAATCTTGGATAAGTCTTTTATAAATCGACGGTAAAACCCTGCGTGTCCAAGAAAACTGCGGACCCCCTTTACTGAATTCGATGGCAGTAAACTCTATTTTGTTTCCAGCTTTGCCTTGTCGACCTCCAACCCCTTGCTTGAAACTTTGTGCCCAAGAATGATCCCTTCTTGTACCATGAAATGGCACTTCTCCCAGTTGAGGACCAAGTTTATCTCTACACAGCGTTTCAATACCATGACCAAGTTATCCAAACAAATATAAATGAATCCCCAAAAATCGTAAAGTCATCCATGAAGACCTCGACATTCTGTTCTACCATGTCAGAGAAGATGGCCATCAAACACCTTTGAAAGGTAGCCAGTGCATTATATAGACCAAATGACATCCTTCTAAAAGCAAATTTACCATAAGGACAAGTGAAAGTTATCTTTCCTTGATCTTCTAGAGCAATGACTATTTGATTATACCCAGAGTATCATTCTAGAAGGCACCAGTACTCGTGACATGCCAATTTATCTAGCATCTGATCAATAACTGGGAGAGGGAAGTGATCTTTTCTTGTTACTTTGTTGAGCTTTCGGTAATCCATGCACACTCTCCATCCAGTGACCGTTCTAGTGGGTATCAGCTCATTGTTCTCATTTGCTACCACAATCATTCCTCATTTCTTGGGTACACACTACACTGGACTAACCCACAAACTATCTAAAATGGGCTATATAATTCCAGCATCCAACCTATTTTAGAATCTCCTTTTTAACCACTTCTTTCATAATTGCGTTAAGTCTTCTCTGTTGTTCAACTGTAGGCTTGCTATCATCTTCCAAAAGTATCTTTTGCATGCAAAAGGAAGGGCTTATCCCTTTGATATCAGCAATGGTCCATCCAATTAAAGTTTTAAATTCCCTTAGCATCCTCAACAACTTACTTTCATGAAATGATGTTAGTGTAGATGCAATAATAATAGGCAAAGTAGAAGAATCACCCAAAAATGCATACCTGAGGTGTTTAGGAAGAGGTTTGAGTTCAAGTGTAGGAGGTATTTTAAGAGATGGTTTTAAACGCTCAGATGACTTGTCTGTGTGCCCTAAAGGTTCAATAGGATTTTTAAACTTGCTCACCCGGGGCACTGCATCCAAAATCTGCAAGTATTCAACCATCTCTAGGTCATCAATGCCAAGGTCCTCTATTAGTGCACTCTCCAAAGGATCAATTTTCATCATATGTATGAACTCTTCATTCATAGCCCTGTCCACCAAATCCATCCCGAAGCATTCTCTTCATCAGTAGGGAATTTCATAGCCTTAAACACGTTGAATGTGACTTCTTGATCCTTAACTCTCATAGTAAGTTCTCCTTTTTGCACATCGATGAGAGTCCTCCCAGTGGCTAAGAATGGTCTTCCCAGAATGATAGAAATGTCTTTATATTCTTCATAATCGAGGATGATGAAATCGGTGGGAAATATAAATTTGTCCACCTTCACAAGGATGTCCTCCACAATACCTCATGGATAAGTAATGGATCTATCTGCAAGCTGAAGAGAGATGTTTGTCGGTTTTGGAGCCGGTAAACCTAATTGTGTGTAAACCAATAATGGCATGAGGTTAATGCTAGCACCCAAGTCACACAAACATTTGTTGAATGATAAGCTTCCAATAGAGCATGGGATAGTAAAACTGTCAGGATCCTTTAGTTTGGGAGGTAGCTTCCTTTGTAACACCGCACTACATTCCTTAGTCAAGGCCACTATATCAAAATCTTCTAATTTCTTCTTTCTAGACAGAATCCCCTTCATGAATTTTGCGTAGCTCAACATCTGTTCTAAAGCTTCTGCAAATGGGATATTGATTTGCAGCTTTTTGAATACCTCAAGGAATTTGGAAAATTGCTTGTCTAATTTTTGCTTTTGGAGCCTTTGTGGATAAGGGACGGGTGGATACACTCTTGGTGGAGTAACACATGGTTGCTCTGCTGTTTCCTTCTGTTTTATTTCAGTCCCTTACTTACCATCCTTTTCCCTTGAAAATATACAGAATCCATCTCTGGGGATGGGCGCGTCCTGCGCCGTTTCCCTTTGTTCTTGGATCGCGACCGCGCTAGGCTCTGGAGATGCAGTTTATTTCCCACTCCTAAGTGTGACAGGCTGGCATGGCTCTTTCCCTTCTCTTCTTGGATTAGCTTCTGTGTTACTAGGTAGAGTCCCTTGTGGTCTATTTATAAGCATGCTAGCCATTTGGCCCATTTGATTTTTCAAGTTCTTTATAGCCACAACTTGGCTTTTTATCATCACCTCGGTGTTAGCCATGTATTTCAACTTCATCTCCTTCATTTCTGATTTCTTTTCTGGCTGAGGGGTGGGAGCTTGTTGATGTTGTTGGTTCTAGAATCCCTGGAGGGTATGAACAACTTGGAGCTTGGTGATGGTTTTAGTTGTTGCTCCATGACAAGTTGGGGTGGTTTCTGTTACTAGAATTGAAAGTGTTCTGATATTGGTTTGGTTGCCTCTGATAATTGCTCACAAATTGCACCGATTCGGGATTGATAGCACATTGTTCTGTAGGATGTGATCTCGCACAAAGCTCACAAACATAGGTTACTTGTTGCACTTTTAACTCAGAAATGGAATCGATTTTCTTTGGCATAGCCGACAATTGAGACAATAAAGCCGTGATGGCATCAACCTCCAATACTCCTGCTACTTTCTGTTGACTCATTCTAGAAGAAGGCCATTGGTAATCATTTGCATCCATAGTCTCTAACAACACATATGCCTCTTCATAACTCTTAGGCCATGAACGCCCCTCCCGAAGCGGCATCAATGCTAGGTCGAGTTTGACTACCCAATCCATTGTAAAATGTGTTTATCTCCATCCATTGAGGCATTCCATGATGAGGACACTTCCTTAGCATTTCTTTGTATCTCTCCCATGCTTTATAAAAGGACTCCCCATGTTGTTGCTTAAATGTGGAAATTGCACTTCGCATCTTTGCAGTCTTTGCGGGTGGGTAGAATTTTGCCAAGAATTTATGTGCCAAGTCTTCCCAAGTAGTAATGGACCCCGGTAGTAACGAGTGAAGCCAACTTTTTGCCTTGTCTCTCAATGTGAAAGGAAAAAGTCTAAGTCTCACTTCATCATCCGTCACTCCATTAAACTTAAAGGTGACACATATCTCAATGAAACTCAGTAAATGCTCATTCAGGTCATCATTAGCCATACCCCCAAAGTGAACCGAGTTTTGCACCATTTGTATTGTTCCCGATTTAATTTCGAAGGAATTGGCGGCTATTGCTGGCCTTGTGATGCTTGACTGTAACTCATGGATACGCGGCATTGCATAGTCCCTATGACACCCTCAAATTCGGGTACTTCGTTTCCACATAATTTGGTATTCACTTTCTAACTATAACAAACATCTACCCAATATATCTCAAAATAAATTACAACATTTATTCAAAATAATAAAATCTCCCTTAAAACAAACAACCTTCACAAAAATCAATCCTAGAGTTACTCTAACCTTGACATAAACAATAAAGTGCAGAATAAAAATATGACATAAAAGTCTTATTACAATCATTTCAAAATAATTAAACAAGTCTTCACTTGTTCATCTTTCCCTTGCCTTTACTTGTAGACGGGGCATCAACGTTATCAACCTTAACTGCAATTGTTATTTAATGCAAGAGTGAGCAAACAACAGCTCACTGGAGTTTAACAATAATAAATACATGAAAGAATATCTTATGAAGAATCTGAACAACTTAGCTTGCTTCAATAATAAAGAATTGAATAATAATTCTCTATCAACATTAAAATTCGAATATAGAATTTATCTGATGGTCATAAGACCTTTGAACTCTTGTCCTAAGTTATAAATATTTCTATTTAAACCTTTAACAGTCAATAAGACTATGGACCTTAACTCGTACTTAGGGGGATCAACCCTTCGTACCATGTATTGTCCACAAACATCTTAACGCTATGCGTAGTAACCTCCCTTAATAATTAGGGTTGTTCAACTCAGTAATTTGAATTCAAGTCCGCACCAAAGAAAGTTTGGTTTGGATAAGCTTACAAGGGTAATTTAGAATTCACGTTCATCAACTAAGGATTAGTTGAATCGACTTCAATAATTCATAAATAAAAGAATTATGAATTAACATATGCTTTAGAAGTAAACTTAGAGCATTTAAAATAATAACTGGATCTTACTTGAATAATAAGTCAAGATCATTTCAATTAAATAAACAATTGTCCAATACAAAAATGGTAATGACATTCTCAACAATGAATACATGAACTTAAGAAATTGTATAGAATTAACAAGTTTAGGGTTAGAAGACTTGCCTTAAGCGCAAGCTACTTAACTCAATTCACGTACTTTAATACTTCCTACACATATATATTTAATCACAATAACCTAAATTAGTTAACACATAACTAATTCATATAATTGGTTAACTCTCATAGTTAACTCATTCCAGTTAAATAACTAAATAATAATTAACCATCACATAGTTAATTACATCACATAGGCATGCTCATATAATTAAATCAATTACGTATTTAACTAAATTATAATTAAATAATTATAATTTAAACACTTAATCTAATTATAATTACTTAAATTATAATTACCTCTTCTTTTAATTAAATTATAAACAATTTATAATTTATAATTAGTTAAACTACATCATACAATATAATTACACAATTTATAATTAATCATGAATTATCAAATTATAATTTATAATTAAACATGCATTTATTAAATTATAATTACATAAATTATAATTTAAATTAACATCTAATTGATTAAAATAAATCATCTTCTACACATTATAATTTAACAAAAATTATAATTTAAATCTTTACTCTTAATTATAATTATACAAATTATAATTATATATCACATTAACCAATACACAATTAAACAATAATTCAAATAATACTTTAAGGTTTTAAAAACCTCTTTTTCTCAAATTATGAAATTGTCAACTTCATGTTAATCACATGTTATAGTCACTGAATACATGCTCATCATTATAACCATTTAGCTTAAGCTAGAATAAAAACTGCACAATCTAATCAAGCCAACTCACTGTCTCTGCACGGCCAGCGGCGCAGCTGCGCAGCCAGCAGCCTTGGTACGGGGTCAGCTGTGCAGGGGTCGAATCTGGGAAAGAAAAACGGCGTAGCTGCGCTGCTTTTGGATGTACTACCGGCGCAGCTGCGCAGGAGCACAGATAGAAGCAGACAGCCACGATACTCTGCTTCACCGATTAACCCAAACAAGCCAACAAACGGCAATTCACAGTAACTTAAACATTGTAAATCATACCTATGCACTGATACATATATATAACATGTTTCTAAAACACAAAAGTCATCTAAACCACAAGAATCAAGAGCTTTAGAAATCAATTTGGCTATTTTCACAAAACTCATATTTTTCATAAAATAATCTACTGTAATAAAATTTCTCAAGCAATTCAACTTTATATACATGCATTATATACAAAATTGAAGATAACATCAAACAAATTCCTAATAAGCATGTTAGTATATACTAATTTATCACTTTCTCAAACCAAAATTGACAACAAAACTAAAACTCATATCAACATGAATTTTCTGTTAAAATATCTTTCTACACTAATTTGATTTCTGAAAATCGTTATGGCATACAATCACCAATAATAACACATAAACACAATACATATATATAAAATTTATGGTTACACAACTTCCATGAAAACTCAACTTTTGACAAAGAATAAAATACAAGGAACATATAGATTGAGTTCTATAATTGTAAGAGTAAAATTATAGATTATAACCTTTTTGCTAATCGTTAGTGAAGAAGATGATAATGTTTGCTTAAGCTCTTCCTTCTCTTCTTCTTCTCTCTTCTCTAACTCTTCTCTGCTCTCTTTTCTTCTTAGTTCCTAGTTAGACTTAGGATTAGAACTAACGTAGTAGATATATTATAACTAATCTAATATACGTATACTAATGATATATATGTAACTGCTAATTAATTAAGATATATAATAAATACATATTATTATATAAGTTATAACTATTTGAATTTGAAAAACCTTAAGGCTTGTTTGGCCAAAATAACATTATTTTTAAAAACAGATTATTATTGCTAAGGCCATGTTTGGTAAAATGAGTTTAAAACAAGTTCAAGGGCCTTGTTTGATTAAAATCATTTAAAATTCTTTTTCTTTATTTTAACAAATCATTTTAACACATACTTTCATGTCATATTTTAATCAATTAAATATTAAACAACTAATTTAATAAATTAAAATCTAACATCAATTAATCACATAAAATTGCCACATAATTATAATCACTCGCTAATTATAATGCATGTAACACTTCATCACATAATTCATCTCATTTAATTATCTCAATTAAATTAGAACTATAATATAAAATTAATATACATTAATTAAATAAATATTAAACATTCATTTAATTAATATATAACACTTAATTAAATCACTCCAAAAATCACATAATTTATTTATTTAACTCAATAAATAATTCACATAAAATATTTATTTAACTCAATAAATATTTAAAATTATTATACAAAATCACAATCGTTACAGTCCCTCAGTGCTTTATGTTGTCGCCATAACTACCGGTTTCTCAGTCTCCTCTTGAATGCTAGGAGTACCCTTACTCAATCGCCGAACCCTTCCGTTGATGTTGTCCCTTCTGGGCACCAAAGTAGACTTCTTAGACCGAGTTTGCATACACTATTCAAGAGTGCCTGAATCAAAAGAAAAATCAAAATAGAAATAAGATAAGATAAGATAAGATTTGTTTAACTAAGACCAATTTAATTTAAACTGATGACGAAAGTAATAAAAACAATCAATAATCCTCGACAATAGCGCCAAAAACTTGTTGGCTTGTTTAGGTGTTAATCAAAATAATCACACACACGCAAGTGCACGTGGTCCACAAGTAATATAGAGTAAGTAAAGTATCGTTCCCACGGAGAATAATGAATGCCTCTACTCTAACATGCAACAGTTTTATAACTATTTTGGTCTACTTAAACAGATGAGAGGTATGAAATTGTAACTATGAAGGCTACTAGCAATAAAATAGAAAAATAACAAACGAAATAGCCAATTAAGGGGAATATGGGGTATTTGACTACACTTAACACTTCTTTCAAGAGACTACACTTGTGATGCCCCCAAAATAGGTCCAATACACCACCCATTCTGAGTCGCCAAATATATGGTACAGAATCCAAATACAAATCTTATTACATTAAATTGTCGTGCAAAATACGACCACACAGACTGTGAGCTTCAATACAAATATTATATCGTATATAATACAAAAATATTAACACTCAAATTAAGTCCTCATTGTAATTATTATCACACTATTTTATAAAATAGTGAGAACTACTACAGCTCTATCTCGGACCATCACTCCATTCCCCGACTAGTCCCCGCGATATTCTCATTTCTTAAAGAGAACAACGAAATAAAAGGGTGAGCTCAACTAGCTCAGTAAAGAATATTATGACTAAGATAATGTAAAATAAATTATCCTTAGTCCTCAACAGGGAAAAAATTTGATAGAGTACAATAGACAACAAGTTTTAGATCAACAACTGCACCGAAAATAACAATTCATTAAAAGAGTCAAGTAGAGAATGATGTCTACTGTGACGCCCCCAAATTCTATACGTTTCCTGTAGCAGATTTGATGCTCACGTAAATATTCCATAAGACAATAACTTCTATAAATCCAAAATTCACAGTATCCTAATCAGTTAAGAGTTCTCGTCAGAATAATTTCCATATCTGGATACCCTCACTTAGATGTATAGATTTATGATCTTACAGATATTTCTTGCATATCAATAATTCCTATCTATCTGACATTCACAGTACAAATGATAAGATTGTTCTTGGAACTGAGGGGCGACCTCAGTGCTTACAGAACTCCAAAGATCATTCAATACCCTCATTCAGATGTATAGTTCATATAGATACTGTAATTGATACTATTCACTATTAATAATGTAAAACCATTCAACATAATAATGTATGGTTACATATTGTTCAACCATTACATCAGAGAAGTACCAAATTACATTCTTAGTCTTAACTCAATAAACATTCGTTCTTATAGGTTTACTTCTACCCACAAGTATGATTTCCTGAACCTTCTGGAGTGTTAGATGTAGCTGCAAAGGAAAAGAGTAATTGCAAGGATGAGCTTTAAAAGGCTCAGCAAGTTTTAAAGATTTACAGTTTATACTCACATAATGTCTGAAATGAAGGAACATATAGTTTAGAGTTTTTTCCACATATATATACTGAGGTTTGATCTGTCAAACCCCATATGTTACGAGTTTCTGTCAGTCATATAGACTTAACAACGCGGGTTGAATTGGCTAACCACACCATCTAGGAGTATGCATATCATCCTACCACAACTACCTAGTCAGTGTAAAACTGACGGTCATTGATAGTATCAGTATATATATTTGTACCAACAACATTGGTGAACACAGTCTATGCTTTGATATCAAATCAAAAATAATTTACACAAATAACAGTTCATATGTCTTAGTTATGCTTGAACAATAAGTTATAACCTTTTTCAAATCACCGATATCACGAATAATGTTTATAACAATTTTGTATATCAATATACAAGATTTACATTTAATATTGAAATTAAATGAAGTTAGAAAAAACTTGCCTTTATCACGACCGGCTACTTAAGTTATTTAAAAGTATACTCGCAACCTATATATGTTATAACAGTCATTAGAAATGATAACAATTAATTTCTAATTAAACTATTAGTGTCTGGGTTGATTTTAGAGTCCGTTCGGTATTTTATAGCTTTATTAAATAGCTATTAAATTAGTTTTTCAATAACATTATTTAAAAGTTTTAATATCTTATTTAGATATTTTAGTTATTATTTATTATAATTTCCAAATGCTCTAAATAATTTAATATCATTTAAAATAATTTTTAAGTTATTAATATTATTTTTAAATATTTAATAACCATGTAAAATGATTTTTAAATCATCAATATTATTTGTAAATAATTTATTTATATTAATAATAATTTTTAAATCAATAATATCATTTTTAAATAATTTATTATTATTTAAAATGATTTTTAAATCGTTAATATAATTTTTTAAGTAATTTATTATTAATTACTTTTATTATCATTAATATTTAAATAAATTAAATATTAATAAAATTTTATGTCAAAATATTTAAAATTATTTATTATAATTAAAAATGATTTTTTCAGAATTTTTTAATAATTATTTAGTATTTATTGTAATTATTTTAATTAATTTAATTATTTCTAAATTTTAACCCGTCGCTAAAGGTCTATAGCGACGGATCTGTTGCCTTAGCTGTTCTTGGCCAACTCAAGAACAGGCCAGTCAATGCGTTGGAGCTTCGTTTGACCTGACTTTGCTGACAATCCATTTGGTTTCTGGGCAGTCTAGTGTAATGAAGTTGTAGTGCTTGTGTAATACTACACACCAATGTTCATTTCACTACCTAACATCATTTCTACAGGTTCCCATGGCCGATCAAACCACCCTACCAACACTGTTCTTCAATTCTGGGCTGCCCAGAATTGAAAGGTCAACGACATATCTGGCCTTATACTGAGCAGTCTGTTTATGATTTTAGGTGTTTTAATCGTTGGGGTCTGTAGACTAACTACTAGGGTACACTGTTTGAGCAGTAACAGAGTTCGTATACTAACAAATAGCAAAATCTAAGCCTTCAAACAACCTGTCAGGCCGCTGCTCGAAATTTCTGGGTTACCCAAAAATCGGATCTGGATGGTCAACGAGTTTTGACCGTTTATATTTTTCGGCCAGTAACTTTCTAGGGCTTAAGAATGCTTTAGTTATGTAGTACTCATGTCAAGGTATAACCTAAACATAACTTAACATCCTAACAGCTTGACAGTAGCGAGATCAAGGTCGGTCAAACGACTTGTCAGGCTCGTTCTTAAATTTTCTGGGTTACCCAGAAAATTCTTGGTCATGCTCGGTCAACGAGTTTTGACCACCTATAACTCTCGATCTGTTATTTTGATTGTCATTCTATCCCTTCTAGGCTACTACCAACATTACATACTACAACTACCAACTTTAAACACATCTAAACAACAACAACCAGTTAGCGAGATACGAGGGCTGACATTCATTGTCAGACCCTGTTTTTCAACTTTCACAGTTTTGCTTAAAACTCTATTTTGATGCTTTTAAATGTTATAGATTTATGTTTTATCAACCCAGAACACTAAACAACAACCTAATGAACATATTTAAACAACAATAACAACAATTAAATTTTTAGAATTCAAAAATTAAGTAGGGTTAGGTTTTTACCCCTTTTTGAGCTCTTTTGGTTCTTTCTCTTTCTGATTCTGTTCTGGCTTGCTAAGTGTTGTTTCTGAGTCAGTTGGGTGTATATATTTAAGTAGGAAAATCGTGGCCTTGTGTTCTTATGACCTATTTTTTATGAAAAGTTCAAGTGGGGTTAAACACCTAATTCCTTTCTTATTTTGACAAGTAATCCTAGAGCATTAATTGATATAGGTTGTGTTGTCAAGCCCTTGTGGTAATAATCAGATAGGGCAAATCTTTTACTTGCCACGTAAAAGATTTGTGCTTGTCTCATTTAAAACAAAACAAATAAGGGTATTTTAGTTATTTTATATGTACTAAGGGTATTTTGATAATTTTTCACTTAAATACAAGGATAATTTAATCATTTGATATCCTCTTTAGAAAATTTAAAAATAATAATGAACAATTAGGTTTTGTTAGTTTAGAATTAGGGTTTATAATTTAAATTAGGGTTTATTATTAGGGTTAGGATTTCCTAATTCCTAATTAGGGTTTTATAAAAATCTTTTGCAATTAATTCCTTAATTCCTCATATATTAAAATATATGTATATATATATATATATTTATAATCCTATATAACATTATCAATGTATTATGTTATAATTCTCATTTATTATAATAATTAGGGTTACGATTCCTTATTTACAAAAAATCTTAGTTTAGGGTTTACTTATAAAACCATCCTTATATAGTTACATGGCTATATCTTATGTGTGAATATGTACTTATATATACTAATAATAAAGTTAAATACACATCGCACAAGATATAATATATTTTAATATTTACTTTTTATATTAATATTCCTGTTCAAGGTTTGGAATATTACAATCACCCCCTCTTATAAGAATTTCGTCCCGAAATTGACATTACACCCTATGAAAATAACTGCGAAAAATCTTCTCGCATCTTATCTTCCAGCTTCCATGTAGCTTCTTCAACATCATAATTCTTCCAGATTACTTTAACCGATGATATAACCTTATTTCTCAACACCTGTTCTTTTCGATCAACTATCTGTACCGAAACTTCTACATACGATAAATCTTTATCTATCTAAATAGGTTCATAGTTTATCACGTGCTTATAATCAGGTTTATACAGACGTAGCACAGACACATGAAACACATTATGGATGTGTCCTAACTCTGGGGGTAGGGCTACCTCATAGGCTACCTCACCTATTCTCCTTAATACTTGAAATGGACCAATGAATCTCGGGCTTAGCTTTTCCTTTTTATCAAAATGAATCTTGCCTTTCCAAGGAGATACTTTTAGAAAAACATAACTCCCCACACTAAACTCTTTTAGCTGTCTGTGTTGATATGCATATTTCTTATTTCGGTCTTAAGATGCTTGCAACCGTTGTTGTATAACTCGAATCTTCTCAGTGGTTTGTTGAACTAACTCAGGTCTAAGCATTTGCCTTTCCCCAACTTCATCCCAGCATAAAGGTGTTCTACACTTCCTACCATACAAGGCTTCATATGGTGGCATTCCAATACTGGCATGATAACTATTGTTGTATGCGAACTCTACCAAAGGCAACTGATCCTTCCAACTCCCTTTAAAATCCATAATACAGGTTCTCAACATATCTTCCAGTGTCTGAATGGTTCTCTCACTTTGTCCATCGGTTTGCGGGTGATATGCTGTACTCAACTTCAGCTGGGTTCCTAAGTGCGAATGAAGACTCCTCCAAAAGTTTGAAGTAAACTGCGGATCTCTGTCTGACACTATGGATACAAGAACTCCATGTATAGAAATAATCTCTTTTATATATAACTTTGCCAACTGATTGAGATTATAAGTAACCTTAATAGGTAGGAAATGGGTGAACTTGGTGAGACGATCAATTATTACCCAGATAGCATTATGGCCTTTCTGAGTGACAGGAAGTCCTACTACAAAGTCCATGGTAATGTGCTCCCACTTCCCTTCAGAAATCGGTAGAGATTGTAGCAATCCACTCGGTCTTTGATGTTCGGCTTTAACTCTTTGGAACGTGAGACACTTGCGTACCCATTCCGCTCTCTCTTTTCATGTTCGACCACCAAAAATGCTGACTCACGTCTTTATACATCTTAATACTCCCTGGGTGCACCGCAAACTTAGAACTATGGGCTTCTGTTAAGATTTCATCTTTCAGTACCTGTACTGCTGGAACCCACACTCTATCCTCATACCTCAGTACTCCTTCTTTGTCAAGTCGAAACTTAATATTCTTCTCATGAGTTATCTCGGCCTTACATTTCTAACATACTTCATCTTTCTCTTGCATCTCTTTGATTTTATCCATTAAGGTTAAGGTTGTCTCTATCACAAATAGCTTCTGGTTAGAGTTAGTTGGAGCTCTTACTTTAATCTGGAGTTTTTCAAACTCTTTTATCAATACCTCGTTGTTTGTGATGATATTCAACCTCTCCTGATTCTTCAGGCTCAATGCATCTGCCACTACGTTGGCTCTACCAAGATGATATAGGTTCTCACAATCAAAGTCCTTGATTAACTCTAACCACCTTCTCTGTCTCATGTTCAGCTCCTTCTGTGTAAAAATATACTTTAGACTTTTGTGATCTGTGTATATCTCACACTGTCCCCCATACAAATAATGTCGCCAAATTTTCAAAGCAAAAACTACTGCGGCTAACTCTAGATCATGAGTAGGATACCTTTTCTCATAATCTTTAAGTTATCGTGAAGCATAGGCGATCACCTTTCCATGTTACATTAACACACATCCTAAACCCCTATGTGAAGCATCACTATAAACCACAAGACCCCCAGTATCATCTGGTAATGACAGTACTGGTGCCCTGCTCAATAATTTCTTCAATTCTTGAAAGCTCTCCTCACACTTGTCTGTCCAATTGTACTTCATAGTCTTTCGAGTTAAATTGGTTAGCGGGGTCGCTATTTTGGAAAAATCTTTTATAAAACGATGATAGTACCCTGCTAAACCAGGAAAACTACGAACTTCTGTTAGTGTTGTTGGTTGGTCCCAATTCATGATTGTTTCTATCTTTGTCGGATCCATTGCCTCCCTATTCTTATTAATTACATGACCTAGAAACTGGACTTCTTCTAACCAGAACTCACACTTGGAAAATTTTGGGTAGAGTTGTTCCTTTCTTAATATCTCTAATACCTTTCTCAAATGTTCCGCATGTTCTTCCCGTGTCTTAGAGTACATTAATATATCATCGATAAACACCACCACGAACTTATCCAAGCATGACTTAAACACTCTATTCATTAAATCCATAAAAGCTGCTGGTGCGTTTGTTAACCCAAAGGACATCACAAGAAACTCATAATGTCCGTATCGGGTCCTAAAGGCGGTCTTTGGTACATTTTCTTTCCTTACCTTCAGTTGATGATAACCCGATCGTAAGTCAATTTTCAAAAAATGTTCAACTCCTTTTAATTGATCAAATAAATCATCAATCCTTGGTAAAGGGTACTTATTCTTGATGGTCAACTTATTAAATTCCCGATAATCTATTCACAATCTTTATGTCCCACCCTTCTTCTTTACAAACAACAAAGCTGCTCCCCATGGTGAAACACTAGGTTGTATGTATTTCTTGTCTCAGAGTTCTTGCAACTGAACATGCAACTCCTTCAACTCTACTGGTGCCATCCTGTAAGGTGCCTTTGAAACTGGTGTTGTACCAGGTGCAAGGTCAATTACAAACTCAATCTCCCTGTCAGGTGGAAGACCAAGTAGATCATTTGGAAACACGTCTGGAAACTCATTTACTATAGGTATTTGATCTAACTTTCCCCCTTCTTTCCTTGTATCCACCACATATGCTAAGTACCCGGTACCACCCTTTCGAAGTAATCTCTTAGCCTGCATAACCATTAAACACCGGACTTGCTTTGGTGAACAGCTGCCCTTGAACACTACCTTTATTTTCAAAGGTGTCCTTAAGCTTACTTGTTTCCGCTTGCAATCAATTACTGCCTTATGCCTACCCAACCAGTCCATCCCCAAGATTACATTAAACTCTCCTAGTTGTATAGGAATAAGGTTTACGGGTAACTTATGTCCCTAAATTTCTACACTACAATTCTTATGTACTGTATGAATAGGGATTATTTCTTTGTTAGCAATTTCTATGTTAAAAGGTACATCTAGATCTTCACATGGTATTTTTAATCTCTTAACAAAATTAACAGATGTAAACGAACAAGAAGCACTAGAATCGAATAACACATAAGCATATACAACATCAATTGGTATGATACCTGTCACCATATCTTGTCCCGCCACCGCATCCTTCACTGTCATGTTAAAAGTTCTTGCATTCGAAAGATTCTGAGCAACTCCTGCAACCGCTGCTCCTGGTTTATTGTTGAAATTCTAACCTCCTCCCACATTTACCTTCTTGGGTTTTGGACAAAACCTTGACACATGACCTTCTTCCCCACAGTTGAAACATTTGATATTCTTGCTCTTCTCCTTCTTTTTGGGACACCAGTTGGAATAATGCCAATCTTCTCCGCAGGTATAACAAGTCATTCCTCTAAAATAGCATGTCCCTTTGTGATTCTTTCCACATATCTGACATCGCTCAATTCTTTGATTGTTGTTGTTCCCTCCTTTGTTGGCATTGTTGTTAGGATTATAACCCCCTTTTCCAGGGTTGTTTAGAAAAGCTACCTCCCACCTTCTCTTATTGTTATTGGTGTTGTTGTTGTTGTTACTTCCACTCGTTTTGCCCTTTCCTATAATAACCCTCTTCTCCTTATTGAACTGCAATAGAGCCTCTCCTTCCTTCTCTATTATAATGGCCTTTTTCAAGATCTCCGCAAAAGTCTTCACCTGAAATGCCGATATTCTACTCCGAATTTGGGGTTTCAGCCCCCCTTCAAACCTCCTTGTCTTTCTTGCCTCGGTATCTACCTGATGTGATGCGAACCTCACCAACTCGTTAAATTTGGCTGCGTACTGTGACACCGTCATCTCCCCTTATTTTAATTCCAAGAATTGAACCTCCATACGATCCTTCATTGAAGTTGGAAATTAATTGGCAAAGAAAAACTCCTTGAACTTGTCCCAATTAGTAGCACCTTCTATAGCTCTCCCCTTGTTTTCTTCCCACCAATGGTTAGCTTCCTCCTTTGAAAAGAAAGTACAAAATCTACCTTTTGGTCGTCATTCACCTTCGTTACTTTAAACATCTTTTCCATCTTGAAAATTCAAGTCTGAGCTTTTATTGGCTCATCCGTTCCCCTGAATTCTGGTGGTCCCACTAGTTTAAAATTCTTAAATTGAGTTGTGGTTGGGTTATTGGGTGCAGCTGGTAATGCATTAACTTGCTTTCCTTGCAAAGCTCCCACCAGAATATTTACCAGTGTTTGGGTAGGGTTTTCCTCCTCCTGTTCCTCTTCAATTTCTCCACGAGGTCTCCTTCTTGGTGCTATTTATCTAAATATAATAAATAACTAAGTATGAATACCAGTTCAATAATTAAACAACTCAGTTTGATAACAGAAATTTGTATTTAACATTACAAGTCTATATATACATATCTAGTCATTTTAGATCACTAGCTTTACACACGACAGAAAAGAAACTACATAGCATATCCGACTAGTGATTCATCCCTATCACTAGCTATATTATGAAATTCTCTTAGTCTACAGCTCTTTCTTATTTGTTGCTATCCTTTTCTTCAGTTTTTCCACCATCTTCTCCAACTTCTGCAACCTTTTTTCCAAGTACTCGACTTCTTGGGAGACACTAGGTCCTGAAGACCCTTTCCACTTTATCCAAGCATGGCTAGGGAGTACCATCTGCAATGGTACCGCATTAATGACTGGTTCTGCCACAATCAATTGATGTTCTTTTAACATCCTACAATCAGATCTATAAAATCGATTAGTATCTAAAGAATCATAACTTAATAATTTATTAGTATTCTTATCTATTAACTTTCCTAATATCTTTCCCTCTCTCGTAAAAACTCTATTTAAGCTTATCTCCTTTATCGTCTAAATATTTTCGAGGTTATAGCCCAAGGGTTTCCTCCTAAGGTTTCTAACCTAAGGCTTTGATACCAAATTTTGACGCCCCCAAATTCTCTACCTTTCCTGTAGCAGATTTGGTGCTCACGTAAATATTCTATAAGACAATAACTTCTATAAATCCAAAATTCACAGTATCCCAATCAGTTAAGGGTTCTCGTCAGAACAATTTCCATATCTGGATACCCTCACTTGGATGTATAGATTTATGATCTTACAGATATTTCTTGCATATCAATAATTCCTATCTATCTGACATTCACAGTACAGATGATAAGATTGTTCTTGGAACTGAGGGGTGACCTCAGTGCTTATAGAACTCCCAAGATCATTCAATACCCTCATTCAGATGTATAGTTCATATAGATACTGTACTTGATACTATTCACTATTAATAATGTAAAACCATTCAACATAATAATATCTAGTTACATATTGTTCAACCATTACATTAGAGAAGTACCAAATTACATTCTTAGTCTTAACTCAATAAACATTCGTTCTTATAGGTTTACTTCTACCCACAAGTATGATTTCCTGAACCTTCTGGAGTGTTAGATGCAGCTGCAAAGGAAAAGATTTACAGTTTATACTCTCACAATGTCTGAAATGAAGGAACATATAGTTCAGAGTATTTTCCACATATATATACTGAGGTTTGATCTGCCAAACTCCACATGTTACGAGTTTTTGTCAGTCATATAGACTTAGCAACCCGGGTTGATTTGGCGAACCACACCATCTAGGAGTATGCATATCATCCTACAACAACTACCTGGTTAGTGTAAAACTGCCGGTCATTAATAACTACCCGGTTAGTGTAAAACTACCGGTCATTGATAGTATCAATATATATATATATATATGTACCAACAACATTGGTGAACACAATCTATGCTTTGATATCAAATCAAAAATAATTTACAGAAATAACAGTTCATATGTCTTAGTTATGCTTGAACAATAAGTCATAACCTTTTTCAAATCACCGATATCACGAATAATGTTTATAACAATTTTGTATATCAATGTACAAGACTTACATTTAATATTGAAATTAAATGAAGTTAGAAAAATTTGTCTTTATCACGATCGGCTACTTAAGTTATTTGAAAGTATACTCGCAACCTATATGTGTTATAACAGTCATTAGAAATGATAACAATTAATTTCTAATTAAACTATTAGTGTTTGGGTTGATTTTGGAGTCCGTTCGGTATTTTATAGCTTTATTGAATAGCTATTGAATTAGTTTTTCAATAACTTTATTTAAAAGTTTTACGATCTTATTTAGATATTTTAGTTATTATTTATTATAATTTCTAAATGCTCAAAATAATTTTTAAATGATTTAATATTATTTAAAATAATTTTTAAGTTATTAATATTATTTTTAAATATTTAATAACCATGTAAAATGATTTTTAAATCATCAATATTATTTTTAAATAATTTATTTATATTAATAATAATTTTTAAGTTATTAATATCATTTTAAAATAATTTATTATTATTTAAAATGATTTTTAAATCATTAATATAATTTTTTAAGTAATTTATTATTAATTACTTTTATTATCATGAATATTTAAATAAATTAAATATTAATAAAATTTATGTCAAAATATTAAAAATTATTTATTATAATTAAAAATGATTTTTCAAAATTTTTTATTAATTATTTAGTATTTATTTCTATTTATTATAATTATTTTAATTAATTTAATTATTTCTAAATTTTAACCCGTCGTTAAAGGTCTATAGCGACGGATTTGTTGCCTTAGCTGTTCTTGGCCAACTCAAGAACAGGCCAGTCAACGCATTGGAGCCTCGTTTGACCTGACTTTGCTGACAATCCATTTGGTTTCTGGGCAGTCTAGTGTAATGAAGTTGTAGTGCTTGTGTAATACTACACACCAATGTTCATTTCACTACCTAACAACATTTCTAAAGGTTCCCATGGCCGGTCAAACCACCCTACCAACGCTGTTCTTCAATTCTGGGATGCTCAGAATTTAATGGACAATGCCGATTAACGACATTTCTGGCCTTATACTGAGCAGTCTGTTCATGATTTAGGTGTTTTAATCGTCGGGCTTTGTAGACTAACTACCAGGGTACACTGTTTGAGCAGTAACAGAGTCCATATACTAACAAGCAGCAAGATCTAATCCTTAAAACAAACTGTCAGGCCGCTGCCCGAAATTTTTGGGTTACCTAGAAATCGGATCTGGACGGTCAACGAGTTTTGACCGTTTATATTTTCCGGCCAGTGACTTTCTAGGGATTGAGAGTGCTCTAGTTATGTAGTACTCATGTCAAGGTATAACCTAAACACAATTTAACATCCTAACAGCTTGTCAGTAGCGAGATCAAGGTTGGTCAAACGGCCTGTTAGGCTCGTTCTTAAATTTTATGGGTTACCCAGAAAATGCTTGGTCATGCTCGGTCAACGGGTTTTAACCACCTATAACTCTTGATCTGTTATTCCGATTGTCATTCTATCACTTCTAGGCTACTACCAACATTACATACTACAACCACTAACTTTAAACACATCTAAACAACAACAACCAGTTAGCGAGATACGAGGGCTGACATTCATTGTCAGACCCTGTTTTTTAACTTTCACAATTTTGCTTAAAACTCTATTTTGATGCTTTTAAATGTTATAGATTTATGTTTTAGCAACCCAGAACACTAAACAACAACCTAATGAGCATATTTAAACAACAATAACAACAATTAAATTTTTAGAATTCTAAAATTAAGTAGGGTTAGGTTTTTGCCCCTTTTTGAGCTCTTTTGGTTCTTTCTCTTTCTGATTCTGTTCTGGCTTGCTAAATGTTGTTTTTGAGTCAGTTGGGTGTATATATTTAAGTAGGAAAATCGTGGCCTTGTGTTCTTATGACCTATCCTTTTATAAAAAGTTCAAGTGGGGTTAAACACCTAATTCCTTTCTTATTTTGACAAGTAATCCTAGAGCATTAATTAATATAGGTTGTGTTCTCAAGCCCTTGTGGTAATAATCAGATAGGGCAAATCTTTTACTTGCCAAGTAAAAGATTTGTGCTTATCTCATTTAAAACAAAATAAATAAGGGTATTTTAGTCATTTTACATGTACTAAGGGTATTTTGGTAATTTTCCACTTAAATACAAGGGTAATTTAATCATTTCATATCCTCTTTAGAAAATTTAAATACAATAATGAGTAATTAGGTTTTGTTAGTTAAGAATTAGGGTTTATAATTTAAATTAGGGTTTATAATTAGGGTTAGGGTTTCCTAAGGGTTTTTTAGAAATCTTTTGCAATTAATTCCTTAATTCCTCATATATTAAATATATATATATATATATATATATATATATATATATATATATATATATATATATAATCCTATATAACATTATCAATGTATTATGTTATAATTCTCATTTATTATAATAATTAGGGTTACGATTCCTTATTTACAAAAAATCTTAATTTAGGGTTTACTTATAAAACCTTCTATATATAGATACATGGTTATATCTTATATGTGAATATGTACTTATATATACTAATAATAAAGTTAAATACACATCGCACAAGATATAATACATTTTAATATTTATTTTTATATTAATATTCCTGTTCAAGGTTTGGAATATTACATCTATTATCTTCTATGATTTAAAAGTTCATCATCAATATTTTATCCCTGTAACACCAATCAATAAATATTTCCAATCAACGAATTATCTATGCACTAAAACCTATAGCGACGCTTCCGCCCCGACCGTCGCTATATCCCATCGCTATATGTTGATTTTCTAGTAGTGATCTATGCACTACAGGCCAAAGATATTCGTTTGTATCACTAGTAGTCATGATCATTCCAAACATCTGTCCATCTTTGCACTACGGGCCAAAGATATTCATCAATCAACTGTTCATCTTTGCATTATGGGTCAAAGATATTCATCAATCAATAGTTCATCTTTGCACTACCGGCCAAAGATAACTTTCACCATAATTTAAGACTGAGGATGATGAAAAATGATATAAACAACAAATCAAGTGAGATCAATGATAAATATTAAAGATTTATAATTCAATTTATCCAGAGTTCAAGAATATCCAAGTTATTAATATGGAGATCAAAACATGGATCAGATTTCAAGAATAAGATTCATAAATCAAAGATAATTTAGACAGAAAAAGAAACCAATTTTGTCGTGAATTGTACTCCGTGAATAGTGCCAGAATAAATAGTACCCGAATGAATAGTACCCCGACATGAAAAGATTAAAATTTCAATAAGAAAGTTCAGACCAATATTCCAGTGAAATAATATTAGATGAAGCGCAAACCTTAAAGAATTTCTAATCATTTCAGGAATTATAAAAGCAATACTTACCATAGTAAGTTTAGATTTAGGAATATGAAATGAAATAATATACGAAACTGCAAATGAATTTTCACCCGTCATGCGGTATTCCGCGTAGACAGATCATTTCCACAACTTTAATAAAGAATGAATACGAAGGGTTATTCACCAGGCACGTGGTAGTCCGCGTAGACAGGTTATTCCACATATTAATAAAGAATGAATACGAAGGGTTATTCACCAGGCATGCGGTAGTCCGCGTAGACAGGTTATTCCCACAGCTTAATAAGGAATAGAATGACATCCCTTACGAGTATTGAAAGAAAATATCATTCTTTACGAATACGAAAGAAATAATACCCCTTACCTTAGTAGAAGTTTCGATATTGCAATAGTGTAGTAGCAGAATACTCTTCTTCTTTCTCTCTTATTCTCTCTGTAGTTTCTATCTCTATAGCTTTAGTGAATTGGTGAGAAATAATGAAGAAATGAGCTTCTATTTATTGGCTTGGCAGAGTCGGAGTAAAGTAGTCTTTTTACCATAATTTATGACATCATCGCTTACCTCATCGTTCCTATGACATCATTGCTTACCTCATCATTCCTATGACATCATCGCTTACCTCATCGTTCTGATGACATCATCGCTTACCTCAAAAATATTTATAATTATTAAAAAGAATTCAAATTCAATTTAATTTCTTCCACCTCATTTTACTTTTATACCATGAATTTTTTATAATAATGTTACCATTCAAATTATAAAAATTATACTATTATATTATCACATTATACTATTATAATGTAATATTATAATAGTATATTTGAATGAATTATTTTATCGGAGAAGATAAAATACCAATTTTCAACAAATGTCTTATGCTAAAAATTCCTACATTTATATCAAAATTGAACAAATATTTACTTATCATATTTATCAATAATTTTTATTCATCAATTATTATTCACAATTAATATTACAGAATCACAATATTGACAACCAGATCAGTTCCCAGGAAATAGGGGGCTTTCCGGTAAGGATTTATCCTTATTGGCACGCAATTATATAACCTAACCCCTTTCCTCGACAGAACTTTCTAGACATCGCTAATAATGCTAACTAATAATATCATTTAAATAATATGAGTTACAGTGACAATTATTGAATCAATAATATAAAATACTGAACAGTAATTAATGTGACAATTATTGAATGAGTGACTTCTTACGTAAGAATTAATAATTAAAAATATTGTGCAATACCGTGTGCTACTGTGCAACAACGCGTATTACTATTTTTTATCACCGGGTATTTCAATAGTTTAACGGTAAAAGTTTTGCCATTATTTTTATAAAAAGGTTACTTCTGTCGCTTTTTATATCTAACATTCATTCCGTTATGGGGCCCACCACTGATTGCGTCGTCGTACGAATATTCCCCGCTAAAAGAATATTCCCCAACCAAACGAATATTTTATGACAACTTGCTTACTTTGTATAATTTTCACATGTCACCCATAACTTATCACATTTATCAAATCAACACCTTACTATTTAAAATAAAATGTAGAGGAAATTAAATCTTATTCATAAAAAGTTGGGGTCTTACAACCTCTCCTCCTTATGAAATTTTGTCCTCGAAATTGACGTACGTACCTAGATTTTCTAAGAGGTGAGGATACTTTGCTTTCATTTTAGATTCTAACTCCTAGGTCATTTCCTCAATATCATGGTTTCTCCATAAAACTTTGACTTGAGGTATAACCTTTGAGCGTAGAATATGCTCCTTCTTATCCAAGATCTTGACAGGTACCTCCTCATACGTTATATCTTCGGCTATCTCGTCTTGTTCTAATTCAATAATATAGTTTGGGTCTTTCACATATTTACGTAGCATGGATATGTGAAAAACGTTATGAACACGAGACATGCTTGGAGGTAAGGCGAGTCTATAGGTCACAACTTTTACTCGATCAAGGATTTTAAATGGACCAATAAATCGTGGGTTGAGCTTTCCTCTCTTTCCAAATCTCGTACTCCTTTCCATGGAGCAACACGTAACAACACATGGTCTCCGACATTAAATTTCACATCACTTCGATGAAGATCAGCATAACTCTTTTGTCAATCTCGTACTATTTTTATACATTGTCGGATCATTTGAATCTTTTCCGTAGTCATACGTACTAACTCCGGTCCCAACAATGTTGCTTCACCCACCTAGTCCCAACATACTAGAGAACGACACTTTTATCCATACAATGCCTCGAATGAAACAATGCCTATACTTGCTTAATAACTATTATTGTAGGAGAATTCACCAATGGTAAGTACTTGTCTCAACTTCCTTTGAAGTCTAGAACGCAGAGTCTCAATAGATCTTCAAGAGTTTGAATAGTCCTTTTTGTTTGCCCTTCCGTTTGAGGATGATATGCAGAACTGAGTCGTAAATCAGTGCCCATAGCTTTCTGCAAGCTGACCCAAAATCGTGAAGTAAATCTTGGGTCACGATCAGAAACTATGGATACTGGCATACCATGAAGTCTCACAATCTCATTTATGTACATACGTGCAAGACGTTCAAGTGAGTAAGTTTCTCGTATAGGTAAGAAATGAGCAGACTTGGTTAATCTATCGATAATGACCCAAATTACATATATGCCTTGAGAAACCTTGGGAAGACCCGTAATGAAATCTATGTTGATGTGCTCCCACTTCCATTCAGGAATTTCAAGTGGTTGCAATGGACCTTTAGGCATTTGATGCTCTGTCTTGACACGTTGACATGTTAAACACCTCGAGATAAACTCCACGATCTCTCTCTTCATATTGCTCCACCAAAATGTATGTCGAAGATCATGAAATAATTTGGTACTTCCAAGATGGATTGAAAACAGTGTGTTGTGTGCTTCCATCATGATTTTATACATCAATTCAGAGTCGTTAGGAACAAAAAATCTGGAGTTGACTCGAAGTATTCCAGCTTTGTCGATTCTTGCTTCTGGAATAGCACCTTCTTGCACCTTCTTCTTCATATTTATCAGCTCCGGGTCTATAACTTGAGCAGCTTTAACTCTATCAATTAAAGCTGGTTCTACGCATTTATTTTCCATCTTCACGTGGGTCCCTGGAGTCTTTAACTCTATCTCCATCCTTTGTAAGTCATACAAAATGGGTCTTTGTGTTGACAACATCGTAATCGTTCCCTCATATGATCTTCTACTCAACGCGTCAGCTACCACGTTCGCTTTTTCAAGATGGTATTGGATGGTATGGTCGAAATCTTTCAACAGCTCAAGCTAATATCATTGCTGCATGTTGAGTTCCTTTTGAGTGAAAAAATATTTAAGACTTTTATGATGTGTATAGATCTCCACTTTCTCCCCATACAAGTATTGTCTCTAGATCTTTAGCTCTAAAATGACTGCTGCCAACTCTAGATCATGAGTAGGATAATTCCTCTCATATTCTTTAAGTTATCGTGAGGCATAGGCTATGACTTTCCATGTTGCATGAGAACACATCCTAAACCTTTGCCTAAAGCATTGCTGTAGATGACCAATACATCTGAACCATATGGTATTGTCATAACAGGTGCCGAAATGAGTCTCCTCTTGAGTTCCTGGAAACTTTTCTCACATTCCTCACTCCATCTAAATTTTGTATCTTTTCGAGTCAGTTGAGTTAATGGAGTAGCTATTCGAGAAAATCCTTCCACGAATCTCTGATAATAGCCATCTAAGCCCAGAAAGCTACGTATTTCGATTACTAACTTAGGTTGCTCCCAACAGAGTTTAACAGATAAGTCAAAGTCTAATTTCTCAGGGGTCAAGTTTAAATGTTGAGCACAAGTAAGTGAAATAAAAGAATGGGTAGAACTAGTATCTAATAAGGTATAGACTTCACAAGAGTTAATGATTAGCTTACCCGTGATAACTTCGTTCAGGTTCCTCGCTTTTTGGGTAGTCACGACAAAAGCTCTCCCCTAAACCATCGATTTTGACTTGTCCGAGATAACTTTTGGAGTCACCATCCCAGCTGGACTTGACTTCGCTATAGGGCACACTCAAGCTATGTGACCTTCCTTTCCATAATTGTAGCACACCTTGGATTGCTGTGTGCAGTTTGGACTGATGTGTCCCTCTTGTCCATATTTGTAACATACGACCGGTGGTCGTTCCCCTTCCTTAGATAAGGTTGCTGGTGCTGGTGCTGCTGCCAATGTCTTTCCGTCGTCATTGTTGTATCTTTTCTTTTTGAAATTTCCACCTGACTCACTTTTTATACTATCTTGGTTATGATTACCATTGAAGTCGTTACCATTTCTGGCATGATAATTTCCTCTACGCTGGTTATGCTGACTGCTGCCACCGATACGACTATGGTTGTCGTCCTTTGGTTGAACAGTCTCATTATCTCGCACCAATAATTGATGTGACGAACAAGATTTTTGTAATTTAATGTGAATATTTATTGAATTAAATAAATATCAATGATTTAATTATTGAGTTAAATAATTAATTGATGAAATTATGGTAGATTAAATTAATTATATGTGTCACGTTAGTTAAATTAATGTGGTGAATTTTATATTCAAAGTACGTATTTAATTGAGCTTATTTGATTAATATATTAATTAATAAGCATAATGTTATTCTAATTAATTTAATAATTAATTAGAGATTTAATGATTTGACATAATTAATAAATAAAATTTTAATTATGTGACTATGTGAATTATTTTGGAATTATGCAATTTTATTTAATTGATTTAAATAGGATTATTGATTAATTAAAAGTGTGACATTATTAAACTATATTATAGTAAGTTAATTAAATTAATGGGAAAGGAAGAATAAAAGGGGCAACCAAACAAAGCTTTAGTGGGGGTTGGAGCCAGTTAACCCATTGTGGGATTAACTGACGACCCATAACCCACGACTTCTAATTACACGTATATCATATTAGTAGTATATCATATATCATATATTACATTCATCAGTTAAGAAAGTTAGAGAACACAGAGAGAAAAAGAGAAAAATTTGAGAGAGAGTGAGATTGAAGAAGGTTTGGAGAATCAAAGAAGAGTTTCCTATCATCTAAACAAGAATCAAAGGGTAAGAATCCAAGTTATAATCTCTATTTCTCATGTTCTTGAGTTTTCATAGAAAATTTAGTTTCAGTTCTCTGTAAATGAATTTTGTGACTAATACATGAGAAAGTGATTGATATATGTTAGGTAGTATGTATAAATCATTATATGATGTTTATAAACTATTTTGGTTGAATTAATCCATTAGATTGTGTTTAAAAAGAAAGTTTTGAGTTTACAGTGAAAATATTCAAAAATGGCTTGTATGTATGAAATTTGATGCCTTAGTTGCATGTAAAACTGTAAATTGACAATTTAATATGTTTGTACATGTAAAAGCAAAAAGAACGAAACTTAAACGGACTGATTTGGTGTTATAACGAATCTGTATTTTGTGATTTCATGAAAATTGACGAAACTTTGAAAAATAGCAAAAATGTGGAATTTATGGGTTTAAATTTAGTTGTTTAAGTTGTCAAAATCATGCTATAAGTGTTGGGTTATACTTCTGTAAAGTCTAGAATTGATGAGTATGATTAATTTATTGTTTGAGCAAAGTTTTGGGTGCTCTGTTCTATGTTATTCGCGAACTACTGATTCTAAAACTGGCGTGTGGAGCTGCAGCGCCAACTTTAAGCCTAAGAGTGGGGCTGCAGCGCCAGTGGAGCTGCAGCGCCAGATTTAAGCCTAAGAGTGGGGCTGCAGCGCCAGTGGAGCTGCAGCGCCAACTGTAAGCCTAAGAGTGGGGCTGCAGCGCCAGTGGAGCTGCAGCGCCAGACTTAAGCTTAAAGTCCGAGCTGCAGCGCCAGTGGAGCTGCAGCGCCATTTTTAGTTCAAATGGTGGAGCTGCAGTGCCACTTGGTAATTTTTCCCAAAAATGAGATTTTAATTATTCAAGTTCAGAAAATGTAATTGGAACCTAATGTAATAAACATGAAGACATGATTAAACATATAATAAGAGGTTAATAACTTATATTACGTGAGTAATTAATAAGTTAATTACATGACTTGAATCGTTAATTGTATAGTCCAATAACGTGCTCAAGACCGATGTGTGTGATTCGATACGTATATCGAGTTATTGATTAATGTGTATTGTGAACGTATTGATATGTAGGATTTAATAAAGAACGTGAATTATAAATTGTAGCTTGTGCAAGAGGCAAGTTTCCTATCCTTAAACTTGTTTAATATTTTGCAAGTTTCCTAAACTCAAATCTTACTTTTACATTGAGCAAGTTCTTATCCTTGTTTATTCAAGTTGAGATTTTCATATGAGATATTACTATTTTTTTTAAGCATGATTCAGCTATACAATACTTATTCGATTGTATACTCTTGAGATTTACCATTCAAGTTGAATATCGATGATATTGTTGAACTTATAGGACTAGTGAACCCTTATTTATTCGACTAGTCCATAGTTGATGTACGTTCTAAATTCTAGAATACTTATTGAGCTTATCCAAACCAAACTTCCTTTGGTGCGGACTCTGATGTCAAAACTGAGATGAACAACCCTTTAATAGGGGATTATTTACGCTTTAGCGTTGAGATATTGTGCACAGTATGGTACTAAGGGCTGATCCCCCTAAGTACGAGAAGTAGAGTCCATAGTCTTATGACTGTTAAAGGTTTAAAGCATAAACACTTTACAACCTAGGACATAGTTCAAGGTCTTATGACCCTCAGATGTTCTTTTGATTCCTATTATTTATCATCGAGTCAGAAGTTGAGTTTCCTTATTCAGATGTCTTTGATTTACTCGCATGTTATTATATTGTTGTCATATTATTATACTTGTGGGCAATCGTGCTCACTCTTGCGTAATAATAACATTGCAGTTAAGAACGAAAGGTCCGACGAGCCTTCTACTAGCAAAACAAAGGCAAAGTCAACAAGTGATGAAGACTTGTTGTTTATTTTAATTGTTATGTTTCAGACTTATATTAGAGTTGTGTAAGACTTATTTATTTGTTTATGTTCCGCACAGATGTTTAAGGTTAATATGACCTGGGATTTATTTTATTTATTACTCAGATGTTGTAACCCCATAAGGGGAGGATTTAATTCTATTTATTGCATGGTTTGCATTTACTATGGGTAGATAGATAGATGATATTCGTACAGTGAACACCAAGTCCCGTGGAATTGAAGTACCCGAATTTGGGGGTGTCACAATTGAGCCCTATTCACAACATCTGAATACAAACAAAATTTATAAGAAATGAGGTATTGACGAATTTCAGGTTTCAAACCTCTCAAAAAAATTCGTGTCATTCGTTCCTCATTATCTACCAAATGGGATGCAAACCGGCATAATTCCACAAACTTGGCCTCGTATTATGATACCGTCATATTGTTCTGTTCCAGTTTGATAAAATTCCACCTCCTTCATATGACGAATACTTTCTGGAAAGTACTTATCGTTGAACAATTTCTGGAACTCCTACCAAGACATGTTAAGTGCAGAAAGCTGAGTACGCTTCACAGATTCCCACCAGTAATCTGCTTCTCCATGGAACATAAAGGTAGCGAAGAGAACCTTTTGCTCCTCTGTGCATCCAGGACATCAAATATTTTGGTGATTTTCTTAACCCAAGCTTCTGCCTTGAGTGGATCTGGCTTTCCCAAAAACTCCGGCAGTCTCAACTCCTTGAATTGCTTGGCAGTGACAAGCCGCGAGTTACCATTGTTTCCACCTGCATTTTGAACAGGAGTCTCTCTCGTCTGGTTTTTCCTGAATTGTAGAAAACTCCTAAACACCCCATCGTTTATCATTTGGTCGGTGGTGTTGTTTACAGGAGTATTATTGCCTTCCTGAGGCACATTATCCTGGTTATTGATTGGTGGTGTCTCAATTATTTCATATGCTCCATTGATCATCTCTCGATTTTCAGATGTCATTCTCAAATACTGCCATAAAATATAGGTTAATTAAAGAAATTAACATGTCACATATTATCCCTATATTCCGACTAACCAATTAAATAACAAATAAGCTTAGGTAGAATACACTAGCAAAGGTTTTACTCGTTTCTCCCCTCCTAGTTCTAATTTCAGATCTCCGCCAGAGATCATATCCCTAAACTCTGATACCAACTGTAACTCTCATGGTGCTTCAACTATAGCACCTCACATTGATACCTATCAGCTAGCTACTGTTATTCACGGCGTCCCCTACGGAGAGTCTGGCTTCGGTGCATCCCACAAAGGAAGTCACCAGCGAGAGGCTCGGGGCTCTTTACTTTTAGCTCTTATACCAACTGTGACGCCCCAAAAATAGGTCCAATACACCACCCATTCTAAGTTGCCAAATATATGATACAGAATCCAAATACAAATCTTATTACATTAAATTGTCGTGCAAAATACGACCACACAGACTGTGAGCTTCAATAAAGATATTATGTCATATATAATATGAAAATATCAACACTCAAATTAAGTCCTCATTGTAATTATTATCACACTATTTTACAAAATAGTGAGGATTACTACAGCTCTATCTCGAACCATCACTCCATTCCCTTACTAGTCCCCGCAATATTCTCATTTCCTGAAGAGAACAATGAAAGAAAAGGGTGAGCTCAACTAGCCAGTAAAGAATATTATGACTAAGATAATGTAGAACAAATTATCCTTAGTCCTCAACAAGGAAAAAATATGATAGAATACAATAGACAACAAGTTTTAGATCAACAACTGCAGCAGAAATAGCAATCCATTAAAAGAGTCAAGCAGAGAATGATGTCTACTACATTCTATGATTTAAAAGTCCATCATCAATATTTTATCCATGTAACACCAATCAATAAGTATTTACAATCAACGAATTATCTATGCACTATAGGCCAAAGATATTCGTTTGTATCACCAGTGGTTATGATCATGCCAAACACCTGTCCATCTTTGCGCTACGGGCCAAAGATATTCGTCAATCAACTGTTCATCTTTGCATTACAGGCCAAAGATATTCTTCAATCAATAGTTCATCTTTGCAATACGGGCCAAAGATAACTTTCAGCACAATTATAAACTGGGGATGTTGAAAAGTGATATAAAGAACGAATCAAGTGAGATTAAGGATAAATATTAAAGATTTATAATTCAATTTATCGAGAATTCAAGAATATCCAAATTATCAATATGGAGATCAAAACATGGATCCAATTTCAAGAATAAGATTCATAAATCAAAGATAAACCAATTTTGTCGTGAATAATACTTCCTGAATAGTATCCAGTGAATAGTACCTGAATGAATAGTACCCCGACATGAAAAGATTAAAATTTCAATAAGAAAGTTTAGACCAATATCACAGTGAAATGATATTAGATGAAGTGCAAACCTTAAGGAATTTCTAATTATTTCAGAAATTATAGAAGCAATACTTACCATAGTAAGTTTAGATTTAGGAATATGAAATGAAATAATATACGAAACTGCAAATGAATTTTAACCCGTTATGCGGTATTCCACGTAGACAGATCATTTCCACAACTTTAATAAAGAAAGAATACGAAGGGTTATTCACCAGGCATGCGGTAGTCCGCGTAGACAGGTTATTCTCACATATTAATAAAGAATGAATACGAAGGGTTATTCACCAGGGATGCAGTAGTCCGAGTAGACAGGTTATTTCCACAGCTTAATAAGGAATAGAATGACATCCCTTATAAGTATTGAAAGAAAATATCATTCTTTACGAATACGAAAGAAATAATACCTCTTACCTTAGTAGAAGTTTGGATATTGCAATAGTGTAGTAGCAGAATACTCTTCTTCTTTCTCTCTTATTCTCTCTATAGTTTCTATCTCTATAGCTTTAGTGAATTGGTGAGGAATAATGAAGAAATGAGCTTCTATTTATAGTCTTGGTAGAGTCGGGGTAAAGTAGTTTTTTACCATAATTTATGACATCATCGTTTATCTCATCGCTCCTATGACATCATTGCTTACCTCATCGTTCCTATGACATCATCGCTTATCTCATCATTCCGATGACATCATCGCTTACCTCAAAAATATTTATAATTATTAAAAAGAATTCAAATTCAATTTGTTCTCTTCCATCTCATTTTACTTTATACCATGAATATATTATAATAATGTTACCATTCAAATTATAAAAATTATTTTAGACACTCTAAATTTCCTTTCCCTAGTTACTAACACTGTAGAAGGGCCAAATTTTATTTGTCAAATCAACCCCTATCTCCAATCGGGCCATCAAATCAACCCCGATCTCAATATCGGGTCGTTAAATCAACCCCGATCTCTAATTGGGCCATCAAATCAACCCTGATCTCAATATCGAGTCGTCAAATCAACCCCGATCTCCAATCGTGCCATCAAATCAACCCCGACCTCAATATCGGGCCATCAAATTAACCCCGATCTCCAATCGAGCCGACAGATTAACCCTGATCTCAATATCGGGCCATCAAATCAACCTCGATCTCCAATCGTGCTGTCAGATCAACCCCGATCTCAATATTCGGCCATCAAATCAACCCTGATCTCCAATCGGGTCGTCAGATCAACCCCGATCTCAATATCGAGCCATCGGTTCAACCCCGGTCTCAACTCCGAAAATACAGGTCATCCCCGGTCTCAACCCGGGATGTGACGGGCCCAAAATAGGTCCAATACTCAACCCATTCTGAGTCGCCAAATACATAGTACTCAATCCAAATACAAATCTTTTTATATCAAACGGTTGTGCAAAATACGACCACACAAACTGTGAGCTTTAATACAGATCGTATATAATACGAAATATAAACGCTCAAATTCATTTCTCACTAGTTATAATTATTATCATACTATTTTACAAAAATAGTGAGGACTACTACAGCTCTATCTCGGACCATCACTCCATTCCCCGACTAGTCCCCGCGATATTCTCATTTCTTGAAGAGAACAATGGAAGAAAAGGGTGAGCTCAACTAGCCCAATAAAGAATATTATGACTAGGATAATGAAGAATAAATTATCATTATTCTTCAATAAATTAGATAAAATATAATGGACAACCAGTTTTAGATCAACAACTGCAGCGGAAATAACAATTCATTAGAAGAGTTAAGTAGAGAATGATGTCTACTATCTTCTGTGATATAAAAGTCCATCATCAATATTTTATCCCTGTAACACCAATCAATAATATTTTCAATCAACGAATTATCCATGCACTACGGGCCAAGGATATTTGTTTATATCACCAGTGGTCAAGATCATGTCAAACACATGTCCATCTTTGCACTACATGCCAAATATATTCATAAATCAACAGCTCATCTTTGCACTACGGGCCAAATATATTCATAAATCAACAACTCATCTTTGCACTACGGACCAAAGATATTCATAAATCAACAGCTCATCTTTGCACTACGGGTCAAAGATAACTTTCACCACAATATAGGACTGAGGATGATGAAAAATGATATAAAGAACGAATCTAGTGAGATCAAGGATAAATATTAGAAAATTTATCAAGAGTTCAAAATGAAGATCAAAACATGGATTCAATCAAAGATAATTTGGACAGAGAAAAAAATATAAATTTTTTTTCTCATGAATAAATAGTAACTAGTAAATAGTAAATCGTGAATAGTAACTCGTCATGAAAAGATTAAAATTTCATAAAAAGTTAAGACCAATATTCTAGTGAAATGATATTAGATGAAGTGCAAAACTCAAAGAATTTCTAATCATTTCAGGAATTATAGAAGCAATACTTATCGTAGTAAGTTTAAATTTAAGAATATGAAATGAAATATTATCACCTTCATAATATGGAATATGAAAGAAAATAATATTCTTTATGAATATTGAAAGGAAATAACATCATTTACGAGAAAACTAATATCATTTACCTTAGTAAAATACTAGATCTGACTGAAATATCAGATATTATGTTGAGGAATTATTGCATCGTTATTCACACTTAAAATATTCTTATATTCACAAGAAATACGCTCGATATTATAGAGAGAAAATTTTGTGATTCTAGTGTGATTTTTATTTCTAACTAAGCACCCTATTTATAAGAAATGTTTAGCACACCAGGATTGACAAATGCAACCCAATGGCTTTCTTCAGCACACCATACCTTAAACAATGAGCACACCACCTTTGAAATCAATTTCCAACCTAACTTCCACCCACCACATGTTTATATAATATAAATATATATTAAAATAATTATAATTATTAAAAGAATTCCAATTCCATTTTTTTTCTTCCACCTCATACCGTAAAATTAATGTCATCATTTAAATTATAAAATTGTATTATTATATTATCACATTATACTATTATAATGTAATATTATCATAATATATTTGAATAAATATTTTATCAGAGAAGATAAAATGCCAACTTTCAACAAATGTCTCATTCCAAAATTTCCTTCTTTTATATCAAAATTGGACAAATATTTACTTATCATATTTATCAATAATTTTTATTTTATTCATCAATTACTATTACAGAATCACAATATTAACAACCAGATCGTTCTTAGGAAAGAGGGGGCTTTCCAATAAGAATTTCTTCTCATTGGCGCACAATTATATAACCTAACCCCTTTCCTCGACAGAACTTTCTAGACATTGTCAATAAGGTTATCTAATAATATTATTCAAATAATATGAATTATTGATTTAATAATGTAAAATACTGTGCAGTGGTTATTGTGACAATTATTGAATTAATAATAAAATATCAACGTAGCAATTATTAAATCAATAATATAAAATATTGAACAGTAATTACTGTAACAATTATTGAGTAAGTGACTTCTTACGTAAGGACCAATAATTCGAAATACTGTGCAATACCGTGTGCTACTGTGTAACAACGCGTATTACTGTATTTTTATCACCAGTTATTTCAATAGTTTAACGGTAACAGTTTTACCGTTATTTTTATAAAAAGGTTATTTCTGTCGCTTTCTATATCATGACATTCATTCCGTTGTGGGGTCCACCAATGACTGCGCCGTCATATGAATATTCTCTGATAAAAAGAATATTCCTCGACCAACCGAATATTTCTCGACACAACGAATATTTTATAACCATTTGCTTACTTTGTAAAATTTGCACATCTCATCGATAACTTATCACATTTATCAAATCAACACTTTATTATTTCAAAATAATATATAGAGGAAATTAAATCTTATTCATAAAAAGTTGGGGTCTTACAACCTCTCCTCCTTATGAAATTTCGTCCTCGAAATTGACGTACGTACCTGGTATGTCAAAAAGGTGAGGATACCTCGCTTTCATTTCTGATTCTAACTCCCAGGTCATTTCTCGATACCATGGTTCCTCCTCAAAACTTTAACTTGAGGTATAATCTTTGAGTGTAGGACATGTTCCTTCTTATCCAAGATCTTCACAGGTACCTCCTCATACGTTAAATCTTCGGCTATCTCGTTTGGTTCTAACTCAAAAATATGGTTTGGGTCTTTCACATATTTACGAAGCATGGATATGTGAAAAACGTTATGAACACGAGACATGCTTGGAGGTAAGGCGAGTCTATATGCCACAGTTCCTATACGATCAAGGATTTCAAATGGACCAATAAATCGTGGGTTGAGCTTTCCTCTCTTTCCGAATCTCGTAACTCCTTTCCATGGAGCAACACGTAACAATACATGATCTCCGACATTAAACTCAACGTCCCTTCAATGAAGATTAGCGTAACTCTTTTGTCGACCTTGTGCTATTTGTATACGTTGCCGGATCATTTGAATCTTTTCCGTAGTCATATGTACTAACTCCGATCCCAACAATGTTGCTTCACCCACCTCGTCCCAACATACTGGAGAACGACACTTTCGTCCATACAACGCCTCGAATGGAGCCATGCCTATACTTGCCTGATAACTGTTATTGTAGAAGAATTCCACCAATGGTAAGTACTTATCCCAACTTCCATTGAAGTCTAGAACATAAAGTCTCAATAGATCTTCAAGAGTTTGAATAGTCCTTTCCGATTTCCTGTCCGTTTAAGGATGATATGCAGAACTAAATCGTAACTTTTTGCAAACTGACCCAAAATCGTGAAGTGAATCTTGGGTCTCGATCTGAAACTATGGATACTGGCATACTATGCATTCTTACAATCTCATTTATATACATACGAGCAAGTCGTTCAAGTAAATAAGTCTCTCGTATAGGCAAGAAATGAGCAGACTTGGTTAATCTATTGACAATGACCCAAATTGCATCTATGCCTTGAGAAACCTTGGGAAGCCCCGTAACGAAATCTATATTAATGTATTCCCACTTCCATTTAAAAATTTTAAGTGGTTCTAATGGACCTTTTGGCACTTGATGCTTCGCCTTGACACGTTGACAAGTTAAACACCTCGAGATAAACTTCGCGACTTCTCTCTTCATATTGCTCCACCAAAATGTATGTTGAAGATCACGATACATTTTGGTACTTCCAGGATAGATTGCAAACGGTGTGTTATGTGCCTCTATCATGATTTTATACTTCAAATCGAAATCGTTAGGAACACAAAGTCTGGAGTTGACTCAAAGTATTCCTTCTTCATCGATTCTTGCTTCTGGAATAGCACCTTCTTGCACCTTCTTCATATTCATCAGCTCCGGATCTGTAGCTTGAGCAGCTTTAACTTTATCAATTAAAGCAATTTCTATACATATATTTGACATCATCACGTGGGTCCTTGGAGTCTTTAACTCTATCTCCATCCTTTGTAAGTCATATAAAATGGGTCTTTGTGTTGACAACATCACACTCGTTCCCGCATATAATCTTCTACTCAACGCGTCAGCTACCACGTTTGCTTTTCCAGGATGGTATTAGGATGGTATGGTCGTAATTTTTCTATAGCTCAAGCCAACGTCGTTGCCTCATGTTGAGTTCTTTTTGGGTGATGAAATATTAGAGGCTCTTATGATCCGTATAGATCTCCACTTTCTCCCCATACAGGTAGTGTCTCCAAATCTTCAACGCGAAAACGACTGCTGCCAACTTTAGATCATGAGTAGGATAATTCCTCTCATATTCTTTGAGTTGTCGTGAGGCATAGGCTATGACTTTCCCATGTTGCATGAGAACACATCCTAACCCTTTTCTTGAAGCATCGTTGTAGATGACAAATCCATCCGAACCAGATGGTACTCTCAGAACAGGTGTTGAAATGAGTCTCCTCTTGAGCTCTTAAAAGCTATTCTCATATTTCTCATTCCATCCGAATTTTGTATCTTTTCGAGTTAGAAGAGTTAATGGAGTAGCGATTCAAGAAAATCCTTCCATGAATCTTCGATAATAACCAGCTAAGCCTAGAAAGCTACGTACTTTGGTTACTGACTTAGGTTGCTTCTAACTTTGTATTGCTTTAATTTTCGCTGGGTCAACTGATATTCTATGTTTCGATACCACGTGCCCAAGGAATGCTACTTCCTCAAGCCAGAACTCGCATTTCTTCAACTTGGCATATAGCTTATTTTCACGAAGCTTTTAAAGTATCAGCCTCAAGTATTGTTCATGATCTTCACGGCTTTTGGAGTAAATGAGGATGTCATCAATAAAGACAACTACAAAATAATCCAAATATTCCTTTAATATCCAGTTCATCATATCCACGAAAGCAGCAGGAGCATTAGTTAATCCAAAAGACATGACTAAGAATTCATATTGCCCGTATCGAGTTCTGAAGGCAGTCTTTAGAATGTCATCAGTTTTAATCTTTAACTGATGATATCCAGAACGAAGATCGATCTTTGAGAAGAATTGTGCACCTTACAACTGGTCGAACAGGTCATCAATGCGAGGTAACGAATACATATTCTTGATGGTGACATGGTTCAACTCCCGATAGTCAATACAAAGTCGCATACTCCCATCTTTCTTCTTTACGAATAAAAAAGGAGCACCCCAAGGAGATGTACTAGGACGAATAAAACCAATGTCTAACAACTCCTGTAGTTGGACCTTTAACTCCTGAAGTTCGATAGGAGCCATTCGATATGGGGTTTTAGAAATGGGTTTTGTACCGGGTTCAAGGTCAATAAAGAATTCAACTTCACGTTCTGGGGGTAGACCAGGAAGTTCTTCGGGAAATACATCAGGAAACTTATTAAAAATAGAAATATCATTCAAATATGACGTATTCTAGTTTAAATCAGTGACATGGGCTAAGAAAGTTTGACATCCATTTTTCAATAAACGAATAGCTTTATGACTTGAAATGACATTGATTGATTTTAGTGGTTTGGTTGTTTGAATTCACACAACAAGTTGGTTAGGAATATGAAAACTAACAACCTTACAAAAATAATCAATTTTGGCATGATAAGTGGTTAACCAGTCGATTCCTAAAATCACATCAAATGCAAGTATTTTCAAAGAGATAAGATCAACATGTAATGTGAGGGTGCCAATTTGAATCAAACAAGATTTATAAACTGTGGATGTAACGAAGGTTTCTCCTAACGAAGTTTCAACAGATAAGTCAAAGTCTAATTTGTTAGGGGTCAAGTTCAAACATTGAGCACAAGCAGGTGAAATAAAAGAATGGGTAGAACCGGTATCTAATAAGGTATAGACTTCACAAGAATTTTTGATTAGCTTACCTGTGATAACTTCGTTCGGGTTCCTCGCTTTTTGGGTAGTCACGACAAACGCTCTCCCTGGAACCACTGACTTTGACTTGTCCGGGACAGCCTTTGGAGTCACCATCCCCGCTGGACATGGTTTCGCTACAGGACACACTCGAGCTATGCGACCTTCCTTTACACAGTTATAGCACACCTTAGATTATTGTGTGCAGTTTGGACTGATGTGTCCCTCTTGTCCGCATTTATAACATACAACCGGTGGTCGTTCTCCTCCCCTAAAAACGGGTGTTGATGGTGGTGCCGACGTCTTCACGTTATCATTGTTGTACCTTCTCTTTTTGAAATCTCTCCCCCGACTCACTTCTTCTATTATCATGGCCATGATTAACACCGGAGTGGTTACCTCTTCTGGCCTGATAACTTTCTCCACGCTGATTTTCATTGTTCCGATGACTGTTGCCACCGGTACGACCTTGGTTATTGTCCCTTGGTTGAACATACTCATTATCTCGTTCTAATAATTGGGCCTTATTCACCACATCTGAATACAAACAAAGATTATGAGAAATGAGGTACTGACAAATTTATGGTTTCAAACCTCTCAGAAACATCCGTGTCATACGTTCCTCATTATCCACCAGATGAGATGCAAACCGGGATAACTCCGCAAACTTAGCCTCGTATTGGGACACTGTCATGTTATTCTGTTCCAGTTTGATAAACTTTACCTCCTTCATATGACAAATACTTTTTGGAAAGTACTTGTCGTTGAACAATTTCTGGAACTCTTCCCAAGACATCTTGAGTGCGGAAGGCTGAGTACGCTTCATAGATTTCCACCAGTAATCTGCCTCTCCACGGAACATAAAGGTGGCGAATGGAACCTTTTTCTCCTCCGTGCATACCAAGACATCAAATATCTTGGTAATTTTCTTAACCCACGTTTCTGCCTTGATTGGATCTGGCTTTCCCAAAAACTCTGGTGGTCCTAACTCTTTGAATTGCTTGACAGTGACAAGCCGCGAGTTACCATTATTTCGATCTGTATTTTGAACACGAGTCTCCCTTGTCTGGTTTTGCATGAACTGCAAAAAGCTTCTAAACATCCCATCATTCATCGTTTGATCGTGGTGTTGTTTACAGGAGGAATATTGCCTTCCTGTTGCACATTATCCTGGTTAGTGATTAGCGGTGTCTCAACGGTCTCAAATGCTCCATTGTTTATATTTTCAGCTGTCATTCTCAAGTACTGCCACAAAACAAGGGTTAATTAAAGAAATTGACATGTCCACATATTAACCTTATGTTTCGACCGACCAGTTAAATAACACGTATACTTAGGTAGGGCACACTAGCGAAGAATTTACTCGTCCCTCCCCTCCTAGTTTTATTCCCATATCTCTGCCAGAGATCATATCCCTAAGCTCTGATACCAACTATGACGCCCCCAAAATAGGTCCAATACTCAACCCATTCTGAGTCGCCAAATACATGGTACAGAATCCAAATACAACTCTTTTTATATCAAACAGTCGTGCAAAATTTGACCACACAAACTGTGAGCTTTAATACAGATCGTATAAAATACGAAATATAAACGCTAAAATTCATTCCTCACTAGTTACAATTATTATCACACTATTTTACAAAAATAGTGAGGACTACTACAGCTCTATCTCGGACCATCACTCCATTCCCCGACTAGTCCCCGCGATATTCTCATTTCTTGAAGAGAACAATGGAAGAAAAGGGTGAGCTCAACTAGCCCAGTAAAGAATATTATGACTAAGTTAATGAAGAATAAATTATCGTTAGTCTTCAATAAATCAGATAAAATATAATAGACAACCAGTTTTAGATCAACAACTACAGCGAAAATAACAATTCATTAGAAGAGTTAAGTAGAGAATGATGTCTACTATCTTCTGTGATATAAAAGTCCATCATCAATATTTTATCCCTGTAACAACAATCAATAATATTTTCAATCAACTGAATTATCCATGCACTACGAGCCAAGGATATTTGTTTATATCACCAGTGGTTATGATCATGTCAAACACCTGTCCATCTTTGCACTACATGCCAAAGAAATTCATAAATCAATATCTCATCTTTGCATTGCGGGCCAAAGATATTCTTAAATCAACAGCTCATCTTTGCACTACGGGCCAAAGATATTCATAAATCAACAGCTCATCTTTGCACTACGGGCTAAAGATAACTCTCACCACAATATAGGACTGAGGATGATGAAACATGATATAAAGAACGAATCCAGTGAGATCAATGACAAAGATTAGAGAATTTATCCAGAGTTCAAAATGAAGATCAAAACATGGATCCAATCAAAGATAATTTGGACAAAGATAAAAAATATAAATTTTTTTTCTCGTGAATAGTAAATCGTTAATAGTAACTTGTGAATAGTAACTCGTCATGAAAAGATAAAAATTTCATAAAATGTTCAGACCAATATTCAGTGAAATGATATTAGATGAAGCTCAAAACTAAAAGAATTTCTAATTATTTTAGGAATTATAGAAGCAATACTTACCGTAGTAAGTTTAAATTTAGGAATATGGAATAAAATATTATCACCTTCATAATATGGAATATGAAAGAAAATAATATTTTTTATGAATATTGAAAGAAAATAACATCATTTACGAGAAAATTAATATCCTTTATCTTAGTAAAATACTAGATCTGACTGAAATATCAGATATTATGTTGAGGAATTATTGCACCGTTATCCACACTCAAAATATTTCTATACTCACAAGAAATACGCTCGATATTATAGAGAGAAAATTTACTGATTCTGGTGTGATTTTTATTTCTAACTAAGCACCCTATTTATAGGAAATACTTAGCGCACCAGGATTGACCAATGCAACCCGGTGGCTTTCTTCAGCACACCATACTTTGAAAAATGAGCACACCACCTTTGAAATCAATTTCCAACCTAACTTCCACCCACCACGTGTTTATATTATATATATATATATATATATTAAAATATTTATAATTATTAAAAGAATTCCAATTCCATTTTTTTTCTTCCACCTTATACCATAAAAATAATGTCATCATTTAAATTATAAAATTGTATTAATATATTATCACATTATACTATTATAATGTAATATTATAATAATATATTTTAATAAATATTTTATCGGAGAAGATAAAATGCCAACTTTCAACAAATGTCTCATTCTAAAATTTCCTTCATTTATATCAAAATTGGACAAATATTTACTTATCATATATATCAATAATTTTTATTTTATTCATTAATTACTATTACAGAATCACAATATTAACAACCTAGGTCGTTCCCAGGAAAGAGGGGGCTTTCCAATAAGAATTTCTTCTCATTGGCGCGCAATTATATAACTTAACTACTTTTCTCGACAGAACTTTCTAGACATTATCAATAATGTTATCTAATAATATTATTCAAATAATATGAATTATTAATTTAACAATGTGAAATATTGTGCAGTGATTATTGTGATAATTATTGAATCAATAATAAAATATCAACGTAGCAATTATTGAACCAATAATATAAAATATTGAACAGTAATTACTGTAACAATTATTGAGTAAGTGACTGCTTACGTAAGGATCAATAATTCAAAATACTGTGCAATACCGTGTTCTATTGTGCAACAACGCGTATTACTGTATTTTTATCACCGGGTAATTTCAACAGTTTAACGGTAACAGATTTACCGTTATTTTTATAAAAAGGTTATTTCTGTCGCTTTCTATATCCGACATTCATTCCGTTGTGGGGACCACCAATGACTGCGCCGTCGTACGAATATTCTCTGACAAAAAGAATATTCCTCGCCCAACTGAATATTTTCGACACAACGAATATTTTATAACTACTTGCTTACTTTGTAAAATTTTCACATCACACCCATAACTTATCACATTTATCAAATCAACACATTACTATTTCAAAATAATATATAGAGGAAATTAAATCTTATTCATAAAAAGTTGGGGTCTTACACGGGAAGTCAAGGCAACTTCAAGAACAAACCTGAAGCTCCACAACACCTCCAGGAGAAAACCTAGAATGACCAAATCAACTTTAGAGACAATATTGAGGACAAACAGACTCGAATTGGATCCAAGTCTTGAAAATAACTCCCGGAAGTCAACCAAAGGCCATGCCGACACTAAGGGCAACCTCGGGAGGGGAAAAATAGTTATTTTACAAACCCTAAGCAATTCAGTCAAATTCAAGTCGAATTGATGCCACCAAGGTCAGAACTAACCATAACGATGATCCCGAGTGCAAACAGCGCAAGACAGCTCAACGGACAAACTGCGGGGGATCGAAGACCTGGTTATGAACCCGTCTTCTTGGATCCAAAAAATGTTTCATCCCATGTCATTGTGACACTCTCGGCGAGGGCTTTTTGGAAAGGTATAGCACGCCTCAAACAGACGTTCCAATCAAAAGTTAGAAAGTTTCGACTTCGATCTCGCATTGCTTGGCGTGCACGTACTTCGAGATGAATCAACCTGACACGTTGACCCCCACCAGGGGAGCCGTACCTCTACCTGCTGCAGCAGCATATAGAGTTGAGGCTCCCTGGATGATATATATGAGGTGACCCCCCCCCCCATTTGAAAAAAAGAAAAAACACTTCGAACCTCTGCCCGTTTGGTTTTCTGTCCAATTTCTTTTCTTCCAAACCCAAATATTTTCACTCTAACAGATAAATATACCCACATAATACCACATATCAAAAAATAACTGGTAGATTCGGACGTTAAGGGCCTACGATTTGGCAAAAAGCCCATGTAGCAGTCCATTGCAAGTATTTTTACGATCGACAAGTCAATACTACTACTTCTCACTTTTATACACTTGCACGTTAAGTTTTGTTTTTTAAATATGCCCGGAACTCAGTTTTGTGGCCGTTTTCGTCAACTTTTGGTAAATTTTAGTACTTAAACGCCGTTTCTTGCATTTTTATAACTCGGATTGACAATCCGTCACTTCCGACAACTTCGGCATACTTGCATCTTCATTATTAGCAACTTCGCCGGACTGGGTTATCTTCCCAGTCCGAGTTTGGCTTTTTATTATGTTTATTTAACTGTTTATATACTAACTTTTCAATTCTGTCAATCCCAGATGTCAAATCTGTGGTAGTTTACTGCTTTTATATATATTTATGCATATATAAGTAGCCTTCACCACCACTGGGTTCTCTTCCCACTCTTGGTTGACTACGTTTCTCTCTCTATATATATACTTATATATTTCAGTCATGCCTGGATTATTATGTGGCCTTTTTACTGCTTTTGCACCCTTCACCATTACTGGGTTATCTTCCCATTCCCTAGTTGACTACGTTTCTGTATATTTACATTTCTGTTCGGCCTGGATTATTCTTTGGCCTTTTTACTGCTTTTATATATAAATATATGTATATAAGTAGCCTTCACCACCATTGCGTTCTCTTCCCAGTCTTGGTTGACTACTTTTCTGTCAATATATATATATTTCAATTCCAGTCCGGGCACCGGTGTGAAAATCCATCGCCCTTTACAGCTCTTGTATATATAACTGTGTATATACATATTGCTTTACTTGGTCTTTATTAAATTGATTCTTTAAATATTCATTTGATATGAATCGGCATTTTTCAGTCACAAAAGCAACCTCGCGTCCCTTAGATCGCTATCTAGTGGGAACGAGTCGCTTCGGCCAGGTGCGAACCAGGATTTACTGATGAATCCTTTTTCTGGAAATATTAGGATATATATCTATTTCTGTACATGAACTGTGCAGGTTTATTGGCTACTCATATGTGAGCCTAGGAATCGTGGGATTCATGATCCAATTGATCAGAATCTGATTCCCACGATAAACAAACTCCACTTTACGAATGTACCCGACCATTTTTTCTGTAAAATATACATACAAAGACCTTAAAACGGTTATCCGAATTTAAGGTCTCAATATAATGAGAATAATGGTTTGCCGTGTCAGTGTCCCTCCGATGGCTTTCATGCCTATGAGGAGACCGACACTTGTATTTATGTATGTGGTCGAGGATGCTTTGCAGCCCGACAAATCACCATTCAAATGCAAGCCTTAAGGCTATAAATATAAAAAATGAAAGTATCAACAGGCTTCAATTCCTATGTTAGCGTAAGGGTTTGATGACCAACTTTCAAAACATCATTTTCAATTCAATCAAAAGAAAAGCTTTTGCAAATCAAATTAAACATTTTTGGAAATCAAATCAAAGACTTTTTGCAAATCAAATCAAACCTTTCATATATATGTTCAACTGAAACAAAGCACTACTTTCAATCAATTAATCAAATATAGGCCCAATTTTCAAATAGCATTCACACACGCATTTTAATTTTAAGGGAAATATTGAAAAGATGTGGTACATGTTTACACGGGAGTCGTGGGGTGCCTAACACCTTTCCCATACTTAACCAAGCCCTCAAACTCAAAACTCCGGTTTTAAAGATCAAGTTTCGACAGTGTCCAGTAATTGGGCCTCTTTCAAACAAAACTCGGTTGAGTTAGTACAACCATTTAGATCTACCAACTGGCGACTCTGTAAAATGAACAATTCGTCGACATGATACATGTTGGCCTTTTCCTAAAAAACCCTTCAAAACCTTTTTCACTGATAAAAAGAGAGTGTAGAGATAACTTAGGAAGAGAGAAAGATTCGGGTTGTGACCCGACCCGCGGTTTTTTTCCCAACGTCGACAGCTGGCGACTCTGCAAGGGACAGTAGAGGGCTTAGGCCGCTTTCAAATATTTTCAAAGAATTTTTCTTTCAAAACTATAAATGTGTGAATTCTGCATCTCCACATTAATGAATACGTGAATGCTGAGTCTGTGCATGGAATGAATGTGAATGAATGTTTTCCTGCTTTTTTAGTGCTTCGCACCCATATTAGTGCTTCGTACGAATTGTCATCATATGCATAACGGTGAGGCACAATGTATGTGAATGTATGTTGTGATTCCTCTCAGAAGGAGGCAAAACTCGTCGGTGATAAGTAATGTCTTTGGGGATCTGCTAAGTCTCTGGGGCTCATGAAAATGCACCACCCAGATTCTCTCCAGTTGAAAGATAGGATTAATTTCCCCTCTAGTAGATTGCAATGATCTGGGGACCTTCATGCCAAAAATCCGTGCGAGAGTAACCTAAGATAAGTCAACCTCTGATTAACCAAATCTGACGGGAAGCTTCTTTATGCCTTCCTCTTTCAATTCAATGTCTAGTTTTTAATTCCAGTGTAAATACATCTTGTCATCCTATCATGAAAACAACTGACCTCTGGTTTGCAGAATAAAATTAAAAACCACATCATGCATCCTATCCCTACCTACTTCAACAAATTGACACGCCTACGTCATGTTGTAGGTGAAAAATTGGTCCTGTCACTAGATCTAAGGCTAAAAAAAGCACTACGTCCATCCATGGACATGACTTCGAGTGCTCAACTAGAATATACCCCTGTATCTAGGGAAGAATTTGAAGGACTGAGAAGTCAGATAGCCGAATTGGCTAGTTTTCTGAGAGAACAAAGCTAGGCCCTTAAAAGGAAGCAAGCCCAAATTCATACAAAACCAGGAGCACCTGGTGGTAGTCAAGAGATTGAAAAGGCCGAGACTCAGATTCCTGGACCACAGAACCAGGACACAACCAACAAAACCTCTGAAATCACCACCCTTAGTAAAGAACAAGAAGTTGGTGAACTTCTCAAGAAAGTACAACAAATGGAAGAAACTCTCTAGTCTATCAAAGGGACTGGGGCATTCGGCAATGTTAATTACTCTGACCTCTGTATTTTCTCTAGGGCTCGTTATCCCGAAAAATTTAGAACTCCTGATTTCGAGAAATACGATGGATTGGGGGACCCTTATACACATCTGAAAGTATTCATTGGAGAACTCGGATCCTATGTAGAGGACGAAAAACTTCGAATGCAACTATTCCAGAAAAGTTTGACTGGAGAAGCCAGAGCCTGGTATGCCCGTCTGGACAACTCTAAGATTCACAGCTGGGAAGAGCTAGCCCATGCCTTCCTCAGTCAATACAGCTTTCAATCTTAGTTGGCTCCAGACAGATACCAAATAACCAAAATCAAGAAAAAAAAATACTGAATCATTCAGAGAGTATGCCTAACGATGGAGACGGGTCGAAGCACAAGTCACCCCAGCCATGACTAAGTCTGAGATAGTCATAACCTTCATCGACATCCAAGAAGCTCTATATTATGAGAGGGTCCTAGCAGGCATAGGAAAACCATTCTCTGAAATGATTAAACACGGCGAGATGGCAGAAATGGGGCTCAAGTCCGAAAAGATAAAAGATCTGACCACCCTCAAAGCTGTTGCTGAACATATCCAGTCCAGAAATTACGGGAGTAATCCCCGGAGAGTACACAAAAAGAAAGATGAAGAAGTGTCCTTAGTATTACAAGGACAAAATCCAAGGGGCGATGCAAACAGTATGCCTATTCAAAAGAGGAACTATACCCCTTTCCAAGCTGCAGCATAGCCTTCGAACCCTCCATTCCAGAAAAATATGGAGGTCAGGCGTAAAAGAACTTTCACCCCTCTAGGGGATTCAGTCGAGAACGTATTCAAACTTCTGACAACTCAGAAGAAGATTGTACAACTCCTTCCACTAACCAACACTGGTGGACGGAATTTTGACCCAAGCAAGAACTGTGCTCTAGATCTCCAAGCCATGGCACACAAGATTGTTTGTCTCTTAAGCACAAGATCCAAGATTTGATCAACAACGGAGAGATTATGGTCACAAAGCCTGAGCAACCACATGTGCAAGACAACCCTCTCCCACAACATAAAGAGCAGAATGTCAATATGATCAGCTCTATAAGTGGAGAAGGATCCAAGTACCTCCGTTATGTTGAAGAATCAACTCCATCCTGTAACAGCACCCCCGACAGTTGGGAGGTCTCAGAAAGAAGGTTCTTGATAGAGTAGGAAATAAATTCTATCAAGGAACAAATCGAACAATTGGCAGAACTGGTCGTCTACCAGCATTAGATCACCAGGAAAATGATAAAACAGGCCAATCAATCTGATGTCAATCGTCCTCCCACACCGGAGATCAATCCTAGGAGGGATTATAACCAGTCTCATGAGTATGAGCCTTAGACTGACAATATGGTTAAAGATGAGAATGTCCACATTGGTAGGAAATTCCTATTTCAAAGGGACTTCACCAACCTAGACCAGTCGATGGAAGAAATCCTCCAGATGTTAATCAACGAGGGAATGGTTGCAGACTTGTTACCTCCATTGAACCCTCGGGCCAGAAAATTCAAACCTGATCAAATATGTCAGTACCATTCCAATTCACCCGGCTATGATACCGAGGATTGCTGGGCACTTCGTAACCTGATTCAAGACATGATTGAAAATGGTGACCTGATAAGAGAAAATCAAATTCTCAAGCTCCCAGATAACGACACTATCTGGATCCCCACTATATGGAACCAGAACACAGTAGCTGTCATATCCTGTGATAGGGAGTCGACCCTCACACCCTTAGTCCTGCTAGCGAAAGGGGTTAAAGAGGCAGAAAATCTTGTGAAGGTGGCCGCACCCGAGCCTTTAATCTTGCCCTTGAGACCCCAGTATCCAATTATCAGTCTAAAGAGGGTCCCATAGAACTACGGGAACGATGAATGGTCCACCTCAAACAACATTGCCATTGTACCAAAGGATAATCCCTTATACCTGCAACAGAGGGTGATCAAACCAATCATCAAATCCAAAGCAAAGGTGGATGATGAGAAAATTTAAGAGTTCCTCAACAAAATGGGACACAATGAAATCAAGGTGGTGCAAGGCTTGAAAGACGCACCCAAGAAAATGTCCATCCTAGACTTGATCCTATCATCGGTGGATCATCACAACATTCTAGTGAAAGTACTAGAAGAAGCCCATCTGCTTTATACAGTAGATGTCGAGAAATTTTATCACGTGGTGGAACACATTTTCAACAGCAATGTTATATCCTTCACTGACGATGATATCCTTGCAGAGGGAACTGGGCCATCACAAGTCCATGCATATAGCTGTGATGTCTTTCGGGTATGTGATCGGAGGTGTGCTCATAGATGGAGGATCATCCCTCAACATTTGTATCTACAATACATTGGAAAGAATGAAGATTAACCAGAACCGGATCAAAACCAGTCATGTGGTCATCCGGGCTTTCGATGGATCTCGCCAACGAGCCATAGGAGAGATAGAGCTTCCTCTGGAGATTGGCCCACACACTTTCTATGCGTCCTTTCAAGTGCTCAACATAGCTACTGGATACAACTTGTTGCTGGGCAGGCCCTGGATCCATATGGCAGGGGCAGTGCCATCCACCCTCTATCAATAGCTCAAATATATTATCAACGACAACCTAATCATGGTCAATGCTAAATAAGAATACCCTGTCTGCATACAAGGAGACATGCCAGTGATCACCCTGGATGCAGGGATTGAACCTGCAAGTTTTCAAGCCCTGGAGGTTAGTGATATAAAGTATCTGCCTATCGGGGCACCGGCTCTGAAGCCTAAGGTCTCCATCGAAGTAATGACAGTGGTCCAGGAAATGGTATCTTTAGGTTTCCAACCTGGAGAAGTGTTAGGAAAGAATCAGTAAGGTATCAAGAGCCCGATACAAATCCTAAGTCAAACTTGGAGTACCGGATTGGGATTTTCATCCAGGGCAAATTACAGGAACCCACACAAGCATCCTAAGGCTCATGCTTCCACCATATTATTGCCAAACCTCATTAATGCTGGTCATCATCCATGCTATTTCCTCCAATTATACCTGTGAGGGAAAGAAAAGCCCTCAAGCATGAGGCAGATAGCGAAAAGGGAAAAAAAAAGAACATGTACGAAGGACGAGACCCATTTGCTAACATGCGGGTCATCATAAACTACGAGGGTATGAATGATGAGATCCCAGAAAGTGAAGACGAGGATCAGATTCAAATTCCTCTCATAAAGAAGGAAAAAGGGGGCAGTTCAAAGAAAAACCCGGCCTTAGTATAAAGGATGTCTCAGTCATCATCCAAGACGAGACAGATAATCACAAATCCCTGATCCTCCCAGTTCATGAGGATCTGACCTTGGATAACTGGAGCAGTGTCCCTTGCCTCGGTTGAAAAGGGTAAAGGGGCAGAGAGAGTCAATCTGCCCTTTAATCATGCTTTCATTTACTGCTTATTTTTAATTGCACAGCTATAGCAGCAACTTTGTCATGCTTTCCATAATGTTATGTATATTTAAGTAGTTGTATATATCTAAGATGAAAGCCATTTTATTTTCAGGACTCAAGCGTTAGATGTGTTTGTCTCTGCTGATGAGATGCCAACCTGTCAAAGTGACTACGACTTTGATGTAGAACTGAACTTCGACTTGATGGATATTGATCAAGAGGAGGAAGATGACTATGAGGTGCCCGAGGATATTAAAGAATGGGTCGAAGATAAACCCAAACCAAACCTCGACCAAACCACCACTATCGACATAGGAACCTCCGACAACATCAAAGAAATCCAGATAGGTTTAGACCTCAAACAAGACCAAAAAGTCGTCCTGATCGAACTCCTAACACAGTTCTAGGTTGTATTTGCATGGTCACATGAAGACATGATTGGCCTCTCTACTGACATAGTCATCCATCGAATGCCCATCGAAGACGAGTTCAAGTCAGTCAAACAAAAGCTCAGGAGATTGAAACCTAAATGGAGTCTGAAAGTCAAAGAAGAAGTTGTTAAACAATTCTAAGACGGGATTATCATGGTATCAACCTACTCAGAGTGGCTTTCAAACATAGTTCGCGTGCCTAAGCCCAGAGGGAAGGTACAAGTATGTGTGGATTATCAGGACTTGAACAGGGCCTGCCTTAAGGACAATTTCCCAGTACCTTTCATCCACATCATGATCGACAATACTTCGCAGTATGACATATATTCCTTCATAGATTGCTTTGCTGGTTACCATCAAATCATGGTTGCTAAAGAGGACCAGGAGAAAACAGCTTTCATCACTCTTTAGGGAACCTTCTACTATAGATGACTATCCTTCGGCCTCATCAATGCCGGAGCCACATATCAACGAGCCATGATGGCCTTGTTTCATGATATAATGCACAAAGAGATAGAGGTTTTTGTGGATGACATCATTATTAAATCCCGGAGGGAGGATGATCACATCGACCATCTCAGGAAGCTGTTCCACAGGTTACGCAAGTACAACCTCAAGCTGAATCCCACCAAATGTGCTTTTGGCAGTTAAAGCAAGCAAGCTGCTAGGATTCCTGCTGAGTAATCGAGGCATCGAACTAGACCCTGCCAAGATCAAAGCCATCATTGAGATGCCAGTACCTTCGAACAGAGAAGAAGATACGTGGGTTTCTGGGAAGGATTAACTTCATAAGCCGATTCATTTCCCAGCTCACAGCAACCTGTGAGCCCATATTCAAGTTACTAAGGAAGAATTCCTCCACCAAATGGAATGAGGATTGTCGACAAGCTTTCCTTGCCATCAAGAAGTAGCTAATCGAAGCACCTATTTTGGTACCGCTGAGGGATGGAGTTCCCTTGTTCATGTACCTGTCCATCAATGCAAATGCAATGGGTTGCATGTTAGGACAGAAGGATGATAGTTGCAAGGAGAGATCCATCTACTACATCAGCAAAAGATTCAGCAGTGGTGAACAGAAGTATACCCTGATCGAAAAAATATGTTGTGCGTTAGCATGGGCCGCCATGAGGTTGCAACACTATTTGCATAGGCACACGACTTACCTTATATCCGGTATGGATCCACTCAAGTGCGTATTTAACAAGCTAATGTTGAATTATCGACTGTCCAAATGCCAGTTGATCCTACAACAGTTCGACATTGTCTGCGTGACTCAGAAATCAATCAAGGGTCAAGGCATTGCAGATCAATTAGCTGAAGCACCTTCAGGAGGGTTTGAGCCCCTAGAGACTTGTTTCCCGGATGATGGAATCATGACAATTCAACAATTCCAGCAAGAGAATACAGTCCAACCATGGAAAATGTAATTCGACGGAGCAGTAAACATGGAAGGTGCCGGAGCTGGGGCAGTGGCTACCAAACTTTAACTTGGCAACACCAACAACACAACCGAGTATGAAGGATGTATAATGGGGTTGAAACTAGCCCAATCCATGGGTATCAAAACCCTACTGGTCTTTGGAGACTTTGAGTTACTCATTCAGAAAAACCACCGGGGCATATCACACCAAAGAGCTGCATTTGCTGCCCTATCATCGGCAAGTCGTCAGAACATCTATGGAGTTTGAAGACATAACCTTCATCCATATTCCTTGAGGTAGGAATTACTTCGCTGATGCATTGGCAACCTTGGCGTCCTTAATCCGCATATCCTCTAGGAGTGGGATTCCCTGCATCAAATTCACAGTTCAGAAAGCTCCGACATACGGGAATTACATTGGAGAAGTATCAGATGAAAAACCTCTTGTCAAGCAGCCTTGGTATCAAGACATCAAGGAATATCTACGAGATGGATCTACACCCGCTAATGTAGTGAGTGTTGGGCCGGTGACTCCCAAACCAGACGACTTTAGGGCACCAGGTGTAGAGACACCCTTCAGGCTTATTTATTCGAGTAACCTAGACTACGATTTGGATCTGCTCAGGTTTTGCCTTCTTCTTCTTGTAATGCTCATTTTCTTAGGTACTGAGTTACCAATGTAACGAGCGTTGGGCCGGTGACTCCTAAACCAGATAGCTTTAGGGCACCAGGTGTAAAGACACCCCTCAGGCTTAATAACTCGAGTAACCCAGACCACAATTAAGACATTAGGCCGGCTACTAATTCTCATCGCCATAGTTTTATACCCCACAGCTAAGAGTTAGGGCGATCGTAATGAGCAAACATGCGTATGAGGTCAAGTTTGTTCCAAAAACCGCTTTAAACTAGGATGTCGTGCCTAATCAAAAGGTTGAAAATGTCTTAATTCTCTAATCGTTCCCTGTGAATCTTTCTCCACTGGACGCTTATCAGAATTAATCTAATTCATAACAAGTTAAGCAAAAATCTTATCTTTTTAAATCCTTTTCCTACGATTCTAACGCTAGATTTATCTATACTTCACATGTATACCATCTCTAATGCATGTAACTAGAAATTGAAAGCACATAAAGAGATGAAAAAGTTATACCTTATCAGTGGATCGCAGTATTCTAAGAAAATTATGATTGGAAAAGACAGATTGATCATATCGGATCGCTAAAAATGGAATCTTTGATGGTGACAAACCATGCTGATGGTGCCGACTGATGCATTTTCATTAGACGGTTGATAAATGCCCAAGTGTTGAGTTGTTGCGATTTCCAAAATTGCTCCAGTCTTGTTGTAAGGGCCCCAACATCGGGTTGTCGCCGATTCTAAAATTGCCCCAATCTTGCTTGTCATCTGGGGTGATTGTTTTGTTGTATGTTTGACAGATGGGTTGATAAGACGTCGAGATCGTAAGAGTCTTTTTCCTCATAACCCACAAGGTGAACAGGTAGTGGATATGGGCCTTAATGTTTGGATGCTCCAATCATTGTTTTTGACTGGTGGGCTCAATTGACTTTGATGGTTGATATCGAAAGGCCTGCGGATTCCATTGAATTGGACTCAAGGGCTTGTGATGGTTGGTGATATGATGGCTTTAACCGGATTTGGTTTGATCTGTGTGGTTTAATCCATGGCCTTTTGCTCACGGACCAGATTATTGGGTATGAGATAAACTTTTTCATGATAGTCGCCCCTATTCTTTTATAGGCCAAAAGAGATCAAGTCTTCTCTCACTTCAGGAATGATGAGTTGCTGAAGGTTTGCATCTTAGGATGTTGCCTATTTCATTCTGGGACTGGTTATCTTAATGCATTCGCTACTTCATCCTTTCAAGACTTGCTCCGAATTTGATGGAACAACATTGAGGTGCCGTTGGGTCCTCTCAACATGGGTTTTTAGGTTTGGCCTTCATGAGTTGAATCCTATGTTGGAGGAGTATGAGCGCCTCATGAGTTTGGCATTAGATCTGCCAGGTGCCAGAATAACCATTAGTGATATGAGACGACCGTTCATGACCATGATTGGTCTGAGACGCATAGTCGTCACTAAGGAGATTACTGCTGGGCATGTGGTGTCCCAGGACTTTTTGATCGATCGCTTTGGCCGGCTGGACAACTACGAGCGATATTCAGGAGATTTTATCGTCCCAGTAGATGAGTGGCATTTTGCACGTGTGAACGTTCTGTTGATGTGCATCATAGCTTATTTGTACATGCCACTATATATTGACCACTTAGACACTGGCTTGATAGTAGTGGTTCGTGCCCTCAGGACAGGCTTGTACGATTCTGCTGATGATATTAGCTGAAAACTGTGAGGTTGGTTACTTTCTGTAGTACCCATCTAGGGGGATTTTTTAGAGGCAGCACCATTCTGCTGTATGTGTGGTTCATGACGCATTTGAGTCTGATTGGCACTTTCAGACACCATGGGTACTGCTTTACCTATAAGATAACAATGTCCTACTCCTTCAAGCCAGCGGAGTGTTCAGATACAGCATCATAGTCGACCTTTTTATCGGAGATCGAGCATCCCTTTTCAGTCTTGCCATGCTCAGGGCTTAGCTCCCCTTATAATTTCATCATGCATGCAGTAGGCATGGATTATTTGCCCTTAGCGGGTTTGAAAGAGGTGACCACCTACCATCTACTGGCAGTCATGGGCCAGCTTGATCAGTTTCAGAGCCTCCACCATTTTGAGGGGGCTATGGATCAGCGGTCATTAGCTTCATCTTTGTCGTTAGCTGACTTGATTAGGACTTACGAGTGTTGGACTCATCGGGTGATAGCAGATTCTCTACTAGCCGTCCAGATCGTTCTCCAGAGTATTCGGCCTAGTTAGAGGCCGATATTGCACTGGATGTAGTTATTTAGTCAGTTTCGAGCATTGATTCTGACGATGAAGAGCCTATGGAGGATCTTAATTCTCCTACTGAGGATGATATATTTACTAGTTTAACAGCATCCTTGGTTAGTGACCCCCCGAGCATTCTGACTGGGACAAATCCATCTCTTATTGATTCACTAGCTCGGATGACCTTTGAGAGGGATCAGGCTAGAGCGCTGATGTTGACATCCCTTTCTAGCAGGGATACAGCTTTTGCGGATTGAGATGAGGCTCGAGCTACTAGGGATGCATCATTTATTGAGAGAGATGAGGCTTGATCTACCCGAGATGCAGCTTTTGTTAAGATTGAGGAGGCTTTGGTTGCCCGGGATGCTGCTTATATTGATAGGGACGAGGCCATAGCTACCCGAGATGTTTCTGTTGCGGAAAACATTGCACTCAGATCATATACGCACAACTTGGTTACAGACATGAGTGCTTTCAAAGATGGCCATAGCAGCACTATGTAGATGGCAGTGGATATTCTTGCCAGTATGGAGACTAAGGGCCATGAGCTTGCAGCTGTTCCTCCATCTTCAGAGAGGGATGCCATGTTAGCACAGCAATCTCTCCTATCCATGGGTTCATAGACTAGCTTTGTTTTTCCTGCACATACTAGATTAGTAATTTTTGTCATATACAGGACACAGTGTATATAGTAAACAATATTATATAGCAGAGAAATATATTTTGATTCACTTCCCTGTTGGATATGTATTTTCATTGCTGAGTGATTACCACTTCTTTCATGACTTGTTCTTTGGATGTATCATGAGCCTTTCCTTGATGGATTGATATTGAGATTTTGGAGAGTACCTCAGAAGGGCTTGTTGACTAAGAAGGCTTGATAGTATTCGGGTTTATATTTTTGGGGTTGGAATTTTGGATGTTCTTTTGAGGGTTAGACGGCACCAGAGATAGCTGCCTACGTACTCCTGTGGCTGGGGGAGATCAGGTCTTACGTAGTTCAGGCTTGGCTTGAACAGTTGAAAAGTGTTTATTTGGGTTTGAGCGTGATTTGAGGGGTGTTTGGATTTTTTTTGTTTTAATCGCACCATAGATGGTTGCCTACGTACTCCCGTGGATTGAGGAGATCAGGTCATTCGTAGTTCGGGCTTGGACAAGACCTGATTGGTTTGATTTTTTGATTGATTTTGATTTTTATATGCATGGAAAATAAAAGGCATAATGCTAAGAAAATGATAACCTTCCAACATCTCCTGGAACTCGCACATTTCCTCTGGATCTACGTCTTTTTAGCTAGCTGAGGCCTGATAGTCCAGTTAATAGTACTTATGTTACCTTCAAGGCTCGTGATAGAGGTTACCTCCTGGTTCTGAATATCTTAACTCATGGAAATAACTTGATCTTCTTCTGATTAAGTATATCCCTTAAAGAGGCTCAAATTGGACTCATCGCAAAAAGGGATGAACTCTTGGTTCCTTGATGGGTTGGCTTCCTCGAGAACTTCACTACCTTTTTCTTCATCTGTTCCTTCACATTTCTCACAGGTTTGAGAGGATTCGAGTATGAAATCACTCTCGAACCGTTGTTGTATTTCTAGCAAGGAATTTTCCTTTTTAGCTTTTTCCACGCTAGGAAGGATCAGTATTTCCTCCTCATCATCCAGGAGGGTAAAGTTAGGAATATGGTTGCTAACTTTTGGCAAAAAGATGTTAGATGATGGTGGATGAATTTTCTTGAGGGATTCTCTTGTCTCCTCTGTCACACCCAGCATTAGGATTAGTCCACCTTATATTCTGCCAGGATTGGTGCTCATAGCCGTCATCCCCTTTGAATTGCCTGTTTTGAGTGGACATCTTGAGTTCTTTATTTCCATTTTACTTTTCTTGGTCATGGGAACTTCTATCTTCAGTTCTCCATTTTCAATGAGATCATGGTTTTTGTGCTTTAGAGACCAACATTCCTCAGTTTCATGTCCAGGTGAGTTTGAATTGTATTGACATATCTTGGTGGAATCATAGCTTTTCACCTTGGGCTTGGCAGGAAGCAGCAACTCAGTAATCTTTTTTCTGCGTAACCAACAATGTTATCACATTTTCCTGTGAGTCCCCCAAAGGTGTGAATACCCTTCTTCGCCAATTCTCTTTGACTCTTGATGTCGTAGGATTTCGAGGGTTGTCCAGTGTTTGGAATGTTACTTGATATTTCCTATTTGGAAATTTGCATTCCTCCGGACGATTTTTCCTTTGGCAAGATCTTCTAGAAATTTTATCATTCCACCTTTCTCGTCCATTCAGCATGCTTTGAGCCATTCTATATTTTGCTGGCTGATCTTGGAGGGAGATAGGCTTACATTCTAAATAACCTCATTTTTCTCTTGGCTTTTTGATAGTTGAGTGAAAAGATGCCTTGTATCCTGATGTTGGCGCACTATCAGATTAGCCAACAGAGTTACTTGATGCTGGATTGTATCTAATTTTTACATCACCGTCATACGCTCCTCTGAATTTTCCAACTCTAGGACATTTGTTCTATTCCTTTGGGGGTAATCCTCCATCCTTCGTATTTATTTATGATTTGGATGCATTTCATTGCTTCCTAACCCGATTATGTTTACTCCCTCCGTATCATGCTATATTAGAAGGTTGGTGTTGACATTTGGATGGTCAGGTTGTTGGACCACAACATCGCCGTTTTAGATCAAGTTTTGGATTTTATGCTTCAAGGACCAACAATCTTGTGTATCGTGTCCCAGAGACCCTGAATGGTAATCACATCTTTGGCTTAGATTATATCTTTTTCTTTTTGGATCAAGAGGTGGAGCCAGTTCAATAATTTTCTTGTGATCCATAAACATTGCCCACATGTTTTCAAGGGAATCGCCTAGCTGGAGTGAACACCCAATTTTTCGTTCTTTCAAATTTTCTTTTTCTGTCCTGTCATTGGTTGAATGCTGTTTGTTGTTGTAATGACATATTTTCTTCCCCCTTCCAAATGGGGGGACTACGGTTGGGTCTCCTAGATTGCCCCTGTACAGTGAGGGATATATCTTCATCGCCTTTCTTGGGTACCGTCATGGGAGCGTTCGCATAGTTGCCAGACTATATATGCTCAGCGACTACTTCCAAGGTAGTGAGATCTTTAAGTCTTGCCTTCTTTCAGGCCCATCTCTGCCATTTCTCCATGTTTGATCATCTCTGAGAATAGCTTTCCTATTCCAGCTAGGATTCTCTCATAGTAAGGTGCCTCTTGGATGTCTATGAAAGTCATCACTATTTCAGTTTCTGTCTTAGGTGGGCTGACCTGTGTTGCCAGACGTCTCTGTTTTTGGGCATACATACCGAAAGACTCGTTGCTTCGCTTTTTGACCTTGGTCACTTGATATCGATCCGGAGCCATCTGAGACTGTAAGCTGTATTGATTTAGGAATGCATGAGCTAGATCTTCCCAACTATGGATTTTTAGATTGTCAAGTCGGGCATAACATGTCCTAGCCTCTCCACTGCATTCTGAGGCTTTCATCTTCAGCATAAGACCCTAGCTCGCCAATGTATACTTTCAAGTATATAGGGAACGCCTGCCTCATTGTACTTTTCAAACTATGGGACTTGGGAATTTGTTAAGATATGTAGCCCCTGGGAATTTGCAGAGATCTGAATAGGTGACACTTCCAAGGTTTCCAGTCCCTTTGATTGCCCGGATGGTTTATTCCATTTGTTGGACTTTCCTTTGGATATCGCCCGTTTCCCGATCTTCCCTGAGATTTGTGATTTTAGGGATTTTGTGGGTTCTTTCACCAGATTGAGGTTCAGTGATCTGCATTTCCCCTTTTTGTTAGCACTTTGATTGCCACCTTATGAGGAGAACTCTGTTTGATTGGGCATTTCCTGGCCATGAGTGCTTTTACTTTATTCTTTTAGGAGGATAGCCAACTATGTTATTTGATTCTTAAGTCCCTCAAACTCCTTTCGAGATACGGAACCTAATTCGTGTTGGGCACTTTTCGCCATGTCGGTGGATAGGCTTTGTGCTTTCTTAGATATAGTAATGGGACTACTCTTACCTACAATACGAGTAGGTAGTTTAGTCCTGATAAGCATTAACAGTAGGTATGCTATGCAATGTGTCAGATTTAGGTCTTTTTTATCTTCCTGCAAAACAGGGGTCAGTTGTTTTGATGACAGGATAGTATGATAAGATTTACAAGACATGGAATGTATATTTACATTGAATCTTGAAAGGTACATTGGAAATGAAAATTTTTACATTAAATTGAAAGAGGAAGGCATGAAGAAGCTTCCCTTCAAATTTGGTTAATCAGAGGCTGACCTATCTTAGATTACTCTCGATGTTTTTCGGCATGAAGGTCCCCAGATCATCGCAATGTACTAGAGGGGAAATTAATCCAATCTTCCAATTAGAGTGGATCTGAGTGGTGCATTTCTTGAGCCTCGCAGACTTAGTCTCCTTTGAGTCCAGTACTCAAACAATGACGGGTTCGCCTCCTGGTGGAGGAATCACACAACATACATTCACATACATCGCGTCTCACAGTATGAAATGATAACATTTGTGCGAAGCACTAATATAATGCAGTAAAGCATTCATTCACATCTATTCAATCTAAAGACGCAGCATTTTACACACATGCAGATATAAAAGGAAATTTAAAAAATTTGAACTCGGTCTAAGCCCTCTACTGTCCCCACCAGAGTCGTCACTTGTCGACGTCGGGAAAAAATGCGGGTCAAGTTGTACCCGAATCTTTCTCTGTTCCTAAGTTTTGTTTTGTACCTTTATTTTATATGTTTTATGAAAAGGAGAAAGTTTTTTAGGAAAAGGCCAACATGTATCATGTCGACGATTTGAACGTTTAAAGAGTCGCCAGTTGGTATATTTGAAATGGTTGTACCAACTCAACCGAGTTTTGTTTGAAAGTAGGCCCAATTATTGGACACTGTCAAAACTTAATCTTGAAACCAAAGTTCTAAGTTTGAGCGCTTGGTTAAGTGTGGGGAAGGTGTTAGGCACCCCACAACTCCCATGTAAATATGGTATCAGCATCTTTTTTATTTGCAATGTGTGTGTGAATGCTGGAAGAAATTGGGCCTACACTTGTTGATTAAAAGTAGTGGTTTGCTTCGTTGAACCTATATACGAAGGGTTTGATTTGATTTGCAAAAGTCCTTTCTTAGACAAGATATTTAAAATGATGTTTTAAAAGCCGGTTTTCAAACCCGTACGCTGTCATAGCTATAGAAGCCTGTTGATACTTTCATTTTATCTTTTAAGCCTTCTACTCAATTGTAATGGTGATTGTCGGGCTGCGAAGCATCCTCGAACACAAAATATATACAAGTGCCGGCCTTCTTATGGGCATGACAGCCCTCGGAGTGACTATAGCACGACAAACTATTATTTTCACTATGTTAAGACCTAAAACCCGGATAACCGTTTTAAGGTCCTTCGGATATATATTTTTTATAGAAAAACTGGCAGGGTACATTTGTAAAGTGGAGTTTGTCCATCGTGGGAATCAGATTCTGATCAATTTGATCATGAATCTCATGATTCCTAGGCTCACAGAGGAAAGCCAAGTGAACCTACATAACACAGATATTTACAGAAAATGGATATTTATATTCAGATGTCGCAAAAACCAAGGATTCATCAGTCAAATCCTGGCATGCAGCGTAACCAAAGCTTCTCGTTCCCAATAGATAGCGATCTAAGGGTCGCGAGGTTGCTTTTAAATGAATAAAACTAGAAAGAAATCCATATTTAAATAAATCTAATCCATTCTAGCTTCCCGATTTCGATTGGACCTATTTTGTACTGTTTGAAAGATAAAATTGGCGAGATTTAAAGAAATCTGGTTCGCCCAAATAGATATCAGTGCCGATTCACATCAAATGAATATTTACAGCAGATATTTAATCACAATGAATAAAGGATATATATATATATATAGTTATATATATATATATATAGTTATATATATACAAAAGCTGTAAAGGGCAATGGGTTTTCACTCCGATGCAAGGACTGGAATGTAAATATATATATATATATATATATATATATATATGTATTTATAACATTTCTAAAAAGCCACGGAATAATCCAGACTTGACAGAATAAAAAAATATATATATAAGCAATAAAGGGCGACGAATTTCAAATCCTATGCCCGGACTGGAATGAATATATAATATAATATATATATATATATATATATATATTTATAAAAGCTATAAAAGCCAAGGAGTAATCCAGGCTGGACAGAATTGAAATATATACATATAAAAGCAATAAAAAGCCACGGGATGATCCAGGCTTGACAAAATGGAAATATATATATATATATATATATATATATAAAGTTGTAAAGGGCGATGGGTTTTCACTCCTATGCCGGGACAGAAATGTAAGTATATATATATATATATATATATATATATTATTTATAAAAGTAGTAAAAAGGCCACAAAATGATCCAGGCCAAACGAAAATGTAAATGTTAATATATATACAGTTAGTATATATATATATTAAGCAATAAAAAGGCCACAAAGTCAAAATCCAGGTCAAATAAAGTCAGAAAAATTTATATATATATATATATATTTATATATATATAAAACTACCACGGATTTGACATCTGAGCTTGACAAAATTGAAAAGTTAGTATATATGTAGTTAAATATATACATAAAAGAGCCAAACAAGACTCGAGGAGATTACCCAATCTCGAAATGTTGGTATATATATATATATATATATATATATATATATATATATATGAAAGCTGTTAAAAGCCGCGAATCGTTGATTCGGGCTGTGCAAATGCGAGAAAACGTATAAATGTACTAAAATGTACAAAAACGTAAGCTAAAACGGCCACAGAACTGAGTTTCGGGCATTATTAGAAAATGGAACTTAACGTGCACGTGTATAAATGCGCAATAAAGTAGTAAGTACTTCCTGATCGTAAAAATACTTACAATGGACTTCTACACGGGTTTTTTTTTTTTCCAAATTATAAGCTTCAAACGGGCGTTTCCACCGTTCAATTTTTGATATGTGGTAGTATATGAGTATACCTACGTGTTAGAGTGATAAAATCTGGGTTTGGAGTACTAGAAGTCGGGCTAGGAAATCAAATGGGCGGAGTTTCTGAGCGTTTTCTATTTTTTTTCTTCTTTTTGGCTTGGGGGATGCACTTATATTTATAGACCCGATGGAAGTAAGTCTACCCGCGACAACCGCAGGTCTACCTACTGCACCACATGGCAGGCCCCAAGTGGTCGGCCCCGTCACCTCGAAGTACATGCACTCCGAGCAATGCGAGGTCAGATTCGAAGCTTTCTAACTTTTGATCGGAGTGTCCATTTGAGGTGTGCTATACCTTTATGGAAAGCCCTCGTCGAGAGCGTCACAATGACGTCGGACTAAACCTTTTCTGAGTCCAAGAAGACGGGCTCATAACCGGGTTTCGATTCTTCGTAGTTTATCCGTTGAGCTATCTTGTGATGTTTTCACTCGGGATCACTGTTATGGTTCTTTCTGACCTTGATGACATCAATTTATCTTGATTTTGACTGGATTAGCTTCAAGTTGGTAAAATGACCATTTTGCCCCTCCAAGAGTTGTTTCCTGTATTGGCACGGTCTTTGACTGTCTTCCCGGGGTTGTCTTCGAGGTTTTGATTGTAATACCCAAGAATTTTTGAATATTATTAATGAATAAATTAATGAAAGTCGAATATTTATTTGAATATAAATGATATTGTGTTATGGGATGAGTTAACTCAATTACTTCAAATTGAATTTATGATAATATGGAAAATTACGATAAACCCGTAGAATGCCTTGCGTGGCACGAGAATGAAAGTGATGAGAAGCTTAACATAATGCTTATATGAATTGCCTAGTGTGGCAATGTGATAAGATAAGGATGTTATTAATCAAAACAAGAAAGTAAGTAAATTATTATAATTTTCCCCAGAGTGGCGCAGCTGCGCCACTTCTGTATGGTAAACTAGTGCAGCTGCGCCTGTTGTAAGACTTAGAAAATAAACTATACTTCATGCATAAGTTACAAAGGTTAATTATCAACATTGATTAAAGAGTGAATTAATGAGTGATGGATTAATTAATATTATTGTTAATTAATATTATGAGTGATAACTATTGATGAGTAATTAATTAATATTGATTAATTGTTATTGTGAATAATAGAATATTAACGAGTAAATGATTTATAAATATAATAAGATTATATTTACTCGATTAATTGTGTTGTGCAATGTTATGTGATATTAATCATATAATATATAGTGACTACATTCTATTTAAAAAGGGAAAGTGTAGTGTGACACTAACATGTGACTATACAATATACAAGAACTATATATTAAGATTAAATAAATTATATGAGTACATAATGAGCTTATGGGACAATAGGTGTGTGTGAGAACATTAAATAAGTACCTCATGAATATTTTACTAAGAAAACAATTGTTGATTTATGATTACTTCAATAATTAATATAATTGAAATAATAGAGTTGGGATAATGTAATGAAATAATACCCGATTAAATTATATTTGGTATGATGAAATGTACATGGATTATATGTTGATATATATATGTATGTACCCCAACTTGCTACATTGTAACATTATTTCCTTATTGAAATTTCATTGGGATTCTAAATGAATTTAACCTAAGTGTACATAATATATATATGTGTGCGCTCTATAGTATATGATGTTATTACATTCCAATTTGCCAAAATGCTGAGTTCTTTAAGCCTTGTCCCATAATGAGAGTCTCACATTCTCTCCTCACGTGAATGATAAAAAGGCTAAAGCCTATTAATTGTTCTCAAAATCAACAAAACTAGCAATGATCATAAGGGGAGTGGGCATCATGATGGAATTCAACAACTAACCAACTACTCTTCATTGTCCATCAAACTATTCTTCATTCCAATGGTTTGTTTTGATGGAGAATTTCATTGTCTAGACACTCAAAACTCTATAAATAAAACTCCCTCCTTCACATTACAATTTGCTGAGATATTGCTAAGATCTAGTATACTGAGATATATATAGAGAGAGAGATATCAGTTGAGGGAGGTTTCATATAGCAGCATTATAGAAAGCTTTACAGTAGTAAGTTCATATTACAAAATAGCAGAGGTATACCTTTGTTCTTCATTCTTTAAATCTCTATATTCTTGATTATTCTTGAATTAGACGATAATTGGATTGAGAAATACTTGCTATGTGTAATATAAGCTTATAAACATGTTAGAATTGCAATGTGGCTTGTTTAGAGTCGATTCGTGAAGGAATTTTTGTAGTTGGGTTTGTTAATTGCCGAAGCAGAAAGCTGCTCAATTCTGGCCGAGACACGATGCAGCTGCGCCCTTTTTGTACTAGGGTGCAGTGCAGCTGCGCCAGACACTGATTCTGGAATTTCATTCCTGCTGAAATCTGTTAAGTGCTAATGTGTGATATTACTTAAGACAAGCATGAAAACTGGTCTAACTCATATATATATATATATATATATATGTTCATTGATACAACATGCATGTTCGTGGCCATGATAGTATACATTCTTGAAGGAAAACTTATAGTTTTAAAATGAACTTGACATGTTATGTTGATGATTAAAGTTCTGACCATATGAGCATGTGTATGTGGGTAGGTTATAAATGAAACACAGTTTAAAATCTGTTTGCATGTGTTAAGCCATGTTAGCCTAGTTCAAGACGACTTTAAAGAGAAACTTGAAAGTTTTGAAGAACTAATGTTCATAAGCATGATAAGGAATACATTCTGATATTCTGTTATGCATGCTAGTACTTTTAATATCACTAAGATGTCCTATATGTGTACCCAACTTGTTAATTACAATGGGAGTTAGTCAAGCATGAGTTTAGACATGTTTTAATGTAATAAACAATGATCGTCATGCATAAATAATGAAAACTATTGTGAGCATGCATATTATAGGTTATGTGATCTCTAGGTGTGGATATAAGGTTGACATGTTAGGCCTAATGACTTCATGACCCCATTTGGCCATACTTCCTTAAGAATCTCAACCTAAGACCATAATGTGTAAAGTGAACATAGAAGGGTCATTCATGTATGTAAAGTACTCTGGTATGTATGCATGATATGTGTTAATATCTTAGCATGTCAAAGACTGGAACAGAAATAGCAGAGCAAAAGCTAAACCTTGGCCTGGCCAGGGGACAGCGCAGCTGCGCCGTCCCTAGGCTTAACCAGGGCGCAGCTGCGCCAATCTGGAATCCAATCTGGACAGTGTTGCGCCATTTCAGTTTTCACAAAAACGGGCACAAAACACGTGTTAGTATACACGGTCGACAAGTAATAAATTCGATAAGTCGAGATCGTTCCCACGGAGAAAGGAGTCAGGCTTAAACTATCATGCAACAGTCTTATGGTTATTTTTGTCTGCTCAAACATGTATCAAAGTGCTCTTTAAATATCTAGACTGATTTTAACATAAACTTAATTAATTAACAAACGAGGGGTTCAAATTAGAGAAATATGGGATCCTAACTTCATCTATTGCATCATCCAGGTTATCAACACCTCATATCATGTATAAATAATCACATAAGAAAGCTAGCCGGGAGCACGAATGTGAGACAATGCTATTTGTCAATAAACCAAGTCCATATCATATAATATCCACAAAAGAGATAGAAATCACATGAACACCAATAAAACCTAAACCACTATATGTCTATGTGATTTACAAGCTATACCAATTTAAGTGCAAGCCCCCCAATAGACTACATATGGCAATACGGTATATTTATATCCAGATTACGAATCACAAAACTCATCGAGTGCAAGTTTCACGAACATATGCTAGCATGACAAAATCTAAGTTTACACTTCATTTTTCAAGTCCATATAAACTATTATAGTATATGTTGATCAGGCATCTAAACATACAAAGCAACCATGCTAAGCAAACCATACATTTTCATTCATACATTTCAAAGAGGCATAAAACCCTAGACTAAGCAATAAAATCCATTAGAATCCCATAATGGTAGTTAGTTCATCTCTGAACCACAAACCATTATGGGATTTAAACTAAGCATTGAAAATAAATAATGAAATTAAGAGAGTAGAGAGAGTAGAGAATGCAAATTTGTGGCTCCACTTCCAATAGATTGCTCAAAAGCTCAAGTTTAGACCACACAAGATCCAAAGTGAAACCCTAATAATGAAAACTACTTAGAACAAAAAGGAAGAAGAAGATAAGCTTCCAAACCCTCCTTAGTTCTCTAACTCTAGAAAATAGGAACAAAACTTGTAATAATAAATGAAGTCTGAGAAGTCTAAGTTATCTGTCTCCTCGTTCAATGCAATACAAGCCTTATATTATTACAACCAGCAGAAGAAAAAAAATATAAAGTCAACAGTTAAGACCGGCGCGGGCGTGCGAGCTCTAGCTATACTGGCGGCGCAGCCGCGCGCTCCTTTAGAGCAGTCTTCTGGATCTAGCACTCAGCGCGGGAGTGCGGGCTGACCTTGCTTTCTTGGAGTGGCAGCGCGAGCACTTTTTTGATGCTGGTGCAATCTGATTTTGGTTGCTTGCTTGCACAATCCTTGTTGCTTCTAGTTCCTTCACATTTGCTGCCTTAAGACCATCCTCTTATGCTTGTGCCTCATGCCATCTTCATGCTTTTTCTTGCCCACTCCATCATTTGCTTCCTCTTTCTAGCTTTCCACATAGCCTTTATCCAATTCCTTGCCAAATCATGCCAAACCATGCCATTATTGTGCCATTTCATGCCAAAAGAGTTTCCTGTCTAAAATGCATAACATAAAGATAAAATGCGTTAAAAGATAATAAAATGCTTAAGTTCAAGCTGTAATTAAATCAAGTTGATATCCAATAAGTAGGTATGAAACCTACTTATCAAATACCCCCAAACTTGAACTATTGCTTGCCCTTAAGCAAAAACACAAATGCAACTACATGATATGCAACTAACTACATGAAAATGAATCCCACAGTAACAGCCTTGATGTGAAATCCAATAAGAAGTGCCTCAGAGAGATAACAAGAACAATGAACAATGTATCGGCTCAAGCTACAGTTATATAGACAGACAATTTGTAAATCACAACCTGTTACTCAGATGTAGTGTATGTGTGCAATGTCATAAATAAGCTTGACAGAGGTAAAGATTCCACATGCTATACTTCTAAGGAAGGAAAATTGAGGTTTTAAATCAAGAAATTTTCATTTATACAAAATAATAACGAAACCAACACATAGATACAAGTTGAAGTGCAACAAGGGCTTATTATGCTTTTATTCACACACGAGGGCGATATTCGCACTTTTCCCGCGGTTACACCCGACTGTGCAATGCTAGGCCCTCTTAGGCTTTTCAATGATACCCATTTAACGAGCTTTTGACCAACGACTCCTAAACCATAAAGGCCTTAGGGCGCTGGGTGTAAAGACAATCCCCTAAGGCGTACTTGCTCGAGTATCAAAAGCCACAAGACTTTGCTAGCCAAGGTGTTTATTCTATTTTTTTTCTTTTTCTCAATTTATTTTCTTTTCTTTTGCTTTTTCTTTTTCTTTTTATTAGCATGCATAGCCAAAGTTTTCCCTCAAACATGTATTATAGTGTTGTTAAGGTCATTGTTGCTTTTATTACACAATTCTAGCAATTAAAAACAAATTTTTTTCTTTAAAAAACAAGCATGCATTAATCTAGCCAACAAGCAAGTAAAGAAAAACTGTGCTATCCGGTGACATCAAAGTAACAGGTATAGATTCATCATGTATAAAAATATAACTGAGCTTAAGCAACTAACAGAGTTCAATAATCTATCATATCTCAATGTCATCATTGGCCAGACTGGAATTCAACTAGCTAAACAAAAGGGATTATGCAATGTAATGCGATTAAACACAACTAAATAAACAAAATAAAATAAAACTGAAAAAAATTTATGCCAATTTTAACTAACACATACTAGAATGCAATGCAACTACTATATACAACCTAACATGCAATAAAAACTATATGCAATAAACTCTTAACTACACCCAATACCCCCAAACTTGAAATAGTTAATGTCCCCATTGAAGGTAAAGGGTCAGGAAACTCCCCTACTGATCGGCATGGCCACCCTCCTCGGGTGGTGTATTTGGCGGCGGGTATGGCAAGTCAAAAATGAAAAAAGGCCACTCCAGCTGTAATACCCGTGAATTTTCGTATATTATTAAATAAATATATTAATGGAAATGAGAATTTATTTGAATATAAATGATTTTGTGTTATGAGAATGATTAATTCAATTATATAAAATTGAATAATTATAATAATTGAGAAATTATGGAGTTTGCGATAAACTCATTGGGAGCCTTGTGTGGCACAGTGACGTAATATGAGAATGATTATATTAGTTTAAGCAAACAGTTATTCTATATTAATTGTAGAATATTAATTAATTGTTGTGGAATATTAACTGTGATTGATTAATAATATGTGATTATTATTATTGCAAGAAATATAATAATAATAATGAGCAACGTGTTTATAAATATAATAAGATTTATATTAAAGTGATAATTAATCATATAAGGGTTAATTAAATTTTATGGAGATTAACAATTATATTGATTGAAATATATAAGCTACATGTTTATGCCTATGTGACAATATGTAGGTAAGTATACATTAAAATAGTACATCATGAATATATGATAAACAATTATTGATTAGTAGAATTTAATAATAAAGGATACAGTGTGATGTGATTATATCCGAGAAAATTATACCAGTATGATAAAAATATACCTGGATTATATGTGTATAAGTCACACTTACTACATTATGTGAATTATAGTGTGACATTTCAATTAAAGACATATGTGCAAAATATATAAATATATATATATATATAAATATATATATATATATATATATATATATGTGTGTGTGTAGATAGCCTAAGTATTTAATACATATGTGTATAATGATTTAAGTGTAGTATAGAAGACTGAGTTTGTTTTGCTGGGAGAGTCACTGTCTCCTTCACGTGAAATACACAAGCTATCCTACTCCCCTATTCTTCCTTAAACTCAGTAACATAGGCTAGCAAATGATGAAGAAGGGTGTGGCTATCATGATGGATTTCAACCACCATTACCAACCCCCTAATAACCTCCCTGCAATTCAAATTTCTGTTAGTTTGAAATGGTAGGCAATAACATTGTCTGGATTATAAGTTCTTCTATAAATATAACCCATCCTCTTCCTAATTCATTTGCTGAGAATTTTGGGCTAAGTAAGTTAAGAGTTATATATATATATCAGTGTCCTTGAGTAGCAGCAAGTTCAGATTCTAGCAGAAGGTATATTACAGTTTCTTTGTTATTCATTTTCGTTTTCTGTCAAAAGTTCAAATTCTTGATTATGCCAAATTGGTTCGTAATTAGTTTGTAGAACCCTTATATTGTTGTTATATGAACATACATACATGATGAAACCACTATATAGCTTTCTTGACTTTCATTTCCATTTTTGCTCTGCAATTTCTGTAAAACATCAAATTCGTGAAATTGATTGGAGTTCATGAAATTGGGAATTGATAAATGGCAATTGACTGTTATATAAGCATATATATATATATGTGTGTGTGTTAGTAAGTTAAAGAAGTCTAATAGCATCTGGGTATGTTGAAATCGACGAAATGGGAAGTTTGGGGACGGTTTTGGCTGCAGCGAACTGAGTCTGCAATGCGGCGCCGCAGCACCGATGCACAGCGTTAGCTGTGCGCTGCAGCGCCACAACGCGTCAGTACCAGCGTCTCCCACGCCGCAGCGCCAATCCCAGGGCATTATGCCGGCGCCGCAGCGCCACCCGCGCCGCCGCGCCAGATTGTGCCTGTTGTTGCCGCGCCGCAGCGCCGGCCTCTGTGTGCAGTTTTCTTCTGCAACAAAACTGGTATGTACTAATTGTTTGATTTTTGTTTAAATAAGCATGGAAGCATGATTAATACATATATATAAACCTAATGAGGTAATGTAAGCATGTTTTAGTATATTAGCATGCATGGTTAACCAAACGACATATAGTTTGGAAACGAACTTAAAGTTTCCTAAACGAACGTTAACATATATGAAGCATGTTAATATTCTGATTTTTCAAGGCATGTAGGTATGAGGTAGAGATGCATAAAAGATATATTAACTTATGTATATATGGCTCGTAGTATGACAAGAGCATGTTAGACCTCACTATTGAACAAATCTAACAAAAATACAAGTTTTGAAGGTTGATATTAACATGTAAAGACCATGTATACATTCTGACTTCTCGAGCATGTTTATAGGGCCTTGAAATGCATGAAAAGCATGTTAACTTATATATATAGGTTTCATAAGGAAGCATGGACATGATAGACCTTATTAATGAACTAAACTAACAAAGTATAAGCTTTGAACGTAAACTTTGGTATGTTATGACGAGAGTTAGAATCTGATAATTTGGACACATGTGATAGTACTCTTAGACTCATTCATGTGTCATGCATGTATATATACCATGATTAGTTGCCGTGATTAAAGTTTAGCATAAACGAAGCATGTTTTCAAGATAATAACAATGCTAGCTACAGATATGCGATACGAGTACTCATGAGCATGCCTAACACAAGTTATATGAAAATCTTATGTGTTTAAAAAGCGAGCATGTTAGACTATATGAGTTCGTGTCCTTGAATGGCTTTAAGTATTAACCTAAGAACCTATACTATGTACGATTGGATTTGAAAAAGTTATACAAGTATGAAAGTATCCTTTAAATATGAATACATGCTACGTGATATTATAGAATGTTACTTGAACCCGATTTTGACGGTTAACTTAAGGGGATGCCGTAACTTGCTAAAATGAAATATATTTAGCATTGATTGCGATCTTATAAGATATGAGAATGTGTTTAAACTCTAAAGGAGGAACGTTAAGGATAGAAATTATATTCTATATACTTGTGTAGCTCGGTAAAACCTAGCATATGTGTTGATCATATATTCGAAGATAAAATGTGAAGTTTAATTACATGACTAATGAATATTATATATATACGTAACTGTATTACGATAGGAATTCGAAAGTGTTGATTTGCTTTCGTGGATAAACTACGCTAAAGGCAAGTTCTCTTACTTACACTCTTTTAAAGTGCAAGTATCCTAACCGACACATTTACTTTATGCAAGGAAATCTATGATTGTGCAAGTTTCCTAACTTACACTCTTTTACTGTGCAAGTATTCTATCCTTGTATATTGCGAACTAGTTTTCTACTTAATCGGTTGAATTGAATTAGCATACTTGAACTCTTATTTCATTAAAGCTATTATTCATGTTGAACTTAGTATTGTTCTTGAATATTGTGAAAGTGTCTATGTCATTTGATTCGGCTAGACTTATATTATTGGAAAGCAACCCAAACTAATTGATTGGTGCAGGGATCTTGTATTTGACTGAGAAGAACAACCTTCTTTGAAGGGAATATATAATTGTCGGAGGACCGACGTGCACACTTGAGTATGATTGATTGTTATGCATAACGAGGGTACTTTAGGCTGATCACCTGCTGTATCTGTTTTTGTTGGATTTTCAGTTTATTACTGTCAATTCTAGTAGAAGTTCATAGTCCTTAGTGACTGCTCAGTATTCAATTATTTAAAATCTTGAATTGACGTATTATTGAATCATATTGATATTATTCTGTCCTTAGCGACTGTTATTGAGAACTGTTGATATTCTTGTTATCCTTGAACTATCAAACCTTGTTATACCTTTTCGAGAATTGGGAATATTATTACTCACCCTTATTATATATTACTTGCTGGGCAATTTGTGCTCATTCTTGCTTTCCCTAAAACATTTCAGTTAAGGCAGAGCATGGCGAACCTTCGGGCGTTGATAAGGGAAAGGGCAAGGCTACCAATTAGCTTGTCTCTTATATGTTTTAAATATTTTAATGTTGTATTAAGATGATGTAGTAAGACTGGTTTTGATTATGTTTAAGCTTAAGTTAGGTTATGTAATAAGTCGTTAATTGATATTATTATGTAATCTATTAAGTACTGTAGGTTGCGAGACTTGGGGGAATAATTATAATAAATCATTGTAAATTATTCTAGAATAGATTTTCCGCTGTGATCGTGTGATATTTAGTTATTATTATCGTAATGTATTACCATGAGTACGTGATGAACCAAATTTGAGAGACCAAGTGGCGGTCCTGGAATTTGGGGGCGTCACAAGTTGGTATCAGAGCTGTAGTTATAAACCTTAGGAACGAGTGTCCTTAGACTATAACTTAGGCGAACTTAGAAGTTAGGAAGGAGATAAAACTCATGTAGAGTTTTCCTTGAGAGGCTTAGTCTGTTATGAAATGTAACTTCATTCTATACAATGAACTTATGTTTTATTTAACATTCTAATGGAGTTGCTGTTTGTTTGTCTTGTGTTTGTGATTGTAGGATGACAGACACAGGTGTACCTAGTAGAGTGACAGAGGAGGAGCCCAGGGATATACATGTATACGAGGCACCTATAGAGGCTGTGCCAGTACAGGCAGTTGTACCGTTCGAGTCTGACGACGAGGATGAGATTGAGATAGAGTCTGATCCAGAGGAGGAGCCGATGGAGGATGAGCCGATGGAGGATGAGCCAGTAGAGGACTCGGATGAGGCTACTATAGAGGAGCAGATGTTAAGAGAGTACGAGGAGCGGATCCTAGAGTTAGACTGCAGGGTCCAGGAGCTGGAGGCAGAGGCCCAAGAGAGAGAGTCCGAGTTCCAGAAGCTGAGGGACGAGGACCACCAGAGGAAGCTGGCTATGCAAGAGTTAGAGGTGGAGATTGCCTACCGTAGGGAGGCAGGGATCCAGATGGGGACTCTGTTTCACAGGTCAGTGGCTAGGAATGTAGATTTGGCAGAGAAGCTAGAAGAGGTTGAGCAGAGGGAACTGAGTGAGAAGACTGAGAAAGAGGCACTCCGTACTCAGCTAGAGTTGGAGGTGATGGATAGGTTACACTTCAAGGAGAAGTGGGAAGCGTCCAATGAGAGAGCTGACGACCTTGAGGACGAGGTCAGGTGCAAGAAGAGAAAGATGAACAAGATGGGGTATGTGTTCCGTTCAGCTTTTGAAAGGGTGATTGATGGTGTGTACCACTACCCGGCAGAACAGGGAACAGACTCTACATACCTTGAGCCGAGAGCTGGTTGTGTATATAGCACAGTTGGAGTACAAGAGCGCAGTGGAGCGCGGGATGATGTGATGAGATTTCCTTAGTCAGTCTAGTGGTAGTACTAGTTGTGTCTTTATGTATTGTATATACTATGTTGTAATCCCAATCTTTTGTGTAAGATGTGGGATAATGATGTGAACCCCGTGTTAGCTTTTGTTAGAGGGGTAGTATGGTAGTAGGTTGGTATATTCCCTGTCTTTTGTGATATTAGGGGATATATGTGATAACATTTATAGCAGTATGCTAGGAAAATCATGTAATGAAACGACTTGGCATATGAATATAAATGAAGTTTATTTCGGAAACGTGTTATAGATTTATTCTTTTAAGTATTAGAAGAAATACTTAAGTAATATACTTGAATAATATTAAAATGGAAACTTGTGATGCAGATAATGCCGCCCAGACGTAGATTGACTGCACCCGAAGAATCTGTTAACAACGAGAGGGAACAAGTAGACCCGATCCAGAAACTGGTAGACTTGTTAGGAGAAGCCTTAAGGGGAAGGAACAATGAACCCGTTCGCCCGAACCCTCAGACTGTGCCAGTAACAACCTTTAAAGACTTTAAGAGTGTAGGACCCCCAGAGTTCGTGGGAACTACCGACCCAATAGTCGCACAAACGTGGATCAAAGAGATCGAAAAAGCTTTCACTATAGCTAGCGTAGGCGAAGATCAGAAGACTGGTGTTTGCCACGTACATGATGAGGGGAGAAGCGAACTACTGGTGGGAGGCTAATCAACAAAGAGCTGGAGAAGGGATAATAGCTTGGGACAAGTTTAAGACGCTGTTCTTCGAGAATTACTTCCCGAAGAGTATGAAGAATCGGATGGAGGTGAAATTCCTAGAGTTAAAACAAGGTGAGATGACGGTGGCGCAATACGCGGCTAGGTTTAACGAACTAGCACGATTTACGGAGCACCAAGTTGGTGATAAAGAGAGAAAGGCTAGACGTTTCGAACAAGGGTTGAAGCCGTGGCTGTTTAATAAGGTATCAGTTCTTCAAATTGATTCCTTTGCAACACTACTGGAGAAGGCAATCATTGCGGAAGGTGGCAGTGAGGCCTTAAGTCTGTATAACAAAGAAAAGAAAGGAAAGAATGTTGGAGGAGAGAATCGTACGGGAGGAAGCAGTAGCGGAGGAAGCAACTTAGGAAAGAGAAAGTGGGAGAATAACAACAATAACAAAAATAACAATAATCAATCAGGGAATTTTCGTGGAGGTTTCAAGAAGAGGGCTGAAGGATGCCCGAAGTGTGGGAAGAATCATCAGGGCGAGTACTGGAAGGGACGTGGCACTTGCTACAACTGCGGACAGGAAGGGCACATCTCGCCCAACTGTCCGAAACCAAAGAAGATACAAGGATGCTTTGCGTGTGGCTCGACGGAGCACCGAATTAAGGACTGCCCAAAGAAGGGAAGTGGCGGGGGTAGTAATCAGCAAGGAGGCAACAAGCTGATGATCGGTGGACCGGCACAATCCAACCACCCAACCGCCAGAACCTTTAACATGACCGTCCAAGACGCCGTGGCTGCGAAGGACGTGGTGTCAGGTATAATCCCAATCAATGATATAAATGCTTATGTATTATTTGATTCGGGTGCCACCTGTTCTTTTGTATCTGAAGAATTTGCTAGTAGACTTAGTACACCCCGAGAACGATTAGAAAATCCTTTGATCATAGAAATTGCTAATAAGGAAGTGATCCCTGTAGAATACATTTATCGAGATTGTCACGTAAACATTAGAGAACATGAACTGAGCATAGACTTGATTCCTATTAGATTGCGAGAATTTGACGTAATACTGGGAATGGATTGGTTGTATAACCATGCTGCGATAATTGACTGTCAGAATAAGTGTGTGAACCTTCAGACTCCGAGTAAGTCTAAGGTAGTGTTTTATGGTAGCTCATCGCTTAAGCAATCGTGTTGCGTTACGATGATGCAGGCCAAGAAATTGTTAAGGAAAGGATGTGTAGGATATTTAGCTTACATCGTTGATACTCAGAAAAAGGGAGTAGAAATTAAGGATATATCCGTAGTGAATGAATTTCAAGATGTATTTCCAGACGATCTGCCTGGTCTTCCGCCAGACAGGGAAATCGAATTCATAATAGACTTAGCACCGGGAACGGCACCGATTTCGAAAGCTCCATATCGTATGGCGCCAGTAGAAATGAAGGAATTGATGATACAATTGCAAGAGTTGTTGGATAAGGGTTACATTCGATCGAGTGTTTCTCCTTGGGGAGCACCAGTACTATTCGTTAAAAAGAAGGACGGATCGATGAGGCTCTGTATCGATTATCGAGAATTAAACAGAGTAATGATCAAGAACCGATATCCGCTACCGAGGATAGACGACTTGTTTGATCAACTGAAGGGAGCAAAGTGTTTCTCAAAGATTGACCTACGAACAGGATATCATCAACTGAAAGTGAGGGATGAGGACATACCAAAGACTGCGTTTCGAACCCGTTATGGACACTACGAGTTTTTGGTAATGTCATTTGGATTGACTAATGCTCTGGCAGCATTTATGGACTTAATGAACTGAGTTTTCAAGCCATACTTGGATAAATTTGTAGTGGTTTTTATCGACAACATTTTGATCTACTCGAAGACAGAGGAAGAACACGCCGAACATCTAAAGATTATTTTGGAGGCACTAAGGAAGGAGAAGATGTATGCAAAATTTTCTAAGTGCAAATTTTGGATGGAGAAGGTTCAATTCTTAGGCCACGTGGTGCATAAGAATGGAATCTCTGTAGACCCTGCGAAGGTTGAAGCAGTAAGTAATTGGGAACAACCGAAAACACCGACGGAGGTGAGAAGCTTTTTAGGGTTAGCTGGGTACTATCGGAGATTTATCCAAGATTTTTCTAAGATAGCAACCCCGTTGACCAATTTGACTAGAAAGACGGTGAAATTTGTATGGACCGACAAATGTGAAGAGAGTTTTCAGGAGTTGAAGAAGAGATTGAGCGAAGCACCTGTATTATCATTACCAGATGATGCGGGAAATTTTGTGGTGTATAGTGATGCATCGCACAAGGGACTTGGCTGTGTGCTTATGCAGCACGGCAAGGTCATTGCATATGCATCACGACAATTAAAGGATTACGAAAAATGATACCCTACTCACGACTTAGAGTTAGCGGCAGTAGTTTTTGCGTTAAAGATATGGAGGCATTATTTGTACAGAGAAAAATATGAGATATACACGGACCATAAAAGTCTGAAGTATATCTTCACACAGAAGGAGTTGAACATGCGGCAGAGGAGATGGTTAGAATTAATCAAAGACTATGATTGCGATATTCTTTATCACCCGGGAAAGGCGAATGTGGTTGCCGACGCTCTGAGCAGGAAAGGAAGGGAGAAGTTGTTTAATTTGACGACTCAGGAAGAATTGATAAGAGAGATGGAGAAATTGGAAATAGAAGTGAAAGAACCAAAGAAGCCTGGAGAGAAGTTGTTTGTAGTGGGAGCTCATCCGACATTGTTGGATAGAGTAAAGGAAGCCCAGGAAAAGGATGAAGAGTGTGAGAAAATTCGAAAGAGGATCACGGAAAATGAGGAAGAAAAATTTCAAATGGATAAAGACGGTATTTTGAGATTTGAAGGAAGAGTGTGGGTACCAGCGGTAACCGAGTTTAGGGAAGAGATTTTGCACGAGGCACACAATACGACATATTCCGTTCATCCGGGAGGCACAAAGATGTACCGAGATCTAAGGCAACATTTTTGGTGGCCCAATTTAAAACGGGAAGTCGCAGAGTGCGTCAGTAGATGTTTGACTTGCCAACGCGTTAAAGCAGAACATCAGCGGCCGAGTGGTTTACTACAACCGTTGGAAATACTAGAGTGGAAATGGGGGCATATTACGATGGAATTCGTGGTAGGACTTTCAGCTACGCAGAAAGGTTATGATGCCATTTGGGTTATCGTGGATCGACTAACCAAGACCGCACATTTTCTACCAATCAAGATCTGCTACAGTTTTAACCAATTAGCAAGTCTGTATGTAAAAGAGATTGTTTCACGACATGGAGTGCCGGTATCAATTATCTCTGATCGAGATCCGCGCTTCACGTCCAATTTTTGGAAGAGTTTGCAAGAAAGAATGGGAACGCAGTTGAGGTTGAGTACAGCTTACCATCCTCAGACAGACGGACAGAGTGAGCGAACAATACAAACGCTGGAGGACATGCTTAGGACTTGCGTGATGGATTTTAAAGGAAATTGGGAACGACCACCTACCCTTAGTAGAATTCGTATATAATAATAGCTACCATGTGAGTATCGGCATGCCACCGTACGAAGCTCTTTACGGAAGAAAGTGCAGAACGCCATTATGTTGGGACGAAGTCGGAGAACGACGAATACTCGGACCAGAGCTAGTACAATAAACCGCAGACGTGGTGACAGTGATAAGAGCAAGATTAGTAGCAGCTCAAGATTCGCCAGAAGAAATACACAGATTTACATCGGCAGGACCGAGACTTCAAAGTCGGCAGTTTTGTATTCTTGAAAGTATCTCCATGGAAAGGAAAGATCCGTTTCGGCAAGAAAGGAAAATTGAGTCCAAGATTTATAGGACCGTTCGAAATACTGAAGCGAGTGGGCGAAGTAGCATACAAAGTTGCGTTACCACCCGAGTTGGAGCACATCCACAATGTGTTCCATATTTCTGTGTTGCGACCGTACAAGGCCGACTACAAGCACGTGATTTCTTACGAGCCCATTCAAGTGGAGAAGAACTTGGCGTATGAAGAAATTCCTGTCCAGATATTAGATAGGAAAGAGCAAACTTTGAGAAATAAAATTATTTCGTCTGTAAAAGTACTTTGGCGTAACCACGATGTCGAGGAGGCAACGTGGGAGTTAGAAGATAGGATGATGAAGGACTATCCCCATCTATTCGTGTAACCTTGTAGCAATTCCGGGACGGAATTTTTATAAGGGGGGGAGGATGTAATACCCGTGAATTTTCGTATATTATTAAATAAATATATTAATGGAAACGAGAATTTATTTGAATATAAATGATTTTGTGTTATGAGAATGATTAATTCAATTATATAAAATTGAATAATTATAATAATTGAGAAATTATGGAGTTTGCGATAAACTCGTTGGGAGCCTTGTGTGGCACAGTGACGTAATATGAGAATGATTATATTAGTTTAAGCAAACAGTTAATCTATATTAATTGTAGAATATTAATTAATTGTTGTGGAATATTAACTGTGATTGATTAATAATATGTGATTATTATTATTGCAAGAAATATAATAATAATAATGAGCAACGTGTTTATAAATATAATAAGATTTATATTAAAGTGATAATTAATCATATAAGGGTTAATTAAATTTTATGGAGATTAACAATTATATTGATTGAAATATATAAGCTACATGTTTATGCCTATGTGACAATATGTAGGTAAGTATACATTAAAATAGTACATCATGAATATATGATAAACAATTATTGATTAGTAGAATTTAATAATAAAGGATACAGTGTGATGTGATTATATCCGAGAAAATTATACCAGTATGATAAAAATGTATCTGGATTATATGTGTATAAGTCACACTTACTACATTATGTGAATTATAGTGTGACATTTTAATTAAAGACATATGTTCAAAATATATAAATATATATATATATATATGTGTGTGTGTAGATAGCCTAAGTATTTAATACATATGTGTATAATGATTTAAGTGTAGTATAGAAGACTGAGTTTGTTTTGCTGGGAGAGTCACTGTCTCCTTCACGTGAAATACACAAGCTATCCTACTCCCCTATTCTTCCTTAAACTCAGTAACATAGGCTAGCAAATGATGAAGAAGGGTGTGGCTATCATGATGGATTTCAACCACCATTACCAACCCCCTAATAACCTCCATGCAATTCAAATTTCTGTTAGTTTGAAATGGTAGGCAATAACATTGTCTGGATTATAAGTTCTTCTATAAATATAACCCATCCTCTTACTAATTCATTTGCTGAGAATTTTGGGCTAAGTAAGTTAAGAGTTATATATACATATATATATATATATATATATATATATATATCAGTGTCCTTGAGTAGCAGCAAGTTTAGATTCTAGCAGAAGGTATATTACAGTTTCTTTGTTATTCATTTTCGTTTTTCTGTCAAAAGTTCAAATTCTTGATTATGCCAAATTGGTTCGTAATTGGTTTGTAGAACCCTTATATTGTTGTTATATGAACATACATACATGATGAAACCACTATATAGCTTTCTTGACTTTCATTTCCATTTTTGCTCTGCAATTTCTGTAAAACATCAAATTCGTGAAATTGGTTGGAGTTCATGAAATTGGGAATTGATAAATGGCGATTGACTGTTATATAAGCATATATATATATATATATATATATGTGTGTGTGTGTGTGTTAGTAAGTTAAAGAAGTCTAATAGCATCTGGGTATGTTGAAATCGACGAAATGGGAAGTTTGGGGACGGTTTTGGCTGCAGCGAACTGAGTCTGCAATGCGGCGCCGCAGCGCCGATGCACAGCGTTAGCTGCGCGCTGCAGCGCCACAACGCGTCAGTACCAGCGTCTCCCACGCCGCAGCGCCAATCCCAGGGCATTATGCCCGCGCCGCCGCGCCAGATTGTGCCTGTTGTTGCCGCGCCGCAGCGCCGGCCTCTGTGTGCAGTTTTCTTCTGCAACAAAACTGTTATGTACTAATTGTTTGATTTTTGTTTAAATAAGCATGGAAGCATGATTAATACATATATATAAACCTAATGAGGTAATGTAAGCATGTTTTAGTATATTAGCATGCATGGTTAACCAAACGACATATAGTTTGGAAACGAACTTATAGTTTCCTAAACGAACGTTAACATATATGAAGCATGTTAATATTCTAATTTTTCAAGGCATGTCGGTATGAGGTAGAGATGCATAAAAGACATATTAACTTATGTATATATGGCTCGTAGTATGACAAGAGCATGTTAGACCTCACTATTGAACATATCTAACAAAAATACAAGTTTTGAAGGTTGATATTGACATTGTAAAGACCATGTATACATTCTGACTTTTCGAGCATGTTTATAGGGCCTTGAAATGCATGAAAAGCATGTTAACTTATATATATAGGTTTCATAAGGAAGCATGGACATGATAGACCTTATTAATGAACTAAACTAACAAAGTACAAGCTTTGAACGTAAACTTTGGTATGTTATGACGAGAGTTAGAATCTGATAATTTGGACACATGTGATAGTACTCTTAGACTCATTCATGTGTCATGCATGTATATATACCATGATTAGTTGCCGTGATTAAAGTTTAGCATAAACGAAGTATGTTTTCAAGATAATAACAATGCTAGCTACATATATGCGATACGAGTACTCATGAGCATGCCTAACACAAGTTATATGAAAATCTTATGTGTTTAAAAAGCGAGCATGTTAGACCATATGAGTTCGTGTCCATGAATGGCTTTAAGTATTAACTTAAGAACCTATACCATGTACGATTGGGTTTGAAAAAGTTATACAAGCATGAAAGTATCCTTTAAATATGAATACATGCTACGTGATATTATAGAATGTTACTTGAACCCGATTTTGATGGTTAACTTAAGGGGATGTCGTAACTTGCTAAAATGAAATATATTTAGCATTGATTGCGATCTTATAAGATATGAGAATGTGTTTAAACTCTAAAGGAGGAACGTTAAGGATAGAAATTATATTCTATATAACTGTGTAGCTAGGTAAAACCTAGCTTATGTGTTGATCGTATATTCAAAGATAAAATGTGAAGTTTAATTACATGACTAATGAATATCATATATATACGTAACTGTATTACGATAGGAATTCAAAAGTGTTGATTTGCTTTCGTGGATAAACTACGCTAAAGGCAAGTTCTTTTACTTACACTCTTTTAATATGCAAGTATCCTAACCGACGCATTTACTTTATGCAAGGAAATCTATGATTGTGCAAGTTTCCTAACTTACACTCTTTTACTGTGCAAGTATTCTATCCTTGTATATTGCGAACTAGTTTTCTACTTAATCGGTTGAATTGAATTAGTATACTTGAACTCTTATTTCATTAAAGCTATTATTCATGTTGAACTTAGTATTGTTCTTGAATATTGTGAAAGTGTCTATGTCATTTGATTCGGCTAGACTTATATTATTGGAAAGCAACCCAAACTAATTGATTGGTGCGGGATCTTGTATTTGACTGAGAAGAACAACCTTCTTTGAAGGGAATATATAATTGTCGGAGGACCGACGTGAACACTTGAGTATGATTGATTGTTATGCATAACGAGGGTACTTTAGGCTGATCACCTGCTGTATCTATTTTTGTTGGATTTTCAGTTTATTACTGTTAATTCTAGTAGAAGTTCATAGTCCTTAGTGACTGCTCAGTATTCAATTATTTAAAATCTTGAATTGATGTATTATTGAATTATATTGATATTATTCTGTCCTTAGCGACTGTTATTGAGAACTGTTGATATTCTTGTTATCCTTAAACTATCAAACCTTGTTATACCTTTTCGAGAATTGGGAATCTTATTACTCACCCTTATTATATATTACTTGCTGGGCAATTTGTGCTCATTCTTGCTTTCCCTAAAACATTTCAGTTAAGGCAGAGCATGGCGAACCTTCGGGAGTTGATAAGGGCAAGGGCAAGGCTACCAATTAGCTTGTCTCTTATATGTTTTAAATATTTTAATGTTGTATTAAGATGATGTAGTAAGACTAGTTTTGATTATGTTTAAGCTTAAGTTAGGTTATGTAATAAGTCGTTAATTGATATTATTATGTAATCTATTAAGTACTGTAGGTTGCGAGACTTGGGGGAATAATTATAATAAATCATTGTAAATTATTCTAGAATAGATTTTCCGCTGTGATAGTGTGATATTTAGTTATTATTATCGTAATGTATTACCATGAGCACGTGATGAACCGAATTCGAGAGACCAAGTGGCGGTCCTGGAATTTGGGGGCGTCACACCAGTAATGTCCCCTACTCAACAAATGCCTCAGACAGTGCACGAGTTAATCCATCAGCAAACACGACGAAGCTCTTATGTAGTGCGTCTATCCTCCGCTCTATACGACTGAAACTGGCGACCTTGCTGTATGTCACCGGATGGAGGAGGAGCATCGGCCTCGGCTAGCTGTGGCTTGCGGCGGTGGAACTGGCGGAGGAGCTGATATAATGAACCCTCTTCCCCTCGGGTCTGCTTTGCCTCTAGCCCAATCCATAAAATTCTTAATCGTGGCATGAGTAATGTCTCCGATCGGCATTTGGACCTGCTCATCGTCCCAGTCGATGCCTGCCGCAGCACATAGATGAGCCACCACAGATTCGTGTAGAATCGACCCAATCGTACTGCCTCTCATAAAGCGCAACATATTCTGATTTATCAAATACCCGACGTCGATATATATATACCCGTGATGAGCCCCCATAATATAATAGCTCGCTTGACTTGTAACCTCATGCTGGTGCTGGGATGGCATAAGATTGGCACATATGAAAAGGTTCCATGCCTTAGCGTATCGGTTCATCCTGGAGGAGAGGAACGTGGTATACTCATTCACAGTATCCTTCTTAATCTTCCATACTGTCTCAGGCGTACACAAATCATATAGTAATTGGTCAAGGTCAGTCTCAAACCTATTCGCTTCTACCCAATTCACTTGCCCAGCCGGGCGTGGAGGTAAATTGCACACCTCTCGGATCGCCGTCGGGCGATAATCAATGGTTTGGCCCCAAACAAAAGACCGGCCGCTCTGCGTTTTTTTGGCATTGGCGTAGAATTCACGGACTATAGCTAATGGCACCGGCGGTGGTGTCGTACAAATACATTGCCAACGCATCTCTCGGATCATGTCTCGCAATTGCCCGTCCTCTTTCGTGGGCTTAAAACCCCTCTCCTTCAAGACCGTCTTTGCTGCGATCCGATAATACCCGATTTAGGGCCTCGATCCTAACAAATTTAGTTAAATCCAATACGATGTCATCAGCCTGATCATCGCAGGTCACTACGAGCTGGCGAAGCGGATGCGGCATACCTTGAACGCTTTAGACCCATTGATGATTTCAGAAAAATTCCCTTTGCAAACCCTAAGTGATGAATGTCGAACAAAACCCCCAAACTCGTACCTTTACAATCGATTGAACAAACCCTAATTGTCAACACGATACCCCCAACTTGCAATCTCTAAAACTTCAACACCACAAACCCTAACAATCTCAGTGTGATGGTTTCGGGAATGGAAACGGGGAGAGTGTAACGTATGTGAGAAGGAGAAGGGTAGTGTATGGGATGGCTTAGGGATTAAGATTGAGAGAAGAGGTAGGATTTGGAGAGGGAGTTTGTATGTGAAGAACTGAGAGAATTCATGTATTGTGAGAAGGGGGGTAGCCGGTTACAATAGATATAGAGATATAAAGTGAAACGGATGGGTTATATTTAAAATTTGTAGTTAGGGTCGGGAGCGGGTGCTCCAACTTAAGCCTTGCTGGAGTTGCGGTCGAGCGGGGGCAAAACATGGACTCTCTAGATTGGCAAACGGCGCGGGCACTCGGGCTGTGGCCTTGTGGCTAGCGCGGCCGCGCGGCCCTGAGCCTGGCCAAATATTTTCTATTTCTTTTCTGCAGCAACTCTTTGAAGGCATAAGAAGCAACTTTTCACACTTACCTGCACATATAGCAATCAAAAATAAGTCTAACTTGATTCCATTATCAAAAATGCATATGTAAGATGTATGTACTGTCAATTCCTTAGCAATGCCATCTAAATGAATTATATCTACGTGAATTCCCAAATTTTTTTGCTATAGGCTTATATGCAATATACTAACATGGCAAATGTATGTTCAATGAGTTCCCAGAGTTCCCAACTCCAAAAATATGTGCAACTATGCCTAATGTCCAAAAATATAGGCAATAATCATTCAAATCCAAAGCATATATACAATAAGTTTCTAACTCCCAAAAATATATGCATCATGCCTAAAGTTCAAAAATATAGGCAATGAGCATCCTAACACCACATTGTTCAAAAATAGTCAACCTTTTTCAAATGCTTAGAATTAAACGGGGGGAGAGAAATGTAGAGATTAATAACCAGAATTAAATATGAGAGAGAAATAGAGATCATGATGCAATAATTAAACTGAGGGAGAGATAGAGATGATGGGGTGCCTCTCATCGAGCGCTTCTTTACAGTCCATAAGCTAGACTCTATCTGATTCGATCAAGTGGTGGAGAGGATCGAGACAAACTACTCTCGATTCACCACGCCGCTATAGTAGTGCTTTAATCTTTGTCCGTTCACCTTAAAGGGCTTGTCCGAGTATTGATCATAGATTTCCACTGCGCCATGTGGGAATACAATTTTCACCATGAAGGGGCCTGACCATCGAGATTTGAGCTTTCCAGGGAATAGTCGGAGATGAGAATTATATAGTAACACTGCCTACCCCAGCTCAAATACTCTTTCTAAGATTTTCCTGTTGTGCCACCTTTTGACCTTCTCCTTATAGAGCTTTTAGTTCTCATAAGCTTGCAATCTGAACTCGTCAAGCTCGTTAAGTTGAAGAAGCCTTTTCTCCCTCGCATCTTTCAAATCAAAATTAAGCTTCTTGATGGCCCAGTAGGCCTTATGCTCAAGCTCCAAGGGGAGGTGGCAGGCCTTCCCGTACACAAGATGATAAGGGGACATCCCCAATGGCGTCATGTAAGCAGTCCTATAGGCCCACACTGCATCGTCTAACTTGAGGGACCAATCCTTTCGTGTAGGATTCACAATCTTTTCTAATATCCTCTTTACCTCACGATTAGATACCTCAGCCTGACCATTTATCTGTGGGTGGTAAGCAGTAGCAATAAAATTAATTCACCCCATATTTGGCTAGGAGTGCAGAAAATTGACGATTACAAAAGTGTGTACCCTCATCACTGATGATGGCTCTAGAGGTCCCGAAGTGAGTGAATATGCTCTTTTAAAGAAAATATAGGACCACCCGAGCATCATTGGTTGGTAAGGCTGCTACCTCTACCCATTTGGACACATAATCGACCGCCAACAATATGTATAAATTTCCACAAGAAGAAACTAAAAGGCCCTATGAAATCAATTCCCCATACGTCAAAGATTTCAACCTCGAGGATCATATTCAGAGGCATCTCATTTCTCTTGGATATATTCCCCACGCGCTGACATCTGTCGCAGCTCTGGACAAAGTTATGCTCATCCTTAAATAGTGTTGGCCAATAAAAATCGGCATGCAACACTTTGGCAGCTGTCCTCTCGCCCCCGTAATGGCCTCCATACACAGATGAGTGACAATCTCGCAGTATGCTTTCCATCTCGCTCTCTGGGATGCACCGCCTGATCACCCTATCAACGCTCTACCGAAACAAATACGGCTCATCCCAATTATACCATCTCACATCGTGCAGAAACTTCTTCTTTTAGTGCTCTATTAAAGTCAGACGGGATAATATTGCTCAATAAAAAGTTTGCCAAATCTGCGAACCAGGGCATCTCGCCTTTTACCACGAACAACTGCTCGTCCGGGAAGGACTAATTGATTAATACTGTCATTTCTGTCCATCCCCGGATTTTCCAGTCAAGATAAGTTGTCAGCCACTTGGTTCTCGGTCCCTTTTCTGTCCTTAATTTCTAGGTCAAACTCCTGAAGAAGAAGTATCCACCTAATGAGTCAGGGCTTAGCGTCTTTTTTTTGAAATCAGGTATCTGATCGCAGCATGATCTGTGTATACAATTACCTTTGTGCCAATCTGATATGACCTTAATTTATCGAAAGCATATACCACTGCAAGAAGTTCCTTCTCAGTGGTGGTGTAGTTTAACTGGGCATCTGTCAGGGTTTTGCTCACGTAATAAATTACATGAAAGATCTTGTCCCTGCGCTATCCCAATACTACCCCCACGACGAAGTCGCTTGCTTCACACATCAGTTCGGAGGGGAGAGACCAGTCTGGTGCTGTAATGATGGTAGCCGTAGTTAATTTCTTTTTCAAGTGTTCAATGGCTACCAGGCATTCCTTGTTGAAGTTGAACGGGACGTCCTTCTCGAGTAAACTGCACAAAGGCTTAGTAATCTTCGAGAAGTCTTTAATAAAACACCGATAGAAGCCTGCATAGCCGAGAAAACTACGAACTCCTTTTACAGACGACTGGTGGCGGTAGACTTTCTATGGTCTCCAGTTTAGCTCTATCCACCTCTAGACCTTTCTCAGAAACTTTGTGGCCCAGAATAATACTCTCCTTCACCATAAAATGGCATTTTTCCCAGTTCAGAATGAGGTTCGTCTCAACACATCTCCTTAACACCAACACCAAATTTTCCAGACATATGTTGAAGGAGTCCCCAAAGACAGAGAAATCATCCATGAAGACTTCTATGTTGTGTTTGACCATGTCCGAAAATATAGCCATCATGCATCTTTGAAAAGTGGCTGGTGCATTGCATAGCCCGAAAGACATCCTTCGAAAAGCAAAGTGCCATATGGGCACGTGAAGGTGGTCTTCTGTTGGTCCTCGGGGGCTATGATAATTTGATTATACCCCGAGTAACCGTCTAGAAGGCAATAATAGTCGTGGCCTGCTAGCCTATCTAGCATTTGATCAATAAATGGGAAAGTGAAATGATCTTTCCTTATCGCTTTATTCAGTATGCGATAGTCCTATGCAGACTCTCCATCCCGTAACTGTCCTTGTTGGTATTAGCTTGTTCTTTTCATTTGTCATGACTGTCATGCCTCTCTTCTTTGGGATGCACTGCACTAGGCTCACCCACGGGCTATCTGATATCGGATAAATTATTCCAGCATCCAACCACTTAATGATCTCCTTTTTTCAACCTCTTTTATGATCGGGTTCAATCTTCGTTGTTGCTCTATTGATGGCTTGTTGTCATCCTCTAAGAGTATCTTGTGCATGCAGTAGGAAGGGCTGATCCCTTTGATGTCAGCTATGGTTCACCCAATAGTTGATTTAAATTCTCTTAGGACCCGCAACAATTTGCTCTCTTGATCAGATGATAAAGCAGAGGCAATAATAACTGCCAACGTAGAAGATTCTCCCAGATAAGTATATCTTAAGTGATCCGAAAGAAGTTTCAAGTCAAGTGTGGGAGCCACCTCTATAGAAGGCTTTAGTCGCACTGAAGGCTCCCCAGTCTTTCCAAGTGGTTCGATGGGAGTTTTAAACATGCGCATTTGAAGCACTGTATTCAAACTCTGGATGCACTCCACCACATCTGTCTCTTCCATGTCAGATTCTCCCATAAGAGCACTCTCCAATGGATCCATACTCAGCAAGTGTTCAGATTCTCCTTACAGTATCCTGTCGACCGTATCAATTCTGAAACATTCTTCCTCGTCTGTCAAAAACTTCATAGCCTTGAAGACATTGAATGTGACTTTTTGGTCTTGAACCCTCATAATCAATTCTCCCTTTTGTGCATCTAGGAGTGTTCTCCTGATGGCTAGAAACGGTCTCCCTAGAATAATTGCAATGTTATTGTCTTCCTCGAACTCCAAGATTATAAAGTCTGTAGGAAATATGAACTTGTCTACTTTCACCAACATTTCTTTAACAATGCCTCTAGGGTAGGTGATGGATCTATCGGCCAGCTGCAAAGATATGCTTGTCGGCTTAGGAGCCGACAAACCCAATTGAGTGAACACCGATAGTGGCATCAAATTAATGCTTTCCTCCAAGTCGCATAGACACTTATTGAAGGATAACTCCCCAACTAGAACAAGGAATTATGAAGTTCCCTGGATCCTTAATCTTTGGAGGTAGTTTCCTCTGTATGACGGCACTGCACTCCTCTGTCAAGGCTATAATTTTGTAGTCTTCTAACATCTTCTTCCATGATAGTATTCCCTTCATAAACTTTACGTAGCTTGGCATTTGCTCCAACGCTTTGACAAAGGGAATATTGATTTACAGTTTCTTGAAAACCTCTAAAAACTTGGCAAATTGCTTATCCAGTTTCTGCTTTTGTATCCGTTGTAGGTATGGTGCAGGTGGGTAGATTACTTGTGGTGGAACATTGGTTTTCTCGTTGGTGACTTCCTTTTCTGGCTCAATTGCATGTCCCTCATCTTTCCCATCTTCCAAAACTGTCTCAGAAATTTCTGCACTTGGGCGCGCCCATGCCGGGTGTTGGCCTTCTTGGGGCGCAACAGCGCCAACCTCTGTCTTAGTAGTTTGTTTCCCAGACCTTAAGGTGATTGCTTGGCATTGCTCCTTGCCATCCCTTTTCCATGGATTCACCTCCGTACTGCTAGGAAGAGTCCATTGCGGCTTATTTAGGACTTCATTGCCAATTTGGGCAATTTGAGTCTCTAATGTCTTGAGAGATACCGCTTGACTCTTAACCAACAACTTTAGCTCTTTGATCTCAGCTCTCTCCTCTTATTGATGACTAGGAGCTGGAGCATGTTGATGATGTGGTTGATGAAATCTGGGTGGGTGTGACTGTCTCGGTGTATACTGCTGCTGGGATTGCTGTGGCTGAGACATTGGTTGGAAGGGTTGATATTGGGATGGTTGGGCAGTTTGGTATGTTTGTTGTTGTGGTTGTTAAGAAGGTTGGTATTAATTTTGTTGTGGTGGTGCATGGTAAGATGTTTGTTGAGATGTTTGAGGCTGTTGGGCATTTTGGTTGTTGCTCCAACTGAAGTTTGGATGGTTCCGATTGCTTAGATAGTAGGAGTTTGGGAACTGATTATGTGGCTTCTGGTAGTTGCTAACAAACTGGACCGACTCGATAGTGATGGCACACTGCTTAGTCGGGTGTGCTCTGGCACACAACTCACATATGAATGCAACTTGCTGAACTCTATTCTCAGCCATAGAATCTATCTTCTTGTTCATTGCTGCCATTTGTGCTGACAATGATGTGATGGCATCAACATCTAATACTTCGGCCACCTTAGGTTGAACCATTCTTGCTGTTGGATTTTGATACTCATTGGCCGCCATAGTTTCAATTAGATCATAAGTTGTCGGGTAGTCCTTGGCCCACAGGGCTCCTCCCGATGCGGCATCAATGATTGGCCTTGACTGCCACCCCAAACCATTATAGAATGAATTTATCACCATCCAGTCAGGCATTCCATGGTGCGGGTATTTCCTGAGCATCTCTTTATAGCGTTCCCATACTTCATACAACGTTTCCCCTTGCTGCTGTGCAAACTGACTCAAAGCACTCCTCATAGAAGCATTCTTAGCCATGGGGAAGAATTTGGTTAGAAATTTCTGGGCTAAGTCTTCCCACGTGGTGATTGATCCTGAGGGTAATGAGTGCAACCAGCTCTTTGCCTTATCCCTCAAGGTGAACGGGAATAATCGAAGTTTCACCGCATCATCCGAAACATTGTTGAATTTAAATGTGTCGCATATCTCTATGAAGATCAGGATATGCTCATTTGGGTCTTCTGAAGCAGCACCCCCAAACTGGACAGTGTTTTGAACCATCTGCAATGTTCCTGGTTTGATTTCGAATGTATTCACAGCTATAGCTGGCCTAACTATGCTGGACTACAGATCAGTGATTTTGGGTATGGAGTAGTCCCTTAAGGATCTATTATTGACCCTCTGTTCTTCGGCCATTTTCTCGGGTCGTTCAGGTTCTCCTTGTTGGTTGGCGTTTCTAGTATTTGCTCTCCAACCTCTGCCGTTAATGTTCTCTTGCAGAGGCACTAACTCAGGATTGGTTGATCGTGTTTGCATAAACTACCCACAAGTACCTGAAACACAAATAAAGATAAAGTTAGAAATGAGATAAGAAGAGATTTGTTCAAGTCAGTCAAATCTAACAAAAATTGATGTCAATAGTAATAAACTAACAACTATCCCCAGCAACGGCGCCAAAAACTTTTTGCGCCATTTCGGAGTTCACAAAAACGGGCAGAAAACAAGTGCAAGTATACAAGGTCGACAAGTAATAAATTCGATAAGTCGAGATCGTTCCCACGGAGAAAGGAGTCAGGCTTAAACTATTATGCAACAGTCCTATGGTTATTTTTGTCTGCTCAAATGTGTATCAAAGTTCTCTTTAAATAACTAGACTGATTTTAACATAAACTTGATTAATTAACAGACGAGGGGTTCAAATTAGAGAAATATGGGATCCTAACTTCATCTATTGCATCATCTAGGTTATCAACACCTCATGTCATATATAAATAATCACATAGGAAAGCTAGCCGGGAGCATGAATGTGAGACAAGGCTATTTGTCAATAAACCAAGTCCATATCATATAATATCCCTAAAAGAGATAGAAATCAGATGAACACCAATAAAACCTAAACCACTATATGTCTATGTGATTTACAAGCTATACCAGTTTAAGTGCAAGCCCCCCAATAGACTACATATGACAATAAGGTATATTTCTATCCGGATTACGAATCGCAAAACTCATCGAGTGCAAGTTTCACGAACATATGCTAGCATGGCAAAATCTAAGTTTACACTTCATTTTTCAAGTCCATATAAACTATTATAGTATATGTTGATCAGGCATCCAAACATACAAAGCAACCATGCTAGGCAAACCATACATTTTCATTCATACATTTAAAAGAGTCATAAAACCCTAGACTAAATAATAAAATCCATTAGAATCCCATAATGGTAGTTAGTTCATCTCTGAACCACAAACCATTATGGGATTTAAACCAAGCATTAAAAACAAATAATGAAAGTAAGAGAGTAGAGAGAGTAGAGAATGCAAATCTTGTGGCTCCACTTCCAATATATTGCTCAAAAGCTCAAGTTTAGACCACACAAGATCTAAAGTGAAACCCTAATAATGAAAAATACTTAGAACAAGAAAGAAGAAGAAGATAAGCTTCCATACCCTCCTTAGTTCTTTAACCCTTGAAAATAGGAACAAAACTTGTAATAATAAATGAAGTCTGAGAAGTCTAAGTTATCTGTCTCCACGTTCAATGCAATACAAGTCTTATATTATTACAACCAGCCGAAGAAAAAAAATAGAAAGTCAACAAACAAGACCGGCGCGGGTGCGCGAGCTCTAGCTATACTGGTGGGGCGGCCGCGCGCTCCTTCAGAGCAATCTTCTGGATCTAGCACTCGGCGCGGGCGAGTAGGGCTGACCTTGCTTTCTTGGCGGGGCCGCGCGAGCACTTTTCTGATGCTGGTGCAATCTAATTTTGGTTGCTTGCTTGCACAATCCTTGTTGCTTCTAGTTCCTTCACATTTGCTGCCTTAGGACCATCCTCCTATGCTTGTGCCTCATGCCATCTTCATGCTTTCTCTTGCCTACTCCATCCTTTGCTTCCTTTTTCCAGCTTTCCACATAGCCTTTATTCAATTCCTTGCCAAATCATGCCAAACCATGCCATTATTGTGCCATTTCATGCCAAAAGAGTTTCCTATCTAAAATGCATTACACAAAGATAAAATGCATTAAAAGACAATACAATGCTTAAGTTCAAGCCGTACTTAAAGCAAGTTGATATCCAATAAGTAGGTATAAAACCTACTTATCAGACAGTTTGCTTAATTCTGATTTTGTAAGTTAACTTATATCAATGCTATAACTTGCTAAATAGAGTATGTTTGGTATTGGTTGTGATCTTATGTGATAGTGATGTTATATGAAGATGTTTAACTTGAAAAGAGGAATTCTAAAGATAAAAGACAATGAAAGTTGTATCAATCGAGAATTGCGAATTAGTATGATACTATGCATGGTATGACTGTGTAGTAAGGTTAAAGACTTAACTTATGTGTTGATTGTATGTAAGAACCCGAATTTTTAGAATTTTCTATAATAAGAATTTAATAAATAAAATTCTTAAGACATGTATTGGATTTGAATATATATATGCATGTTACGAGGAAGGAAGTATTGTGTTACATAGGGTAATATTAACTATGTGATTTTGTGATTAATAAATATATTATTAATATATATTTGTTATTTATTTTAGAGACGATTCAGTTGAGGTAAAGGAAGTGGATAAAATTTCCTATTGATATTAAATAATTCATAGGACTATTTTATCATAGTAAGTTGGTGATGTTAAATACGTTTAATGTATAATCACTATTTTCTTATGTATGTATGCTAATACTAGTATGCTTATAATATAGGTTATTGATAAATCTTAAGCTATCCGTGAATGGGTTTGGATAGTGAAGCATGAGTTAGTTAAGGGAATTAACTAATAAGAATAAATATTAGCTAATTTAAGTTGGGAGTTATATTAGGGAATAATATAATGTGAGTATTAAACCTTAATTAACTATGATGATATAGTACAATGTTTAATTTACTTAAGTAAAAGAGTGAATTAATATGTGTGTTGAATATGTAATTATAGTTGATACTTTATATATATATTACTTAGAGTGGTAATATGTGAGAAAGTTTGACGTACGAATAACCTTAATAAATATATATACGTTATTAAAGGGAGATGGAAATCATTATATCTTTAAATGAATAATTAATATTGGAAGAAATTATTTTGGGGACAATTTATAGAAAGGAAAGAGAAATAAATATTATATATTTCTAATAAAGGATATTAAAATAAATTTTAATATTAAATTATTTTAATAAAAAGAGAAAATATTATTTTTGAATAATAATATTACCTTATATGTTTTTGTATGAGGTAATAGGTATGATTAATTATTATGGTAAATATATTAAAACATATTTGCTATATGTAAATAAATTGATGGAAACTATTTATTATAATAGAAAATAAATTTATTATCTATTTTCTATATATAATATATGTACATGTGTTGTACATGTAATTATTTGATATTATATTAAGAATAATATCTTGAGACAATAAGTAAATTTTGAATGTCTTTATTTGGAGAAAATATAATATTTTATGTTATGGCAAAATATATAATTTCTAATGTATTCTCAAGAGAGTTAATTAATGAAAGAAAAACTAAGTTATTTTTAATATATTAAATAACTTAAGTTATTATTTTATCGTGAATATTATTATTTAAATAGTTAATAGAGTATATATTATTTATTATAATCGTAAGGGTTATACTTATTATAAGTATAATTAATTGAGGTAGCTTAGCGTTAAAATGCTTGAGTCACATAAATATTATATTAAAAGAATATTAAGTGTGGTGGAAGTGATAATGAGCTTAATATTGAGCTTGTGAGAAATGTCTTGTGTGGCACGATAGTAGATTCAATGATGAATTAATTAAGTTATTTAAGGAAGGAGGAATTATTAATTAAACAATTAATCTAAATTAATTGTTAATTTTTATAATGGTATGTTGAATTATTATTATTGCGAGTGATAGCATGATAATAAATATATTGGTAATAATTATAATAAGATTTATGTTTATTTAATGTGATAATTAACCATATAAATGTTAATTAATTGTTATGGAGATTAATAATTACATTGATTGATGAGGGATGAATTAATTAATATTTTATTAATTAATTAATTACCATTGAGTATAATAATATATAAATTAGTAGATTATTAATATGATTATAATTGCTCAACTAGTTGATATGTGCAAAGGATGTGATTATTAAGAGTATAACATATAGTAGTTACGCATGTGTTATATAAAGTGTAGTGCAACACTTAAGTGTGACCCTACAATTATATATAAACTATATAGTGCAATACGGCACATTAATGTGGCTATATATTATATATATAGACTATATAGTAAGATTAATTACAGTATGTGAGTTACATAATATTATTGCTTATGTAACATGAGGTGTATGGGTAGACCTTGTTGTATACCCTATTATTATATAGTAATATCAATAACAATTGATAATTGATAATGATTTCAATAGTTATTATAATAGAAATGATAACCATTGCGATAATGAATAATAATGAAACCCAATTAAAATAGGTAATTGTTATTAAGGAAAATGTACATGAATTATATTAATGTACCCTTATTTATTACATTGTATTTAGAAGGGGCATTGTGACTTAAAAATATACTATGTGTGCATATATTATAACCAAAGTGTTTATGGATGTATAATTCAAGTGTTATATTACAATGCTGAGAATTGCTTGTCCCGTATATGAGAGTCCCTCTCATTCTTTCACGTGAACTCCCACTATGGCTAGCTAGTCTACCTTCCTTCTCAATTTCAGCAAATATAGCTTATGATTATGGGGGAGTGGAGATGATGATGGGATTCACCAACCTCATACCTAATCCATATGAACCATTATGCAATTTTGCAATCCTTTAGTTTTAAATGGTGGAGAATTACAATGTCTGGTTATACAATTGCCTATAAATATAGCCTCTCTTCCTCTCGTTTTCTTTTGCTGAGAATTCTGTGAAGTAAGGCTAGTGAGTATAGCATTATAATGAGTAAGTTACTGTGAGAGTTATCAGTGAGGGAGAATTTGTTTAGCAGCAAGTTCATTTTCCATTGCAGAGGTATATTCCCATCTTGTTCTCCAAATTCTGTAAATTTATAAGTTCTTGATTCTTGACTTTATCATGATTGATTAATTAAGTTGATTGGGAAATGTTTCTAGTTGCTATGTTAGCTTACTAGTATGTTAGAACTGTGTTAAAATATATATGGAATGGATTCTGTAGAGAAAATTCTGAGTTTGGGCTAGTTTCTGCTGGAGTAGAACAATTCCTGGACTGGCCGGACACCGGCACAGCTGTGCCGGGCTAATACCTGGGTGCAGCGCAGCTGCACAGGGTCCTGGAACCAGTTTTGTTTTTCTATTAAGCAGCCTGTTGAATGTCATCATGTAGTACCACGTTAGGCAATCATAAGAGCATGAGTAACATACATATATATAGTACGTAGACGTAGTACGAGCATGTATAACCATGATAGATACAAACTTGATGAAAAAGCTTATAGTTGAAAATAAACTTAAAGTTTTGAAAACTGAACTTTGATAGAACTTATGTTCTAGTGAGTTCTGAGCTTAGTAGTCTATACACATGACTGATTTTCAAACGTAAGTGAGCATGAGTTATGAATTATAGTTATTATATTCATGACCAACTTGTTAGACTGTGTTAGAAAATATTTTTAATAAAAGCTTGATATATCAAAGCAAATATGCATGAATACTACATGATGAACATTCTGATCTTGTGAAGATGTTAACATGCCTTGACTACATATGCTAAGAGCCTTAAAGTTGTCTTGTATATGTCGAATTGTATCGTTCAAATTTAAAATGATTTCAAAGGCGAACTTGAATATGTTTTCAAATCAAGTTGCATTAAGTATGAGTAGCTAGATTCTAAAGATTTAAGATGTCATGTTTGTGTTTATTACGTCTCTAAATATGATTCGTATGTGATTGGATATATTGACAACTAACCAAGCATGAGTTCAAGTATGTTTTAAAGTGATAAACGAAGCATGTTTTTAAACTAATAACTATGATAGTTACATGTATGAAATATGAATATCCATGAACATGCCCAACATGAGTTACATGAATACTTTATGTGTTTAAAGAGCTAGCATGATGAACTTTGAGATGTTCATGACCTCGATTGGCCTTAAATTGTTGAAATGTTGACTTAGGACCTATATCATGAAAGATTGAACTTAGAAAGGTTAGACAATCATGGGAGTGCCTTTTAATAGGTATACATGCTATGTAAGATCATATGTTAATACTTGAATCCGATTTCGACGTTTTATATAGTATATTTGCTTTGTTATGGTCTTATGTGTTAGTAATGATATATGAGAATGATTAACTCAAAAGATGGATTACACTAGCTATATGTAAATAGATTAGTGATAGACGGGCGTGTGTATAAGAAGAATGGCAGTAAGTACGTAAGGTTAAAATATACTTATACGTACATAATTATTCTAAGAATACGATAAGAAAGTGAAACAAAGGTTCTAAGAACCAAGATGGAAACCAATATAATACTTATTATTATATTGAGGATATATGGATGTATATAACTGATGAGTGTGATCACTATGATTAATATAACTGTGTAGGATTATACGAAGTGCAGATAATCTTAAGCAGTTAAGTCGTAGTTGTTAAACTATGCATCAGGAAAGTCTTTCAGTTCCTATTTGATATATGAATTCAATAACTGTTAGTTGAATTATATTATGTTGTGATGATGTAAACTTATATATGAACTGTATATGAGATATATATGAGATTGAAAGTTGATCTTTGATGATATACTTGTTATGTGAAAAGTAACATGCGTAGTAAATATAAATTATTTATAAATGCATGAACTGAGTATGATGTGATATGCTATGTGATGCATGCAAACTGTTAGAATTGTTGAGCTGTCGAGCTCACTCTTGCAAATAACCACTTTTGTAGGTTAAGGATTCACAGTAAAGATTTTGTGCTTCTTGATTGATAAAGATAGATAGTATCGCAACGAAGAATACTATTTAGATTATCGTTTGAACCCTATTTAGGTTCTAAGAGTTGTACTTGATAATTATATACGTTGTTTAAAACTTGTCGTACTGTAAAGATATATTAGTTGATAAATCGAGGATATCAAGTCGAGTTGTAAACGTTATACGATAACTCAAATAGAATGAATCATATTATAAAGTTGATTCAGGGATTTGTAATTGATTCAAGTTATGAAATCAATAAAAGATTTTATTCACAGGATATTGAAAAGTTCAAGTTATTCCGTATTTCAGTAACATCGAATGTGATATTTAGACAGGGATGGTATATGACCGGGCTTTGAAACTTGTAAAAGTTTGGAGTCATCATACAAGATCCTAGATATGAACAGAATTTATATTCTAAATTGTAATATGCAAAATTATATTCTATTTTGTAATCAAGAGAAGTTGTATTCTTTTACTAACGACTAAAAGATGTAATAAGTTTCGCAATAGTAGTATCGTGACTGCACCGGATCCGAGGTAATAGAAGGGACCCAGATTTGGGGGCGTCACAGGTTGTTATCAAAGCTGTAGGTTATAAACCTTAGGTAAGTATACCTCAGACTATAACCTGAGAGAGTGAAAGATAAGATTAAAATATATCTAAGCAAAGATTCAAAGAAGAATCTTGAAGTATCTAGAGAATGACAATCAGGAGTTTCCTAACTCCGGTAATAAAAATGTTAAGATGTTGTCTATAAGATGTATATGACAAAGATAATAAGAATGAACTCGAATAGAGTTTAGTTGATAAGGGATAGAACCCTAAGGTAAATTGATGATCACGACATGATCGGATTGAGCTATGCAATGATAGATAGTCTGTAACGACTAAGTGTGTATAGCTTGGTGCTATGAGAGAAAGTACTATAAAAAGTACGAGTTGAACTCATGAGGAGTTGTATGTGATGAAACATAGAATGTTTGTAACAAGCAAGCTAAGAGTAAGATAGAGTTAAATGTTGGACTTCCATTGAGGACTCATGTGATGGCTTAGTTGTACAAACTTTTGTATGTGCAGAAGTTTAGTGTTTGCACTGAGTGCGTCGCATTGATAATCGTTGGAATGTTATTGTCGCGGTATCATTATACATATGGCGGAAAGGTTGTTCTTTTCTCATGTTTATTTTGATAGATAGAGATTTCTAAGATTAATTTAGATAATACTAAGATTAGGTGCGAGTTCTTCAGACTCATGCCTATGACGAGTTCGTGACTAATAATCGTATGGTGGGACCCCTCAGCGAATGGACGACTTTGGTCTGACTAGGATAAGTTTCTACAACCATATGGTTGTGGTAAGTTCCTGAACTTCCATGGTGTTGTAAGTTGGTGAACTATACTGAGAATAGATATATTATATAAGAGTTTTGAAATAGTGAGCATTGATGGGGGTAAGAGACTGAAGTGATGGAGAAATTGGATTTTTCTAAATCCTCTAGCTACGCTAGATTTTTAAAATTTATTGACTTCGTGCTAGTGTTTGCACTTCTGTTTTCTTGAGAAAACATTGGGTCAGGTAATTGAACTAATGAGTTTTAAAAACAACACCGTTATTCGAATGTCTAAGCTATTTGTTTCGACTAAGACAAAAATGATTTGAAAATCTTTCAAAATATATTTTGACCATGTGCATCATTTGATATAGGTGTAAGATGGTAAATGATGGAGTCATCAATGCAATCGAACCTAGTGTCGAAAGTGATCGTAAGATCGTCAACCCACTATGGTATGATGTAATATAGCAAGGTCACAAAATGACGAAATTTTCAACGTACTACTAAGTTAGTGCGGCATTTTGACGTCATAAAATAATTTTTGGTTTTCTTTCAAATTATGAAAAGTTAACTAAATTATTTCGATTGATGTCCGAATTATTAATAAGAGTCTAAGCTATTTGATTCGGCTAGGCAACTGTTGAAAAGTGATTATAGAATTCAAGCATTCTTGTGTATTTATGCCAAACCAGATTGCTCTGGTGCAGGATTTTGATGTTGAAAAGCTGAGGTGAACAACCCTATAATGGGAACATATTTTGAGAAACAGTAGTCCGAACATAACTCATATAGTCATTTCAACACGCTACGTTGCGGCCCAACGTATTAGTACAATAGGCTAGCCACCTAGTGTACGTGTGGAGGGCGTTTTCAGTCTTTGTGATTGATAAACACTATGGGTTGCAGGTGTGAAGAATTGTGTTGAAGCATTAGTAAACATGTGGAAAAGTTCACGGTCTTGTGTGACCCCTCAGCAAAATCTGAAATCTGAGTTATTCATACTACTTCCCGATTATTGAAAAATCGTGGAAGATTCTTATTCTTCTGAAGGATGAATGTAGTAGGGGAATGTTCCTTAGAAAGGATTAAATGATAGAATGCGATTGAGAAAGTTATAATAATAATATAAAAAAAACTTCCGAAAAGAGAATGAATAAAATTATTCAAAGAGAGTATGTAATATTCGAAATGGCACAGAGTAGAGGAGGTTTCGGTGATTCCGAGGACGGAATCCTTATAAGGGGGAGAGGATGTAAGAATCCGATTTTTTAGAATTTTCTATAATAAGAATTTAATAAATAAAATTCTTAAGACATGTATTGGATTTGAATATATATATATATATATATATATATATATATATGCATGTTACGAGGAAGGAATTATTGTGTTACATAGGGTAATATGAACTATGTGATTTTGTGATTAATAAATATATTATTAATATATATTTGTTATTTATTTTTTCAGTTGAGGTAAAGGAATTGGATAAAATTTCCTATTGATTTTAAATAATTCATAGGACTATTTTATCATAGTAAGTTGGTGATGTTAAATACATTTAATGTATAATCACTATTTTCTTGTGTATGTATGCTAATAACTAGTATGCTTATAATATAGGTTATTGATAAATCTTAAGCTATCCGTGAATGGGTTTGGATATTGAAGCATGAGTTAGTTAAGGGAATTAACTAATAAGAATAAATATTAGTTAATTTAAGTTGGGAGTTATATTAGGAAATAATATAATGTGAGTATTGAAGCCTTAATTAACTATGATGATATAGTACAGTGTTTAATTTATTTAAGTAAAGGAGTGAATTAATATGTGTGTTGAATATATAATTATAGTTGATACTTTTTATATATATTACTTAGAGTGGTAATATGTGAGAAAGTTTGACGTGCGAATAACGTTAATAAATATATATACGTTATTAAAGGGAGCTGTAAATTATTATAATCTTTAAATGAATAATTAATATTGGAAGAAATTATTTTGGGGACAATTTATAGAAATGAAAGAGAAATAAATATTATATATTTCTAATAAAGGATATTAAAATAATTTCTAATATTGAATTATTTTAATAAAAGGAGGAAATATTATTTTTGAATAATAATATTACCTTATATGTTTTTGTATGAGGTAATAGGTATGATTAATTATTATGGTAAATATATTAAATTTTATTTTCTATATGTAAATAAATTGATGGAAATAATTTATTATAATAGAAAATAAAATTATTATCTATTTTCTATATATAATATATGTACATGTGTTGTACATGTAATTATTTGATATTAGATTAAGAATAATATCTTGTGACAATAAGTAAATTTTGAATGTCTTTATTTAGAGAAAACATAATATTTTATGTTATGACAAAATACATAATTTTTAATGTATTCTCAAGAGAGTTAATTAATGAAAGAAAAACTAAGTTATTTTTAATATATTAATTAACTTAAGTTATTATTTTATCGTGAATATTATTATTTAAATAATTAATAGAGTATATATTAATTATTATAATCGTAAGGGTTATACTTATTATAAGTATAATTAATTGAGGTAGCTTAGCGCTAAAATACTTGAGTCACACATACATTATATTAAAAGAATATTAAGTGTGGTGGAAGTGATATTGAGCTTAATATTGATCTTGTGAGAAATGCCTTGTGTGGCACGATAGTAGATTCGATGATGAATTAATTAAATTATTAAGGATGGAGGAATTATTAATTACATAATTAATCTAAATTAATTGTTAATTTTTATAATGGTATGTTGAATTATTATTATTGCGAGTGATAGCATGATAATAAGTATATTGGTAATAAATATAATAAGATTTATGTTTATTTAATGTGATAATTAACCATATAAATATTAATTAATTGTTATGGAGATTAATAATTACATTGATTGATGAGCGATGAATTAATTAATTATTAATTAATTAATTAATTATCATTGAGTATAATAATATATAAACGAGTAGATTATTAATATGATTATAATTGCTCAACTAGTTAATGTGTGCAAAGGATGTGATTTTTAAGATTATAACATATAGTAGTTACGCATGTGTTATATAAAGTGTAATGCAACTATAAGAACCTGAATTTCCAAGAATCATTATTAATAAGAATTTAATGAATAAAATTCTTAGAGCATGAGATAGATTCGAATATGTATATATCTGTGATATAAGGTTTGTAGTATTGAATTGCATAGGGTGTTATGAACTATGTAATACGTGATTCTTAGTGTTTAATAAATATATATCATTATTATATATTTTTAGAGATGAATTAATAGAGGAGATGGATAATATTTATTTATCGTTATTAAATGATTTATAAAATTATTTATCATGGTAAGATGATGACATTAAATATTTTTGATAGTCACCATTTTTCTGGAGTATATGTACGTTGTTAGAGAGAGAAAGGAAATCAATATATATCATTAAAAATGTATTGGTTAGAGACTTATTAATTAATTGAATACACAATGAGAAGTGTAGATATATATCTTGAATTATGTGGATTGGTGGAAAGAGAAATAATTATTACATATTTCTAATAAAGATTATTAAAATAATTTCTTATATTATTTTAATAAAAAGGGGGAATGTTATTTTAAATAATAATAATAATAATACTTGTATGTCTTTGACTGAGGTAATATGAATGAGGGTAGATATATTGAAACATATTTGCTATATGTAAAATATTGATGGAAAATAACTTATGGTCTATTTTCTATATACAAGGTGCACATGTTGTACATCTAACTATATTATCAATACTAAGATATTATATTTAAATAATATCTTGAAGAAATGAGTAAGTTATTTTTTTTATGATTAATGCCTTTATTGGAGATAATATTATATAATAAACTTATTATATTATGTTATGAAGGAATGATTAAACATGATTAATTTAAAGGGAGTCACTAATGATTTATTTAAATTAGTAGACTAATCCTAAGTTTTCTCTCAAAAGAATTGATAAGATAATTAGTAATTAAATGTTCAATTACTTGAATATAGTGTAGAGGTTTAAACGTGATTGATTAATTTATATTTTTAGCAATTAATCGATCAACGTATGAAACTATTGTTGTTGAGAATAATATATTAATGTGCAAAGGAGTACTAAATATAATGAGATTATATTTAAGTGATTAATTATTTTGTACAAGCATGCAGTAATTAAACCATTAGTATATAGTAGTTAACTATATATTATATATAGTACAAGGTGATACATTAATATGTCTCTATATTATATGTATAGACTATATAGTAAGACTAATGGCATTATTAGAGTTACATCATAATATGGCTTATGTGACATGATATGGGTGGAAAGACATTAATATGTATACCCTATTACTTAATATTATATCAATACCATTATTAATTGATAATGATTTCATTAAGTTATTATAATACTAACAGTTATGGTATTGAATAATGAGCAATACACAATTATATTATATTTGGTGTTAGTAGAAAAATATACATGGATTATATATATGAACCCTTATTTGATACACCGTATAATTGATTGCTTATTAGAAGTGACATTGTGACTTAAATGTATATAGAATGTATATTTGTAACCTAAGTAAGCATGGTAGGTATATATATATATATATATATATATATATATATATATATATATAACCGTAGTGTATTATATTTGCAAGTTGCTGAGATTCATTTGGCTTGTCCCAATATGATAGTCACTTCTCTTTCTCACGTGTATAACTCATGAAGGCTAGCCTATACCTCTTCTCTCAAACTCAGCATTTCTAGCTATAGATCATGAGGGGGAGTGGGCATAACAGTGTTCTTCAACTACTCTACCAACCCATCTCCTTAACCATTATACAATCTCTCAATTTGTTGGTTTAATATAGTGTAAGAAAACTTTGTCTGGATATCCAATTCTCTATAAATGAAGCTTCTTTCCTTCTCATTCCATTTGCTGAGATTTTCCCTAAGTATAGAATTGAGAGCAAGTATATATATCTCTGATAAGCATTCTGAGATTTAAGGAGTCCAATTTAGCAGCAGACTCGTTTAGTCAGTAACAGAGGTATAACTCCATACTTTTCATTTTGGAAATTTCTACCTCTTGATTTTTGGATTAAGCTTAAATTCATGATTATTTAGATTTCGGAATAGTTGTTAGTTGTTTTATTAACTTGCAATCATGATAATAATGCAATATAGCTAGTTTACAATCGAATTCGTATGAAATTTTGACGTTTGGGTTATTAAACTGCCGAAGCAGTGTAGCTTCAGGCCTGGCCGCACGGCTGCGCAGCTGCGCCAGTATTGTACTGGCCAGCGGCGCAGCTGCGCAAGTCCCTGCTTGTTGAGTTTTGCTTCTGTTGCAGAACCTGTTAAGTGATGTTTTGTGCTAGCATGTGATTTATCATTAAGCAAGCATGAAAACTAGAATTAACTTATGATATATGTTTTTTGTTATAACATGCATGATTTCAACCATATTAGTATACGTTAGGGAAGAAAAACGTATGTTTTGAAATGAACTTATGGTTTTCAATATTAACTTTGATATATGTGTATCACATGTGCCTTCTGATTTTGTGAACCCGATAGTATGGTTTATATTGACATGAAATACATGTTAAGTGTTAATCACACACTATCATACATTATTGATGAAAAGCTTCATAGTTTTTAAATGAACTTAGAACTTGTTAAAGTGAACTTGTCATGAACATACTATATATGTATTTTGATATTTGTAAATGACTTAGACATGCATGAAATCAAGTTTAACATGTATGAGTAAGCACTTAACATAGCTTGAACATTCTTGATTTCGTTAGTGTGCGATTTCTAAAGAAAGTTATAAGATTTTTAAAATGAGCCTTGACACCTACTATTGATACTTACGTTCTGACTTTGTGAGCATGTTGCATGGTCTAGATAGGCACGAAACACATGCCTAAAGTATTAAGCACGCACTAACATTCATGGTTGGAAGTTAAGATGTTTTCAAAAAGATAAACTTAACAGTTTTGGAAAACTAAGTTGTATGATCATAGTGTATTAGTGTTATAATATGTTTGAGCATACATGCTAGTGCTTTTAAATGTCATGTATGTGCACACACCTTACTAGACACAATGAAAGTTTGTTAAGCATGAATTAGACATGTTTTAAAGCAATTATCGATGCTAGATGTACGTATATGATAAAGGTAATTATGAGCATGCATATTAACTAGTATGGCACCTCACATATATACGTGATGAACATAGTAGCATGTTTACATTATTATTTCTAAGTTATAAAATAGAATCTTAATGATGCATTAAGTGTTGATTTTTACAATGGTTATATAAAACTCGGAAATATAATTCCGTTAATATTTGAGAAACGTATGAATAATAAGGATCATATAAGTTTTAAATATATGTCGAACACCTTTAGTTAAGTGTGTGATACATGTATATGAAAGATGATACTAAGTATGTATGGTTAAGGTATACCTATACGTACATAGTTTTCTAAGAACGTGATGGGAAAGTAAAACGAAGGTTCTAAGAACCAAGTTAGATAACAATGTAATCAATGGTTATTATATTGAGAATGTATGGATATGTATAACTGATATGTATGAATCCATAATTGTATAATTGTGTTAGAATACATGAAGCGCAAATATCTTTAAGCAGTTAAGTCGTAGTTGTTAAACTACGAATCAGGCAAGTCTTTCAGTTCTTATTTGATATATGAATTCAATAACTATTAGATGAATTATATTATGCCATGATGATGTTAACTTATATATGAACTGTATATAAGATATGTATTGATTGAAAGTTATCTTTGATGATATACTTGTTATGTGAGAAGTAACATGCGTAGTATATATCGATTGATTATAAATGCATGAACTGTGTATGATATTATGTGCTATGTGATGCATGAAAATTGTTAGAATTGCTGAGCTGTCGAGGTCATTCTTGCAAATAACCACTTTTGCAGGTTAAGGACTCACGATAAAAGTTACGTGCTACGTGATAGAGTTCGAAGATTTCTGTTTATTTAAATACATGCTCTTGAATCATGTTTAAGTTCTAGAAGATGTATACGATAGTAGATTACAATGTTTTATACATGTTTAAATTGTAAGGTTGTGTTATGTAACACATAGGGATTTCGAACTGAGATGTATACATTTATACAGTAATTCGAACATAGTGAATCATACTTTATAATTGGTTCAAGGTTATGTAATTGATTCATGATTTTGAATTCAAGGAAAGATTTTTATACAAGGAGATAGAAAAGTTTTAGTTATTTCTCATTTTTGTAAACATCGAATGTGATGTGTAGACAGGGATGGTATATAACCGAGATTTAAAAACTTATATTAAGGTTTAGGGTTATCATACAAGATCTTGGATATGAATAGAAATTATATTTCTATATTGTAATAAGTAAAATTTATTCATTAAGTTTTGAACAAAAGATGTATAGTTCCACGATAGATGTATCGTGGCGGACCGGATCTGAGGTGTTTGAGAGACCCGGATTTGGGGTCGTCACAGGTTGGTATCAAAGCTGTAGGTTATAAACCTTAGATAAGAGTACCTTAGACTATAATCTGAGAGAGTTTAATTGATAATAGGGAAAGAACCCTAAGATAAGTCAAGGATCACGACGTGATCAGATTGAATAATGTAATGATAGATGGTCTGTATCGCCTAAGTAGTTATAGCTTGATGCTATAAGAGAAGGTACTATGGTATGGTACGAGCAGAACTCATAAGGAGTTGTATGTGACGAAATATAGAAATTTCACAATGAACTAAGAGCAAATTAAGAATAAGATAGAGTTAAGTGTTGGATTTCAATTGAGGACTCTTGTTAACAGCTAAGTTGTATGGTTCCTTGTATGGGCGGAGAATTTATGCTCGGGTTTAGAACCACTTAGCTTCCTATATTGTTTAGTGGCTGAGTCGACCAGTTCCTTGTATGGGCAGGGGATTGTGTTTGGTTCGACAATCACTTAGCTTCTTACATTGATAATCATTGGAATGTTGGTGTCGCGCTATCATTATACATATGGCAAAAAGGTGATTCTTTTCTCATGTTTATTCTGATAGATAGATATTACTAAGATTAGGTGCGAGTTCTTTAAACTCATATATATGGTAAGTTCGTAACTCATAATCGTATGATGGAACCCCTCAGCGAATGGACGACTTTGGTCTGACTAGGATAAGTTCCTAAACACATATGATTGTGGAAAGTTCCTAAACTCCTAACGTGTGGTATGTTTGATGAACTGTACTGGGTATAGGAGAGTTATGGATGATGAATTGAGGATTTTTAATAGAAATTATTAAGCAATTAATCATTAGAGCAATTAAAGTTGATGATGGAAGCATAGGTATTCCAAATCTTCTAGCTGTGTTAGACTTCGAAATTTTTGATATCAAGCTAAATTCGCATTGATGTGCCTTTTGAACAAAATAAATTTTTATTATCCTCAAAACAAGGTGACAAGGGTGTGGAGATGGACTTCGAGCCATTAACACATCGTTACCTATTGCGACATGATAACATCAAAAATGATTTGTAATGATTTTTGAAAGATTTAAAGAAGAGTCTACGCTAATTGTTTTGGCTAGACAAAATTGATTTGAGATATCAAAACGTATTTTGTATATCATCAATGCATCATGAAACCTAATGCGAAAATGATAAGAATGATGAAGTTATCAATGCAAAATTACCTGGTGTGGGATTTGATTTAAGCTCACTATGGTACGATGTAGTATGACAAAGTCATAAAATAAAAAGTGATGGAGTTATCAATGCAGAATTACCTGGTGTGTGATTTGATTTAAGCTCACTATGGTACGATGTAGTATGACAAAGTCATAAAAAGATTTTCAGAACATTAAAAAAACGTTAGATGCCAAGTAATTTGGCCAGTTACATGTTTCAATTGATATTCGAATTATTGGTTTACGTCTAAGCTAATTGATTCAGCTAGACAAATGTTATAAAGATTCAAGCATCTCTTTGAGAATTTATCCCGAACCAAATTATTTTGAAACGGACTCTGACAGTAAGACTGAGGTGAACAACCCTGAAAAATGGGAATATACTGGTTGGATAATATATTCCAATTTAAGAACTAAGGTACGATTGATTGACCACCTAACGTATCAGTATTGGAAGTTTACCTTCTTCGTGATTGTAAACATACTAATGTTCAGCTTGGTTAACAAATTGGGTTACGATAAATACCTTACGACCTAGAGTTCACGGTCTATATGACCCCTCAGTAAGATTTAAAAAGTTTTAACTCCTTAGAAAGAAGTTATATGATGATAGTAGAGCTTCGCATAGAAGGAAGCAGTATGTACTCATTAAATTGAGCATGATTTTAGTAAAGGTTTACTTGAAAACCTTGTTTTGTTGAATAAAAAGAGTAAAGATTAGTAGACTATAATTTTGAGGACGAAATTCTTAGAAGAAGGGGTGATTATAAGAACCTGAATTCAAGAATCATTATTAATAAGAATTTAATGAATAAAATTCTTAGAGCATGAGATAGATTCGAATATGTATATATCTTTGATATGAGGTTTGTAGTATTGAATTACATAGGGTGTTATGAACTATGTAATACGTGATTCTTAGTGTTTAATAAATATATATCATTATTATATATTTTTAGAGATGAATTAATAGAGGAGATGGATAATATTTATCTATCGTTATTAAATAATTTATAAAATTATTTATCATGGTAAGATGATGACATTAAATATTTTTGATAGTCACCATTTTTTTGGAGTATATGTACATTGTTAGAGAGAGAAAGGAAATCAATATATATCGTTAAAATTGTATTGGTTAGAGACTTATTAATTAATTGAATACACAATGAGAAGTATAGATATATATCTTGAATTATGTGGATTGGTGGAAAGAGAAATAATTATTACATATTTCTAATAAAGATTATTAAAATAATTTCTTATATTATTTTAATAAAAAGGGGGAATGTTATTTTAAATAATAATAATAATAATAATACTTGTATGTCTTTGACTGAGGTAATATGAATGAGGGTAGATATATTGAAACATATTTGCTATATGTAAAATATTGATGGGAAATAACTTATGGTCTATTTTCTATATACAAGGTGTACATGTTGTACATCTAACTATATTATCAATACTAAGATATTATATTTAAATAATATCTTGAAGAAATGAGTAAGTTATTTTTTTATGATTAATGCCTTTATTGGAGATAATATTATATAATAAACTTATTATATCATGTTATGAAGGAATGATTAAACAGGATTAATTTAAAGGGAGTCACTAATGATTTATTTAAATTAGTAGACTAACCCTAAGTTTTATCTCAAAAGAATTGATAAGATAATTAGTAATTAAATGTTCAATTACTTGAATATAGTGTAGAGGTTTAAACGTGATTGATTAATTTATATTTTTAGTAATTAATCGATCAACGTATGAAACTATTGTTGTTGAGAATAATATATTAATGTGCAAATGAGTAATAAATATAATGAGATTATATTTAAGTGATTAATTGTTTTGTACAAGCATGCAATAATTAAACCATTAGTATATAGTAGTTAACTATATATTATATATAGTACAAGGTGATACATTAATATGTCTCTATATTATATGTATAGACTATATAGTAAGACTAATGGCATTATTAGAGTTACATCATAATATGGCTTATGTGACATGATATGGGTGGAAAGACATTAATATGTATTCCCTATTACTTAATATTATATCAATAACGTTATTAATTGATAATGATTTCATTAAGTTATTATAATAATAATAGTTATGGTATTGAATAATGAGCAATACACAATTATATTATATTTGATGTTAGTAGGAAAATGTACATGGATTATATATATGAACCCTTATTTGATACACCGTATTATTGATTGCTTATTAGAAGTTACATTGTGAGGTAAGTGTATATAGAATTTATATTTGTAACCTAAGTAAGCATGGTAGGTATATATATAACCTTAGTGTATTATATTTGCAAGTTGCTGACATTCATTTGGCTTGTCCCAATATGATAGTCACTTCTCTTTCTTACGTGTATAACTCATGAAGGCTAGCCTATACCTCTTCTCTCAAACTCAGCATTTCAAGCTATTGATTATGAGGGGGAGTGGGCATAACAGTGTTCTTCAACTACTCTACCAACCCAACTCCTTAACCATTATACAATCTCTCAATTTGTTGGTTTAATATAGTGTAAGAAACACTACAAAAAAAACAGTCATTGCCGATGGGACATGCCGTCGCCAATGACTACATTGCCGTCGGCATTGAGTCATTAGCGACGGCAATCCCCGTCGCCACTGCAGTCGCCTCCCAGGTCGTCGCCCCTGGCCCCCGTCGGCCGCCGTCGGCAGCATTCTCATGGGCGACGGGTGTCATTGGCGACGGCAGTACTCATTGGCGATGGCCTGGGACGACGGTACACCCGTCGGCAAACAACCACTATAAATTTTTAGAGGCTCTCATTGGCGACGGCAACGCCGTCGGTAATGACAGTTATGCCGTCGGCATTGACTCTGATTTTTTGATTTTTTTTTAATAATTTCAAAATTTCCCTGTTCATTTACAAATATATACATATAAATTGTTACAAACTAATAAAACCCATCAAATATAATACGATTCACCCATCAAATAGTAATCCAAATTAAATATATAGATAAAAATAGCCGTCTGTACAACTCAAAAACTGTACAAGTACATACATGAAACTGAGAATATATCATAAACTAACTACAACCCAAATCAGGAGTCCCGCCACTCTCATCGCCGGTCCCACCCTGTACTGGAGTCTGCTCGTCAGCAGCTCGGCGGTCATCACCCTGTACGAGAATGTCGCCGCCATCAGCTCGGCGGTCCTCACCTGTGCCTCCACCTCCACCTCCACGAGTCTCATAAACAAGACCCTACAAATTAAAATATTAATAACAAAAGCGAAATTAAAACATATTTACACTATTTTAGTTTGTGTTCTTCAAGTTATAACAAAGTAGGATGACGGGGCTCGAACTCGGGCTCCGTATATCGGAATCGAGTTCCGTCCATTGTAACGTGTGCCTATTGCGTATGCGGTGCTATGTCTGTGTTTGCGTGTCGTTTCGACGACCGAGGTGGGTTTTGGCCTTCTTTTGACTATTGGTCTAAGTTTGCGTAAGTTAGGTAGACGGGGCTCCGTATATCAGAATCGAGTTTCGTCAGTTGTAACGCGTTCCTATTGCCTATGTGGTGCTATGTCTGTGTTTGTGTGTTGTTTCGATGACCGAGGTGGGTTTTGGCCTCTTTTTCGACTATTGGTCTAAGTTTGCGTAAGTTAGGCAGACAGGGCTCGTACTCGGGCTCCGTATATCGGAATCGAGTTCCGTCAGTTGTAACGCGTGCCTATTGCCTATTCGGTGCTATGTCTGTGTTTGCGTGTCATTTTGACAACCGAGGCGGGTTTTGGCCTCTTTTTCGACTATTGGTCTAAGTTTGCGTAAGTTAGGCAGACGAAGATCGAACTCGGGATCCGTATATCGGAATCGAGTTTTGTCAGTTGTAACGCGTTCCTATTGCCTATGTGGGGTTATGTCTGTGTTTGTGTATCATTTCGACGACCGAGGCGGGTTTTGGCCTCTTTTTCGACTATTGGTCTAAGTTTGCGTAAGTTAGGCAGACAGGGCTCAAACTCTGGCTCTGTATATCAGAATTGAGTTCCGTCAGTTGTAACCCATGACTATTGCCTATTCGGTGCTATGTCTGTGCTTGCGTGTCATTTTGACGACCGGGACGGGTTTTGGCCTCTTTTTTGACTATTGGTCTAAGTTTGCGTAAGTTAGGCAGACGGGGCTCGAACTCTGGCTCCGTATATCGGAATCGAGTTTCGTCAGTTGTAACGCGTTCCTATTGCCTATGTGGTGCTATGTCTGTGTTTGTGTATCATTTCGACGACCGAGGCGGGTTTTGGCGTCTTTTTCCACTATTGGTCTAAGTTTGCGTAAGTTAGGCAGACGAAGCTCGAACTCGGGCTCCGTATATCAGAATCGAGTTCTACCAGTTGTAACGCATTTCTATTGCCTATGTGGTGCTATGTCTGTGTTTGTGTGTCGTTTCGACAATCGAGGCGGGTTTGGCCTCTGTTTCGACTATTAGTCTAAGTTTACGTAAGTTAGGCAGACGATGCTTGAACTCGGGCTCCGTATATCGAAATCGAGTTCCGTCAGTTGTAAGGCGTGCCTATTGCCTATTTGGTGCTATATCTTTGTTTGCGTGTCATTTTGACTACCGGGGTGGGTTTTGGCCTCTTTTTCGACTATTGGTCTAAGTTTGCGTAAGTTAGGCAAACAGGGCTCGAACTCGGGCTCCGTATATCGGAATCGAGTTCCGTCAGTTGTAACGCGTGCCTATTGCCTATTCGGTGCTATGTCTATGTTTACGTGTCATTTTGACCATCGAGGTGGGTCTTGGCCTCTTTTTCGACTATTGGTCTAAGTTTGCATAAGTTAGGCAGACAGGGCTCAAACTCGGGCTCCGTATATCGAAATTGAGTTCCATCCATTGTAACGTGTGCCTATTGCATATGCTGTGGTATGTCTGTGTTTGTGTGTCATTTCGACGACCGAGGCGAGTTTTGGCCTCTTTCTCGACTATTGGTCTAAGTTTGCGTAAGTTAGGCAGACGGGGCTCGAACTCGGGCTGCGTATATCGGAATCGAGTTTCGTCAGTTGTAACGCGTTCCTATTGCCTATGTGGTGCTATGTCTGTGTTTGTGTATCATTTCGACGACCGAGGCGGGTATTGGCGTCTTTTCAACTATTGGTCTAAGTTTGCGTAAGTTAGGCAAACGGGGCTGGAACTCGGGCTCCGTATATCAGAATCGAGTTCTGCCAGTTGTAACGCGTTCCTATTTCCTATGTGGTGCTATCTATGTTTGTGTGTCGTTTCAACAATCGAGGCGGGTTTGGCCTCTTTTTCGACTATTAGTCTAAGTTTGCGTAAGTTAGGCAGACGATGCTTGAAGTAATAAAATCTGTTTTTACCTGTCGAATATGTGGAGGGAAGATGTTGGCCAAGACGACCGCACATACACGAATGGCCTCCACCCGGACTACACCCATGAGTCCGTCAACGGCAGCTGTAGGATCTATGGAGCCGTGGACAACCTCCTGAGCAAGCTGGTAGATCCGCTCGCGTGATGGTGCGCCTGACTCCACGACACTGCTCGCCATGCACCCCTCAATAATCCGCCTGAAGAAGTCGTCAGATAATGAAGGGCCGGCGCCCGATCCACTCGCACCACTACCTCCGGTCGGTGGGCGACGTCGAGATCTCGCAGCAGGGACTATAGTGTAGGCTGGGACACGGGGAATGCCCACAACCCTACCCTTCTTCGGCCCCCCTGTAGCCTGCAGCCAGTCCTCCATCTCCTCATCTGCACGCGTAGAATCATCTACAGGAGTATCACCTCTCTGGATGCTCCGGACCACAGCAAGGTCCTCGAACCGTGTCTGAAAAAAACACAAAAATAGATGAAAAGCAAAGTATAAAACAAAAAAATATAAAAAAAATTCAAGATTTTAAATATATACTAAATAAAAGAATTAAATTACTTACAGCAATGCGCTCTGCCTCAGGTGAGATATAACCACCGTCACCTTTTTTCTGGTGAGCGTGCCACCAAAACTCAAGGCGTGAAGGTGGGTGCTTTAGACTCACCTCGAGTCTCTCCCTGTAAAGGTCGTACGACTGAGACCCAGTGCAGTGTGGGAGACGACTCTGCTGTCGGGCAGCTGTACGCTGTGCCGACATCTTCTTGAACGTCTCGCCCTCCCAAATGCCGCACATCTGCTCCCACACCGCAGCACCAATGAAATCTGGCCGGACATCTCTAAGTGTATGTCCATCAGCCATCTTGGTCTGGGCCTTCTTCTTCCAGTCGTAGACCCACTTGTGCCAGTTCATCTCGAGATACCTCTGGAGAACAGTCAGGCCATGGGCTTCCTGCCCGTCCTCAAAGCGGTAATATCTCTGTACATTACACATTAATAAGCTTAGTAGACCTGTGTTAAATCAAAGCGGTAAAAAATATTCAAATGGAATATAAAACTAACATATATGAATGAATGACATCTTACCCTAAACTCAACAATAATGAGCCCACGTGAGCGGTCATCCACATCCGCCCACCTCATCCACGGGCTTGAGAATCGGTTGCGGACGATCCCAAGCAACGTGTTCCTTGGCGTCACGTCAAGGATACTAAAATTAACACAGATACATTTGCAAATTACAAAGAATATATAAGAACTAAATAATTAATACAAAAATAATGTCAAATATGAAATTACCTATTACTCCCAATACGACATATAAGCGGCGCCTGGGGGGGATTCCCTAGCAATCCACGTGCTAGCCCCCGCGGAGGCCTACGTCGATCACCTATGTAGTAAAATACAACAATATTTATATAAATGAATATAAAGTCAATACTATACAAAATTAAAAATAATAAGATGTATAACAACAAAACATGTAATTATACCCGATGATCCGGCCTGATCATCACCGCCACTACCTCCACGACCTGAACTACCAGCACGCCCACCACGATCGCCATGTGGTGTACGCGCCATATCTGTATATATACTGTCAAATCATCAACAAAATATTATTAGACATTCGTAATCACAATAGTTTTAACAGTAACAACGAGGATAACATGCGGATACAACTATTTGTAATATTTGTTTTTTTTATAAAATCCACAAAGTTCCACAATATCTTTATCAGAATAGTAACTTTAGGCGGATGCAATATTTTTGATATTTGATATAAAATATGCAAAAAATTAAAAATAAAAATTTCATAATGATCAAGAGTACTTTAACAACTTCATGAAACATATAGTTATTACCAAAGATGGTGTTAACAGGGTTCGTGGTGGCTTGGTTGTAGGCTCCGTCGTCGATGAAACGCTCTGTGTGAGTGAAAGCCACACAAGATGGCGTCGTCCTGTTACCCTGCTCATTCGCAATGATTTCAACGCCGCCGTGTTGCCAAACTCTGACTCACGAGTACGTGATGCTGAGATCTATACCGATTGCAGTTCCTCCTTTCCCTTTTCCGTCTCCTTTTTCGTCCATTATTAAGTAATAGTAATAGTAGTAGGTTACTAGTTTCTATTCAAGAGAGTTTTGGAAAGACAGTATTACTACAAGGGTTAAGAAGTTAAAGAGGCGTGCGACAATTTTGAAAATTTAAAAATTTGGAGGACTTGATTTGACTGCTATAAACGTTCTGACGTGTTCCAGCGAATTAATATCCAAACAAGAGTTCTAAATTTGTTTTTGTTTTTTCTTTGTTTTTTTCTCGACTGTCTAGTTTCTTCAAGTTCAACCTATTTGGAAATATATTTGAATATAAGCCTTTGGATTAAAAGTAATCCACGGCTTTTGAAGGCTTGGTAAGGTATGACTTGGATATCTGGTGGAATTTATAGGGAATAATAGTCTCAAGAACTTAGGTTACTTTTATCATCAACTCACTTTACTTGGTCATCTAGCCAATTTTGACCTATCAAAGCTCACTTTTGGCTTGAAAAGTAGATTCGAACTTGGTTTTCTTACTAGCTTTGGTCATGGAAATTATTAGGAACCATTACAAGCATGTATTAGGAACTTTATATGAGCTCATTATAGTCTTTTAAGTCCAAGTATTAAAAATTACACAAAACAGTCCACTTTTGGGCATAAAATGGAATTTTTCACAAGTCTAATTCTCAAAACAGTTTAAGCTTGGTTTCTTTAGTTTGTGTAGCTTACTTATGCCATATTATAACTATTGAAACTTGCCTATATGGTTCAGGTGTGGTGGTTCTTCATTTTGGTGTTCATTGCTATTATAAAGCTTATTTTCATTGATTTTTAGACATGAATTGGTACAACACACCTCCTAGACCTTGGTTAACTTAAGGAACAGCTTTCAAATAGTGTATATAGACAATATAGGGACTTTATACTGTCTTAAAACTTCAGTTGCCAAGATTGGCTATAATTGTCCTTATTTAGGCATAGTTTAGGTTAACAACCACAAACAGTCCTTTATTAGGTTTCAAGAAACCTTTAGGTACTCAGACATCTTTTAAAACATGATAATAATATAACCTTATATCCATTAATATATTTGCATCAGTTAGTTATTTTTCCAATACCAAAAACAGTCCACTTTTGACATTTTAGGCATGTTTTAGTTCTAACTCATCTAACAGTCCCCAAGCCTTAAATTATTAGCATTAGCATATTATATGTTTTTGCTATAGACATAATATTCATGGTTTAAAACTCAAGGATGCAAGGCTTCATGCTTCTTATCCAAAACGGCCATCTATAGGCTTTAAATTTCATAAGAAACAAGGTTTATCAACATGTCAACAAAGATAGCATGAATGTGCAACATATAAGCTTGTACTATCTTTTTACATGGTATTTAACATGCATAGCATATGCCCGGATGGGTCAAGTAAGCAGCCATAACAGTCCATAACAAATCCTCTAATTAGCTTCTTGATTTCCTAAGTGATAAAATTAATCAATTATAGAGAGGGATATAAACTGAAAATCTTACATGTTTATGAGAGTACCAAAGATAGCATGAATGTTTATGCAAATAAATAGTTTTAACCCTTACTAAAGCAAACATGTTGCCATTCGAAGTATATTGAAGAACAGAGTGTTTATTGAAGAACATATACGGTAAGACACCGCAAAGTTACTTATTTTCATAACTTCCATAGAAAATTATAAGGGAATGCCTAAACACCAATTTAAGCATAACAAAAATATAATATTCATAGCTAGACAACCTCATATGAACTCACATTTGAACCACTTTGTTCCATACAAATCAAGAAAAATAAATTAAATACAAACAGAGGATAAATTTTCATGGATAAAGAAAGAGGGCATGGATATCATACCTTGTAATTTGGGGTAAACCAAGAGTAAATAAGAAGTCAGCAGAGGGGAAGTGGTGGCGGTCGGAGGTTCGGTCGGCCGGAGGTTGGGTTCGCCGGAGCAGCAGGCGTCGGTTCCTGGCGCAGGGAGAGCAAACCTGCTAACTGAGATGATAATGGGTAAAACTAGGATGGTGATGGGGTGAACTGTGATGATTTATTAGGTAAATGTGTAGGCTAATTGAGCAAATGGCTGACTGGGAATGAAGAATTGAGAGGGAAAATCGAATAGCAGAGAAGAGGGGGGAAAACATAAGAGTCGTTGCCGTCGAAACGAGGGTTTTAATATCAGACTCATTCTCGACGGCGTGGCCGTCGTTATTACGCCCGTCGCCATTACATCAATATCGACGGCGAGCCCGTCGGCTATGACAATATTTCCCATCGCCAGTGAGTTTTCCCTCCACCGCGAAAACCTGGCGGCAAAACAAACTCATTCCCGACGGCACTAAATCCATTATCGACGGCCATCCGTCGGCCACCAAACTAGTAAAGCTGGGATCTGGTCATTGGCGACGGGTGTCATTGGCGACGGCGTTACCGTCGCCAATGACCTCATTGGCGATGGGTACAGAGCCATCGGCAATGACGCCGTCGGCAATGACTCTTTTTTTGTAGTGAAAGCTTTGTCTGGATATCCAATTCTCTATAAATGAAGCTTCTTTCCTTCTCATTCCATTTGCTGAGATTTTCCCTAAGTATAGAATTGAGAGCAAGTATATATATCTCTGATAAGCATTCTGAGATTTAAGGAGTCCAATTTAGCAACAGACTCGTTTAGTCAGTAACAGAGGTATAACTCCATGCTTTTCATTTTGGAAATTTCTACCTCTTGATTTTTGGATTACGCTTAAATTCATGATTATTTAGATTGGGGAATAGTTGTTAGTTGTTTTATTAAATTGCAATCATGATAATAATGCAATATAGCTAGTTTACAATCGAATTCGTATGAAATTTTGACGTTTGGGTTGTTAAACTGCCGAAGCAGTGCAGCTTCAGGCCTGGCCGCGCGCCTGCGCAGTTGCGCTAGTATTGTACTGGCTAGCGGCGCAGCTGCGCCAGTCCCTGCTTGCTGAGTTTTGCTTCTGTTGCAGAACCTGTTATGTGATGTTTTGTGCTAGTGAGTGATATATCATTAAGCAAGCATGAAAACTAGAATTAACTTATGATATATGTTTCTTGTTATAACATGCATGGTTTCAACCATATTAGTATACGTTAGGGAAGAAAAACGTATGTTTTGAAATGAACTTATGGTTTTCAATATTAACTTTGATATATGTGTATCACATGTGCCTTCTGATTTTGTGAACCCATTAGTATGATTTATATTGACATGAAATACATGTTTAAAGTTTTAATCACACACTATCATACATTATTGATGAAAAGCTTCATAGTTTGTAAATGACTTAGAACTTGTTAAAGTGAACTTGTCATGAACATACTACATATGTATTTTGATATTTGTAAATGACTTAGACATGCATGAAATCAGGTTTAACATGTATGAGTAAGCACCTTGACATATCATGAACATTCTTGACTTCGTTAGTGTGCAATTTCTAAAGAAAATTATAAGATTTTTAAAATAAGCCTTGACACCTACTATTGATGCTTACGTTCTGACTTTGTGAGCATGGTTGCATGGTCTAGATAGGCATGAAACACATGCCTAAAGTTTTAAGCACGCACTAACATTCATGGTTGAAAGTTAAGATGTTTTCAAAAAGATAAACTTAACAGTTTTGGAAAACTAAGTTGCATGAACATAGTCTATTAATGTTCTAACATGTTTGAGCATACATGCTAGTGCTTTTAAATGTCATGTATGTGCACACACCTTACTAGACACTATGAAAGTTTGTTAAGCATGAATTAGACATATTTTAAAGTAATTATCGATGCTAGATGTACCTATATGATAAAGGTAATTGTGAGCATTCATATTAACTAGTATGGCACCTGACATATATACGTGATGAACATAGTAGCATGTTTACATTATTATTTCTAAGTTATAAAATAGAATCTTAATGATGCATTAAGTGTTGATTTGTACAATGGTTATATAAAACTCGAAAATATAATTCCGTTAATGTTTGAGAAACGTATGAATAATAAGGATTATATAAGTTTTAAATATATGTCGAACACCTTTAGTTAAGTGTGTGATACATGTATATAAAAGATGTTAGTAAGTATGTATGGTTAAGGTATACCTATATGTACATAGTTTTCTAAGAACGTGATAGGAAAGTAAAACGAAGGTTCTAAGAACCAAGTTAGATAACAATGTAATCAATGATTATTATATTGAGAATGTATGGATATGTATAACTGATATGTATGAATCCATAATTGTATAATTGTGTAGGAATACACGAAGCGTAAATATCTTTAAGCAGTTAAGTCGTAGTTGTTAAACTATGAATCAGGTAAGTCTTTCAGTTCTTCTTTGATATATGAATTCAATAACTGTTAGATGAATTATTTTATGCCATGATGATGTTAACTTATATATGAACTGTATATGAGATATGTGTGAGATTGAAAGTTGATCTTTGATGATATACTTGTTATATGAGAAGTAACATGCGTAGTATATATCGATTGATTATAAATGCATGAACTGGGTATGATATTATGTGCTATATGATGCATGAAAATTGTTAGAATTGCTGGGCTGTCGAGCTCACTCTTGCAAATAACCACTTTTGCATGTTAAGGACTCACGATAAAAGTTACGTGCTACGTGATAGAGTTTGAAGATTTCTGTTTATTTAAATACATGCTCTTGAATCATGTTTAAGTTCTAGAAGATGTATACGATAGTAGATTACAATGTTTTATACATGTTTAAATTGTAAGGTTGTGTTATGTAACACATAGGGGTTTCAAACTGAGATGTATACATTTATACAGTAATTCGAACATAGTGAATCATACTTTATAATTGGTTCAAGGTTATGTAATTGATTTATGATTTTGAATTCAAGGAAATATTTTTATACAAGGAGATAGAAAAGTTTTAGTTATTTCGCATTTTTGTAAACATCGATTGTGATGTGTAGACAGGGATAGTATATGACCAGGATTTGAAAATTTATATTAAGGTTTAGGGTCATCATACAAGATCTTGGATATGAATAGAAATTATATTTCTATATTGTAATAAGTAAAATTTATTCATTAAGTTTTGAATAAAAGATGTATAGTTCCGCGATAAATGTATCGTGGCGGACCGGATCCGAGGTGTTTGAGAGACCCGGATTTGGGGTCGTCACAGCAACACTTAAGTGTAACCCTACAATTATATATAAACTATATAGTGCAATGTGGCACATTAATGTGGCTATATATTATATATATAAACTATATAGTAAGATTAATTACAGTATGTGAGTTACATAATATTATTGCTTATGTAACATGAGGTGTATGGGTAGACCTTGTTGTATACCCTATTATTATATAGTAATATCAATAACAATTGATAATTGATAATGATTTCAATAGTTATTATAATAAAAATAATAACCATTATGATAATGAATAATAATGATACCCAATTGAAATAGGTAATTGGTATTAAGGAAAATGTACATGAATTATATGGATGTACCCTTAATTGTTACATTGTATTTAGAAGGGGCATTGTGACTTAAAAATATACTATGTGTGCATATATTATAACCAAAGTGTATATGGATGTATAACCCAAGTGTTATATTACAATGTTTAGAATTGCTTGTCCCTATATGAGAGTCCCTCTCGTTCTCTCATGTGAACTCCCACATGGCTAGCTAGTCTACCTTCCTTCTCAATTTTAGCAAATAAAGTTTATGATTATGGGGGAGTGGAGATGATGATGGGATTCACCAACATCCTACCTAATCCATATGAACCATTATACAATTTTGCAATCCTTTAGTTTTAAATGGTGGAGAATTACAATGTCTGGTTATACAATTGCCTATAAATATAGCCTCTCTTCCTCTCATTTTCTTTTGCTGAGAATTCTGTGAAGTAAGGCTAGTGAGCATAGCATTATAATGAGTAAGTTACTGTGAGAGTTATCAGTGAGGGAGAATTTGTTTAGCAGCAAGTTCATTTTCCATTGTAGAGGTATATTCCCATCTTGTTCTCCAAATTCTGTAAATTTATAAGTTCTTAATTCTTGACTTTATCATGATTGATTAATTAAGTTGATTGGGAAATGTTATTAGTTGCTATGTTAGCTTACTAGTATGTTAGAACTGTGTTAGAATATATCTGGAATGGATTCTATAGAGAAAATTCTGAGTTTGGGCTGGTTTTTGCCGAAGCAGAACAATTCCTGGACTGGCCGGACACCGGCACAGCTGCGCCGGGTTAATACCTGGGCGTAATGCAGCTGTGCAGGGTCCTGGAACCAGTTTTATTTTTCTGTTAAGCAGCCTATTGAATGTCATCATGTAGTACCACATTAGGCAATCATAAGAGCATGAGTAACATACATATATATGTACGTAGACGTAGTACGAGCATGTATAACCATGATAGAAACAAACTTGATGAAGAAGCTTATAGTTGAAAATAAACTTAAAGTTTTGAAAACTAAATTTAATGGAACTTATGTTCTATTAGTTTTGAGCTTTGTAGTCTATACACATGACTGATTTCAAACTTAAGTGAGCATGAGTTATGAATTATAGTTATTATATTCATGACCAACTTATTAGACTTTGTGTTAGAAAATATTTTTAATAAAAAGCTTGATATATCAAAGCAAATATGTATGAATACTACATGATGAACATTCTGATCTTGTGAAGATGTTAACATGCCTTAACTACATATGCTAAGAGCTTTAAAGTTGTCTTATATGTGTCGAATTGTATCGTTCAAGTCTAAAATGATTTCAAAGGCGAACTTGAATATGTTTTCAAATCAAGTTGCATTAAGTATGAGTAGCTAGATTCTAAAGATTTAAGATGTCATGTTTGTGTTTATTACGTCTCTAAATATGATTCGTATGTTATTGGATATATTGACAACTAACCAAGCATGAGTTCAAGCATGTTTTAAAGTGATAAACGAAGCATGTTTTTAAATTAATAACTATGATAGTTACATGTATGAAATATGAATATTCATGAACATGCCCAATATGAGTTACATGAATACTTTATGCATTTAAAGAGCTAGCATGATGAACTTTAAGATGTTCATGACCTCGAGTGGCCTTAAATTGTTGAAATGTTGACTTAGGACCTATATCATGAAAGATTGAACTTAGAAAGGTTAGACAATCATGGGAGTGCCTTTTAATAGGTATACATGCTATGTAAGATCATATGTTAATACTTGAATCCGATTTTGTCGGTTAATAGAGTATATTTGCTTTGTTATGGTCTTATGTGTTAGTAATGATAAATGAGAATGATTAACTCAAAAGATGGACTACACTAGCTATATGTAAATAGATTAGTGGTAGACGAACGTGTGTATGTGAAGAATGGTAGTAAGTACGTAAGGTTAAAATATACTTATACGTACATAATTATTCTAAGAATACGATAAGAAAGTGAAACAAAGGTTCTAAGAACCATGATGGAAAACAATATAATACTTATTATTATATTGAGGATATATGGATGTATATAACTGATGAGTGTGATCTCTATGATTAATATAAGTGTGTAAGATTACACGAAGTGCAGATATTCTTAAGCAGTTAAGTCGTAGTTGTTAAACTACGCATCAGACAAGTCTTTCAGTTTCTATTTGATATATGAATTCAATAACTGTTAGTTAAATTATATTATGCTATGATGATGTAAACTTATATATGAACTGTATATGAGATATATATGAGATTGAAAGTTGATCTTTGATGATATACTTGTTATGTGAAAAGTAACATGCGTAGTAAATATAAATTGTTTATAAATGCATGAACTGAGTATGATGTGATATGCTATGTGATGCATGAAAACTGTTAGAATTGCTGAGCTGTCGAGCTCACTCTTGCAAATAACCACTTTTGTAGGTTAAGGATTCACGGTAAAGATTTTGTGCTTCTTGATTGATAAAGATAGATAGTATCGCAACGAAGAATACTATTTAGATTATCGTTTGAACCCTGTTTAGGTTCTAAGAGTTGTACTTGATAATTATATACGTTGTTTAAAACTTGTCGTACTGTAAAGATATATTAGTTGATATATAGAGGATATCAAGTTGAGTTGTAAACGTTATACGATAACTCAAATAGAATGAATCATATTATAAAGTTGATTCAGGGATTTGTAATTGATTAAAGTTATGAAATCAATAAAAGATTTTATTCACAGGATATTAAAAAGTCTAAGTTATTCCGCATTTTAGTAACATCGAATGTGATGTTTAGACAGGGATGGTATATGACCGAGTTTTGAAACTTGTAAAAGTTTTGAGTCATCATACAAGATCCTAGATATGAATAGAATTTATATTCTAAATTATAATAAGCAAAATTATATTCTATTTTGTAATCAAGAGAAGTTGTATTCTTTTACTAACGACTAAAAGATGTAATAGTTCCGCAATAGTAGTATAGTGACTGCACCGGATCCGAGGTAATAGAAGGGACCCAGATTTAGGTGCGTCACATTGTATATACGAGATAAGATATGATGTTAAACTATATGCATAATTGGTATTATATATATACGTAACTATATTAAGATAGGAGTTCGAAGTATTGATAAGCTAAAGGTTGATAATCTACGCTTATAGCAAGTATCCTAAACCCTTGCATTTACTTTATTCAACGGATATTGTAAGCAAGATCTCGAACCCTACTCCTTATTGAGTATTGCTTAGACTTGTACTATTATTTGTTGTACGAGTAAACCATTAAAATTACGATTCATGTCTTATGACTCATTACTTCATAGCTAAAATAAAGTTGGTTACATTCTTCGAACTATAATATCGAGTATTGAACTTATAGTTGTTCTTATATACATTGAAAGAGCGGTCTATGCCATTTGATTCGGATAAACCTATATCATGATTAGAAAACTATCCAAACCAATTGATTGGTGCAGAAATCTTGTATTGACTGAGATGAACAACCTTCTTTGAAGGGGAAACTATATTTGTCTGGAGACCGACATGCGCACTTGAGTACGATTAAATGTTATGCATAATGTGGGGTACTTGAGGCTGATCACCTGTTGTACTTGTTTTATTGGATTATCAGTATATTTTTGTTAATTCTAGTAGAAGTTCATAGTCCTTAGTGACTGCTCAGTATTCATTATTCTTGAACTGTGAAAATGTTAAACCTTGAATCTTATTGACATCTTTCGGTCCTTAGCGACTTTTGTTGAATACTGTTGATACTTCTTGTTATCCTCGAACTATCATTTATTGTCATACCCTTGGGAATCTAAAACTATATTGACCCTTATTGCTTTATTACTTGCTTAGCAAATTTATTGCTCATTATTGCTTTTTCCTAAAAATATTTCAGTTAAGACAGAGCAAGGCGGACCTTCGGGCGCTGATAAAGGCAAGGGCAAGGCTATGGAGTAGCTTATTATTATGTATAACTTTTATGATAATTGTAATAAGATTCTAGTGTATTATGTATTAGTTATGATTTCGTATCCTTAAGCCATATTTAAGATGTAATCGATGTTTAAGTTGAGAAACCTTGGGACATGAATGGTTATATTCAATAAATATAATCTATTCGTATGTTATGTGTTATTCCGCTGTTCGATATGACATTTAGTCATATTATTATATTAGATTATAGAACGCGACGAACCGAATTCGAGACGATGTGGCAGTCCGAATTTGGGGGCATCACATTGATTCCAGTCTATTCTGTTTGTTCTCAGGGTTATCTTTGAGGTTGACTTAGTTTCCCAGGGTTGTCTCTGGGGATGATGTGATACTTCGGGGTTGTCCTCGAAGTTGATTTGGCCTCACGGGTTGTGACCGAGGCTTGACCTGACCTCCTGGATTGTGATCGGGCTTGAACTGAATCTCCCGGTGTTGTCGTCGGGTTGCTGTACCTCCTGGGTTATGACCGGGGTTTAACTTGACATCCAGATATTGAGACTGGGGCTGAACTAACATTCCGATATTGAGACCGGGGCTGAACTGACATCCCGGTATTGAGACCGGGGTTGATCTGACATCCTGGTATTGAGACCGGGGTTTGAACTGGCATCCCGGTATTTGAGATCGGGGTTGAGTTGGCATCCCGGTATTGAGACTAGGGATGAGTTGGTATCCCGGTATTGAGACCGGGGCAGAGTTGGCATCCCGGTATTGAGATTGGGGCTGAGCTGACATCCGAGTATGGAGACTGGGGTTTGACTTGACATCCCAATGTAGTGACCGGGGTTGAGCTTGACATCTCGGGGTTGTCGTCGAGGCTACTTGACATCCCGGTATTGTTGCCGGGGTTTGACTTGACATCCCGGTATAGGTACCAGAAGGAACAAGACGGTTTTACCCTCCTGCAGGGTTATTAACAGGAATGCAGAATTTTGAATGTCTACATTACATCTATAAATAAGAAAGTCTTATTATGGAACAAGGTTAAACACTACATTCCAAAAGTTGGGAGAGTATACAATTTCTATAGAGATAGAAACTAGGGTTTAGCCAAACACCCACCTTCTTGAATAACTCTTCTTCCATGGTGGATCACCTCTAGAGGTCAAACACTTAGGTGGCTAACGTTGATTAAAGGAAGGAATCAAACCTGGAGAACTTATGGAGGGCGCAAAGGATTTGGAGTTGAACTTGAACCTATGGAAGCTTAGTTCTACAAGGGTATGAATCTAATCTCCATATATTTCGTTTAATTAATAACTATGCATAAAGGATGACACGAGTATATGTTTTGTAAAATTTTAACTTTGATATACCATGCTTCCACTTATTTTATGCAATTTGATTGCGTTCATGAATTTTACAAACCTAACAGTAGCATTAAAGCCAAACCTTTATGCGAGTTAATAATTGTTTAGAACAATTTATTAGGCATAATTTTTTGTATGAAATGTTATTTTTTGGATGAAAAGATCAAAAATCGCGTTTTGCTAGAAAAATAAAAACACAAAAATTTGTCGCGGCGCGGGGGACGCCAATTTCATTAAAGAGAGAGCGGGGCGCGCCAGTAGAGGTGCGGGGATCTCTGGTTTTTGCAGGTGTGGTGCGGGGCGCGCCAGTGGCGGCGTGGGACGCGCCAGACCAGCAGAAAACCCAATTTTTTTTTAATTTTTTGAGTAGTTTTTCAAAATGAATTAAAGTAGTTTATTTTATTGAAATACAACTTAAATTGCCCATTAAATGATATATATGCATATATGGAATGGTTTTATTATTCATGAGATGAATGATATTTATTAATGCATATGATGATATATATGATAATAAATGGGGTTGATTATGGACTATTGACCAATGTGATTGGATTTTATTTTAGTTGGATGCATGAATGTATGAGTTTTATTAAATGGGGTCAGCGTACCTCATCTTCTCTATTTTATTTCGTGTTGTAAAATTTTAACTCCTTCTTATGTACTTTCACTTGATTGCTGATCAAGATTTCTATTTAAATTAAATAGTTTAAGTAATACGACTAGTTAGAATTATCTTGAAGAATTGGAGACAAAAGAGCAAGGAGCGCTTGAAGACCCGTTTGTAACGGAGCCCGAGATTTAAATGTAATAGTTATATTTAAATTTAATTCTTGCACCCATAGGTTTGACCTTTTAGTTCACTTTGTGGCTCTAGTGAACCAAACTAGAATAAAAGTCCATAATCAATTCGAGTAGAATATAGTATCCTATATCCATGCCTATACTGTATATATCTATATAATAAAATAGAATCCATTTTGAATTTGGGCGGGAAAGCACAAGGACGGTTCAGATTCATTATAATTTTAATTCAAAATAATATTTTTCCCTTTTTCTTTACTTTTTTTTAAAGACAAATTTTCATTTTTTTACTAAATTTCATTATTTATTTTAATGTTTATACTACCAACTCCTAGATTTCCTTCATTTTCATTTAAAAATTATCACATCAGAAATTAGCACCATGTCACCATTGCCACATCATTAATCTTTTAGTCAACTAACGGTCAAGACACTTTTTGTAACGGTTTGTAAATAAATAAAAGTTCAGTGAGTTGACTGTAAGTAAAAAAAGTTTAGTGACTCATTTGTAAGTTGACATAGAGTAGAGTTACCAAAAAAACATTTATCCCCCCTATTTTCTGCATGTGTAATCTGACTTTTTTATGTTCCGTCTTTTGTAAAGCTAACTAATTATACATGGTTATGATATTTTGGGTATGGAATGATGGTTGTTTTGGTGGTTTGTAGACATGTTTAGATTTTTCTGGATATCTACTTTTAAAGGTAACTCTGCTGAAATTTTTTGAAATTAGTAGAGACTAGCTTGGTGTTTTGGTGGTTGAATTTGTGTTGATGATTGAGTATGTATTAATTATTGTGGTGGTATGGTAAATTATGAAAATTATTATATCTTATTGTAAGTTATTTTAGGTTGCAAAGAGTCTTTAGGTAATGTAGTATGTTTTGAATTTTAATCTAATTTTTTGTTACGCCGTGCCTTCAGGCACGAGCAATTACTAGTATTATATATTATGCAACAGGTTTTGCATGTCAATTAATATGACGTGTATTTTTTTTATATATGTGCATGAGTGCTAAACAAGATGAGGGAACTAATAACAAACCCCTTAAAAAATGTATATTTAGTCCTAAGCGTTCAAAGATATTTGGAATATCGAACGTCGCCTTCTAGTATGATAAATTTAATAGAATATTAAATATTTAATATGAGTTTGTTGTGTCACCACAAGGCAAATATTAAATATTTTAGATGTTGATTTATCACATTTGATGCTTATAAAAAACCTAAACAATACAGTTTTGTTGTGTTACCACAAGGACGATATTTTTCTATTTGGATATATGAAAGTGCTATGTTGGACTTAACTTAGATAATTTTGATTCGGATATGTCACCACTTGATCAAAATAATCTAAGAGGCAAAAGGAGTTACATGATGATGTAATTGACAATAGTTGTCTACCTACTTATTTATATATAGTGTGTCGACACAAGGCTATATACATTTGAAATATGATCCTTATTCTCACTAGCAAATCTTTAATTAGATTTGCCGAACTGGAAGAGGAACTGCGAGAAGTTTCTGGCAGAGAAGAAGATTTGAGAAACTTCGACTTCCAATCAAGGTTTATTCTTAATTGAAATTTATTTTTCTGTAAGTCAAACTTCTACATGTGTATTAGATACCGGCTGTGGTTCTCATATATATAATACTATGCAGGGACTGGTCAGAAGTAGAAAGCTGAATAAGGATTTGGTCGTCCTACGAGTGGGATATGGAGTAAAGGTTGCTGCCTTAGCTGTAGGGACTTATTATTTAGCACTGCCTATGGGCAAGTCCATTAGTTTAAATAATTGTTATTTTGTTGTCACTTATTAGAAACACTATTTTAATTTTCGTATTGGATACGGACGACTTTGATATTATAATAAAGAACAATAGTTGTTCTATTTATAATAAGAATGTTTTATATGGTGTTGGAAAATTGTTGAACGGACTTTACGTACTTGACTTGCATGAAAATATACTTCAAATTGAACAAACTAAGAAAAAGAAAAGAGATGATATTAATTATACCTTTATGTGGCACTGTAGACTCGGTCATATTAATGAAATAAGATTATCCAAGTTGCATAAAGATGGGCTCTTAGAGCTATCTAATTATGAATCATATCCAACTTGTGAATCTTGTCTCATGGTTAAGATGACTAAATCTCCTTTTAATGGAAAAGGAGAAAGAGTTACACAGTTGTTAGTTTTGGTACACACATACATTTGTGGACCTATAACTACGACTGCACGAGGAGGGTATTCTTATTTTATTACATTCACTAATGATCATTCAAGATTTGGATATGTGTATTTAATGAAATACAAATCTGAATCGTTTGAAGAGTTCAAAGAATTCAGAAGTGGAGTAGAGAAACAAACTGGCAAGATTATTAATATTTTTTAATCGGATCGAGATAGTGAATACTTAACCGGTGAATTTATCAATTGTCTCAAAGAAAATGGTATAATCTCACAATGGACTCCACCATGAACACCACAGTTAAATTGTGTATCTGAAAGGAGAAATCAAACATTGTTGGACATGGTTCGTTCCATGATGAGTTTTACCGATCTTCTAATTTTCTTCTGGGACCTACCAAATCCGTTCCAAAGACTCCATATGAGATATGGACATCGAGGAAATCAAATCTTAAGCATGTTAAGACTTGGGGTTGTCCAACTTATGTCAAAAAGTTTAAGAATGATAAGCTGCAGACTAGATCCGACAAATATAGATTTGTGTTTTACCCAAAAGAAACATCAGGGTATTATTTCTATCATCCAACTGATCAAAAGGTGTTTGTTGCAAAGCATACTGCCTTCTTGGAAAAAGAATTTATCCTTGAAGGGGTCACTGGGAGTAAGATATATTTTAAAGAAATTCAAGAACAATAAATTACTACGGATTAAAGTCAGGTACCTGACCAAGTGGAAGAACCTACTATAACACACCCTATTCATAAATCTGGGAGAGTACCGAAGATACCTAAGATGTATGGATTCATCATAGAGGATGACGATGAGGTACGCATCATAGATGATGATGATCCTTTGAATTATGAACAGGATATGAGTAGTAAAGACTCAAAGAAATGGCTAGAAGCCATGAAATCTGAGATGGACTCCGGATATGAGAACAAAGTATAGACTTTGGTTTCATCACCTGAAGGTAGTAAGCCTATTGGGTGCAAATGAGTCTTTAAAAGAAAGTCTGGAGAGGACGACAAGGTAAAGACCTATAAGGCTCGACTGATTGCGAAAGGTTTCAAACAAAGACAAGGTGTTGACTATGATGAAACCTTCTTGCCAGTAGCTATGATAAAGTCCATTCAGATTTTGATTGCGATTGCAGCTTACTATGACTATGAAATCTAGCAGATGGACATGAAAACGATCTTCCTCAATGGGAGCCTTGAGGAGGATTTGTATATGACACATCTAGAGGGATTTGTTTCAACGGTTAGAACAAATCAAGTCTGTAAGCTGCAACGATCCATTTATAGATTGAAGCAAGCTTCTCAAAGGTGGAACATCCATTTTGATGAGACTATCAAATATTTTGATTTTATTAAACACGAGGATGAACCAGGTGTGTACATAAAGGTTAGTGGGAGCGCTGTACCATTCCTTGTATAATTCTTATTTGACGATAACCACTTTTTAAATCAATTTTTGAAAAGATACAAGACCAATGCAATTCATCTAACATGTCATCTAAATAAAAGGTGGGATGTCGATATTTTATCGTAATGTTATTTATTGCTTGACAATCAATGCACATCCGTCATTTTCCATCCTTCTTAGGCACTAAGATCACCGGAACTACACACGGACTCATACTCTCCCTCACGAACCCTTTTTCCATTAACTCGTTAACTTATCTTTGTAATTCCTTCATCTCCTCGGGATTATTTCGATAGGCTGGATGGTTTGGAATGGTAGCACCAGGAACGAAGTTAGTTTGATGCTCAATTCTCTGAATAGGTGGTAAGCCTTATGGAAGCTCCTCGGGAAACACATCTGCATAATCCTGCAAAATTGCTGAAACAACACTATGCAAAGAAGAATCATTAGCGTTAATATTCAAAGAGCCTCCTTATACTCAAGTATAATCATCAGTTGTTTAGAACCCAAAACTCGCCTTACATCACTCTTTTTTGCATAAATGTTTGTTTTTCTCTCTTTATTTTTCTCTCTTATTTTTCTCCTGATTTTTCTTTTCTTCACTCTTTTTTTTGAACATTATCTTTTCGCAAATGAATTTGATCATCATGCACTTGTTGTAGTGACATAGTGTTTGGTTTATACGAAATCGTGACGCAATCAAATTACAAAAATTAGCGAAAGCATGGTATATCAGAGTTTAAAAATTTCTACAAAACCATCACCCGGATCATCCTTTATGCAAATTATTAATTTAAAATGATAAATAAGAAGTTATGGAATCATACCCTTGTAGAACGAAGCTTCCACAGGTACGAGTTCAACTCCTTGTTCTTCGTGATCTCCTTGAATTTTCGGGTTAGATTCTTTCATTTGATCAACGTTAGCCACCCAAGTGTTTGGCCTCTAGAGGTGATCCACCAAGGAAGAGGAATTATCAAGAAGGAGGGTGGTTGGCTTAGTTTTCTATCCTCTATAGAAAATGAGTACTCCCCAACAATTGGAATTGCATCAACTAATATCTATTATAAGACTCCTCTTATATAGATATTGGTCAACCCTTCTAATCCTATTAGATATGTGATTTTATTTAATTAATTAAACTCCTTTAATTAATTTTGGCTTCCCACCACATTGGGAATAATTAATTAAATTCATTTAATTAATTTTCATCATAATCTTATTAGGAATAAATGAGAGTACTAATATTAAATTAATTCCTAAATTCCTTTAGAAATTAAAATAATAATAATTGTAATAATATAAATAAGTCTCCTCTTATTAATTTATATTTAATATTTCCAAAATATTAAATAATAAACACTAAGCTATTTAATTTATCCTATCATCATAGATTAAATTAATTACACTTAATGTATTATTACGATTATGCCATTACCTTCTTAAATAATTATTCTTCCTTTTATGGTGTGACCCTTTAGGTTCTCCATATTAAATCGGTTGTGAATAAACTAATTAGAATAATTATAATCTTATTTAAATAAATAAATTAAACTAATAATCTATTTAAATAATATTTATTCTACAATAGGGATAAGCCTCCCTAGCGATAAATGACTTTTCAGATAATATAGATTTCAACAATAATCATAAAAGAACTTGTGAGTAAATAGTTACCGTACAATTCAATCCTTCCACCATACAATGTCCCAATTAAATATAAGAAATGAAATTACTATCAAGTTTTATTTTATTTAATTGTATGTATTTCGATTAGAAAATGCACAACTCCATTTAATGCAAATTAGAAACTCCTTTCTAATTTCATTCCACCTTGGCCAAGGATTCCTGGGTTGTCATTTACCGAATCACATAGGACATATCTCCTCTTTTACTAGAGGTGGTAGATTCTTTATTGATCATTCATTATCTCCGTATGTAACTCATTATACCCAAGCATACCCTTTTATATACCCTAAAGGGCTTTAAGGAATAAGTCAAAGTATAATTCATTACACACAAGATACTATGATGATCTCAAGTTCAAGAATCACTTGTACTACTATCACATTAGGAATTCTTATTGACAGGCGAGTAAAACTCCATTAGGTATACCATAGCGAGTCACGTTTAGTGAATTTATTCTCCAATAAGCACCTACATACTTGCTTTAGTGTCTTCACAGAAATGATCATGAGATCAATCATCCTCATCCAATGAGCAATCAACATATGTACCAATCTATCCGGATTTACTAATCCCCTTTTTAGTAATCCCACGATTGGGAACTATTTTAGTTTTAAAGTTTTCTAAGAATTTAGATCTCATTTGCATGATCATCATCATAATTCTAAAAGCATTGCTTAAAACTATGGGTTATTTACATATTATAAAAACAGCACCTTGTAGATAATTAAATGCCTTTAATCAATGAATATTTTTATTAATAAATAAATAACATTGTCTCCAAAGTATATGCTTTATCATCATACATGATTGGCTTGTATGCATACTACTTTCAATCTCCCACTTGCACTAAAGCCAATCGTCATGGTATCTCATACCCTTCTTCTCTAAGTGACGATCAAACTGCTGTAATGTTAAAGCTTTAATAATGGGATCTGCAATGTTATCTTGAGAGTCTATATTCTCCTCTTTCAATAATTTCTTTAATCAAGGTGCCGCAACACATGTTTAGATTCAAGATGAGACTTAGGAACTATTCCTAGTTCTGTAATGAACTTTTCATCCGAAACATCAACTTTCAGCTTCATTTACAGTTATATACTTTGTCTTTATCACTAAAACAACAACCTTTTGTTGTTTGGAACCTTTCCAACTCACTGCACCATCTTTTAAGGTAACGACTTACCCTAAAGTGGATTTGCTATCGTCTTGGTCAGTTTGAAAACTTGAGTCTGTTTAGCACTCTAGTTTAATTCAGACTCATTATGTGATATGATGACATCTTTAGTGTCAGTTAAGTACTTTAAGATGTTTATCACTGTCTCACAGTGATCTTCTCTAGAATATGACTGATCAACATCAAGTCTCGTATATTTTATTACATACATGATAGTAGCTCATGCGATCTCTCTTTTATTGAGGACAATGTTAGAGTGATTCACTCCATGGCTCATCATCATGAGACACCTTTTGGAGTTTGTCATGCTAAACGCCTTTAGCATCTAATGAATAAATGCTTCCTTGGGTTAAGCCGAACATCCTTTTAAATCTATCTATACAGATTTCTATCCCCAATGTAAGATGTTCTACCCAAATCATTCATGGAGGAATGTTTAGACAACTTTATTTTGATCGATTGTAGCATAGGAATGTCATTCCGTATCAGTAATATATCATCAACATATAATACAAGGAATGAAATAGTGCCCCCACTATCCCTTTTGTACACACAAGGTTCATTCTCATTTTTGATAAAATCAAACTCTTTTGATTGTCTCATCAAAATGAATGTTCCATCTTTGAGAAGCTTTCTACAACCCATAAATGGATTGTTATAGCTCATATACATGATTTGCTTCAACTATTGAAACAAATCCATTTGGCTGTATCATACATACATTCTCCTCTGATAATGTATATTTAAGGAAAGGCGTCTCCACGTCTATTTTTCCAGATTAAGTAAAAATAAGCTGAAATCGTAAGAAAAATCCAAATGGACTTGAGCATTGCTTCAAAATCTATTTTAGATTTTATGGTCATCTACCATTTCTCTGAGTCTTTATTACTCATAGTCTGTACTTAATTCAATGGATCATCATCATTCATGTTGTGTACCTCATCGTCATCCTCTATGACGAATCCATACCTTTTAGGTATCTTCGGTATTTTTCCAGATTTACGAATAGGGTGTTGTACAGTAGGTGTCTTTACTTGGACAGGTTCATCCACTTGATCTGTAGTGGTTTGTGGTTCTTGAATTTCTTCAAGATCTATTTTTCTCCCACTAGCCCCTTCAAGGATAAACTCATTTTCCAAGAAGGCAACGTGTTTCACAACAAACACCTTTTGTTCAGTAGGATTATAGAAATAGTATCCTAACCTTTCTTTAGGATATCCACAAACGTGCACTTATCAGATCTTGTCCCAATCTTATCATTTTGAAACCTTTTCACATAAGATGGACATCCCCAAATCTTAACATGCTTTAGACTAGGTTTCCTCACTGTCCACATCTCTTATGGAGTTTTGGGGATGAATTTGCTGGGGACCTTATTTAGTAGATATATAGCCGTTTCTAGGGCATGCCCCAGAATAAAATTGAAAGATCAGTAAAACTCATCATGGAACGAACCATGTCCAACAATGTTCGATTTCTTCTTTTAGATACTCCATTCAACTGTGGTGTACCTGGTGGAGTCCATTGTGAAATTATACCATTTTCTTTGAGACAATTGAGAAACTCACCGCTTAAGTATTCTCCACCTCGATCTGATCAAAGAATTTTAATACTCTTGCTTGTTTGTTTCTCTACTTCACTTTTGAACTCTTTGAACTTTTCAATTGATTCTGATTTGTATTTTATTAAATACACATATCCAAATCTTGAGTGATCATCAGTGAAAGTAATAAAATAAGAATACCCACCCCGTGGATTTGTTATCATAGGTTCGCAAACGTCTGTATGAATCAACGTTAACAACTCTGTAACTCTTTCTTCTGTTCCACTAAAAGGAGATTTAGTCATTTTACCCATGAGACAAGGTTCACAAGTTGGATATGATTCATAATCAGATAGTTCTAAGAGCCCATCCTTCTGCAACTTGGATAATCTCGTTTCATTGATATGACCGAGTCTATAGTGCCACATATAGGTATAATTAATATAATCTCTTTTCCTTTTCTTAGTTTGTTCTATTTGAAGTATATTTCCATGCAAGTCAAGTATATAAAGTCCATTTTGCAAATTACCAACACCATATAAAACATTGCTTTTATAAATAGAACAACTGTTGTTCTTTATTATAATGTCAAATCCATCCATATCTAATACGGAAATAGAAATAATGTTTCTAATGATATTCGGAACAAAATAACAATTATTTAAATAAATGAACTTGCCCGTAGGCAGTGTTAAACAATAAGTGCCAACAGCTAATGCAACAACCTTTGCTCTATTTTCCACTCGTAGCACAACCTCATCCTTGGTTAGCTTTCTACTTCTGGCATGTCTCTGCACAGTATTTCATATGTGAGAACCACAGCCGGTATCCAATACCCAAGTAGAATTATGACTTTCAGAAAAATTAATTTCAATCATGAACAAACCTTGATTGGAAGTCAAAGCTTCTCCAAGCTTCTTCTATGTCAGAAACTTCTTGCAGTTCCTTTTCCAATGACCCGACTCGTTGCAATGGAAGCACATTCATTTGCTAGCTGGATCAGGTATCTTTTGTTCCTTTATGTTCTCCTTGCCCTTGGTCATCCGAGATCGAAAGAGCTCCTTAGATATCTCATATCTAGCAGTCCTACTTTGTTCACCATACAACTCCTTGAGGTGAAGCAACATAGTAGACGCATCCATCTTTTCATGTTGACGCTGAAGCTCGTTATTCATGGATGTGAGCATGATGCATTGAGCCACAAATGTGTCATTTTGCCACTTTACAATGGTGGCAATTTCTTCCTCATATGCTGATTCTAGAACAGTTCCAGAGACAGGTGAATTTAGGACATAAAAAATCTTTTCAGCAGTGAGAACTATTCTCAGATTCCTTAGCCAGTACATATAATTCGGCCCGATAAGCTTATTAGCATCAAGTATGCTTTGCACTGAAATTAGTGATTTTGACATTTTTAAATTTCTGTATGTGAAAAGACAACATTTTAGCAAACATTCATTAAATTAATTTTTCATACCAAAATAAATTTAGGTCTTTATTTTAAATTGGTATCTCCCACTATTTTTATCAAACTATATTACCCTCACTGATATAGTTCAGCAATATCTAATTAAAGATTTGCTAGTGAGAATAAGTATCCCATTTCAAATGTATATAACCTTGTGGATAGCACAACAAGCGATATACAAATAAATAGGTAGACAACTCTTGTTAACTACATCACCATATAACTCCTTTTATTTTACCTCTTAAGTCATAATGGTCAAGTGTGTGCACATCCGAACTAAAATGATTTAAGTTAAGTCCAGCCTAGCACTTCCATAAATTCAAAAAAGAAAAATATTCGTCCTTGTGGATAGCACAACAAGACTAGATCGTTCAATTTTTTTGATAAGCATCAAATATGATTATTTAATATCTTAAATACGCAATACTAGCATTGTGGATAGCACAACAAGCTCATATTCAATATTTAATACTCTATTAATTTATCATGCTAGAAGGCGACGTTCAATATTCCAAATATCACTTGAATGCTTTCGACTTAATATAATTTTCTTGAGGGGTTTGTTATTATTTGTCTCATCTTGTTTAGCGCACATGCACATATATATATAGAATACGCGTGATTTTATTAAACATGCGAAGCATGTTTGCATATAATATAATATATATATATATATATATATATATAATACTTAGCATGCACATATAGAATACTATATTCTACCAGGATTGATTATGGATTTTTATTCTAGTTTAGTTCACTAGAGCCACCAAGTGAACCAAAAGGTCAAACCTAAGAGTGCAAGAATTTAAATTTAAACGTAACTATTACGTTTAAACCCGGGCTCCATACAAATTGGTCTTCACGCGCTCCTTGCTCACTGCTCTCCAATTCCTTCAAGATAATTCTAACTCTTTCTATTACATTAAACTATTTAATTAAAATAGAAACCTTGATCAGCAATCAAGGGGAAGTACATAGGAGGGAGATAAAATTTTACATCAAGAAAAAAACTAGAGAAGACAAGGTATGCAGACCCTATTTAATAAAATCCATTCATTCAAGCATTCAACTAAAATAAAATCCAATCACATTGGTGAAATAGTCCATAATCAATCCCTATTTATTATCATACATATCACTATATATATCCATAAATAAATATCCATCTCATGAATTAAAACATTCCATATATATATGAGTATCATTTAATGGGTAATTTTAAATTGCATGAAATCTAATTTCAAGATTAAAATAAACTGTTTATTTTAATTATAAAATTATTAAGAATATAATATATATATATATATATATATACATAACCGGCTTTTTGGAAATCTAAGGATTCTGCATCCTTGTAAAAAAAATGAATCTGATTCAATCACTATATATATATAATCCTTTCCTGCAGGTTTGTTTACTATTGAAAAATAAGGTTACCTTTTAAAAAGCAACATGAATGCTATCCTTTTTGAATCACTTTTAAAAAAGAATTCGACAGCATTCTTTTGAAACAATTTCGTTACCTTTTTTTTTCTTTTAGTAACACGGATATCAGTAAAACGGAAGAGAAAAAAAAACTTTTCGATTAATTTTTTTTTCTTTCAAAAAAACAATAATTTTATACAATTAATTATACCCAATAAATTATCCTAAATACATACCCATACATATATGGAATCAAAACAATTAATAATCGCATAAAGGTTCGGCTCTGATGCCACTGTTGGGTTTGTATGAAATCGTGACGCAATCAAATTGCAAAAATTAGCGGAAGCATAGTATATCAGAGTTTAAAATTTTCTACAAAACCATCACCCGAATCATCCTTTATGCAAATTATTAATTTAAAACGATAAATAAGAAGTTATGAAATCATACCCTTGTAGAACGAAGCTTCCACAGGTACGAGTTCAACTCTTTGTTCTTCGTGATTTCCTTGAATTTCTTGGTTAGATTTCTTCCTTTGATCAACGTTAGCCACCCAAGTGTTTGGCCTCTAGAGGTGATCCACCAAGGAAGATGAATTATCAAGAACGAGGGTGGTTGGCTTAGTTTTTTTTATCCTTTATAGAAAAGGAGTACTCTCCAACAATTAGAATTGCATCAACTGATATCTATTATAAGACTCCTCTTATATAGATAATGATCAACCCTTCTAATCCTATTAGATATGGGATTTTATTTAATTAATTAAACTCCTTTAATTAATTTAGGCTTCCCACCACATTGAGAATAATTAATTAAATTCATTTAATTAATTTTCCTCCTAATCTTATTAGGAATAAATGAGAATACTAATATTAAATTAATTCCTAAATTCCTTTAGAAATTAAAATAATAATAATTGTAATAATATTAATAAGACTCCTTTTATTAATTTATATTTAATATTTCCAAAATATTAATTAATAAACACTAAGCTATTTAATTTATCCTATCACCATAGATTAAATTAATTACACTTAATGCATTATTACGATTATGCCATTACCTTCTTAAATAATTATTCTTCCTTTTATGGTGTGACCATTTAGGGTCTCCATATTAAACCGGTTGTGAATAAATCAATTAGAACAATTCTAATTTTATTTAAATAAATAAATTGAACTAATAATTTATTTAAATAATATTTATTCTACAATAGGGATAAGCCTCTCTAGCGATCAACGACTTTCTAGATAATATAGATTTCTACATTAATCATAAAAGAACTTGTGAGTAAATAGTTACCGTACAATTCAATCCTTCCACCATACAATGTCCCAATTAAATATAAGACATGGAATTACTGTCAAATCTTATTTTATTTAATTATATGTCTTTCGATTAGAAAATGCACAACTCCTTTTAATGTAAATTAGAAATTCCTTTCTAATTTCATTCCATCTTGGCCAAGGATTCCTGGGTTGTCATTTATCGAATCACATAGGACATATCTCCTCTTTTACTAGAGGCGGTATATTCTTTATTGATAATTCATTATCTCCATATGTAACTCATTATACCCAAGCATACCCTTTTATATACCCTAAAGGGCTTTAAGGAATAAGTCAAAGTATAATTCATTACACATAAGATACTATGATGATCTCAAGTCCAAGAATCACTTGTACTACTATCACATTAGGAATTCTTATTGACAGGCGAGTAAAACTCCATTAGGTATTCCATAGCAAGTCACGTTTAGTGAACTTATTCTCCAATAAGCACCTACATACTTGCTTTAGTGTCTCCACAAAATTGATCATGAGATCAATCATCCTCATCCAATGAGCAAGCAACATATGTACCAATCTATCCGGATTTACTAATTCCCTTTTTAGTAATCCCACGATTGGGAACAATTTTAGTTTTAAAATTTTCTAAGAATTTAGATCTCATTTGCATGATCATCATCTTGATTCTAAAAGCATTGCTTAAAACTATGGGTTATTTACATATTATAAAAACAGCAACATGTAGATAATTAAATGCCTTTAATAAATGAATATTTATATTAATAAATAAGTAAGATTGTCTCCAAAGTATATGCTTTATCATCATATATGATTGACTTGTATGCATACTACTTTCATATAGGACACAAGACAATTTTCCTTTTATTGTGTACAAAAGAGTATTCATTGGTGAAGCCATTGTGCTTCACACTCCATTCAAATTGGCACGACCTCCCAAGAAGTAAATGGCCAACTTACATCAGAACCACATCACACAAGACCTCATCCTCATATTTCCAAATGGTAAACGGAACCAATACCTTCTTTGTAACCTTCATATCTCCACTATCATTAAGCCATAGCAACCTATACGGTTGAGGATGTTTGGTGGTTGATAATCCTAATTTCTCCACCATTGTTGTTGTTGGTCCGATTAGATGACACAATTAACGCGCAAGTATACGCGGCCAATGAGTAATAAAGAGTTTGTAAGATATCGTTCCCACGAGGAATTAATGGATAAAAGTCACCAAACCACTAGCACATAATCATTTCAATCTTATTTAAACAGGCGGTAAAGTGAATGAATTAAACTAAGTTAACTAGACAAGAACTGAAGTTAAACTAATTAATCCTAGGGCAAAATCAGATAATGAAGGCATGAGATTCCAATTTCCTCCGACACTTCATTCGACTCTCTTAACTCTCTCGTATGAAACAATTAGCACATAGAATTGACAACCGAGAAATCATGATTACATAAAAGCCTCTTTCGACGGACAACTATGAATCTCCCTAATGCGGCATGTAAGTATATGTCTATCTTACACACTATCAAGCAACCAATATCAAGAATAATTAATAAGACACATGTCACAGGAAAATCTCGTTAACTACTCTTTCAATTACCAACTTTCGCATAGGAAGTCATTAAGATTAGATTCTCAAATTGGTTGCATATGGCGCTTAGGTACATTTCTATCCTAAATGCTATCAAATTATCAACTCTTTAGGACAATGAATGAGACACACGTCACATAATCTCATGGATTACCTGCAAGAATCTCTAACTTTCGCATGATATCATAACTAGGTCTAAACCTATAATCCATTTGTCAAGTTCATACAGGTTCACAAGAAATCAATCAAAAAACACAAGTTATGATAACCAATTCATAATAATAGCAAAGAGAGAGAGAGAATTCAAGACAAACTATGTGTTGGGTTCCATTAGAATTCCAAAATAGATTTAAGATATCATAGTGAAACACAAGTTATCATCCACAAGTAGCATACACATCATAAGATTACAACATAGAAAGTAAAGAGAGAGTTTAAAGATAAGAAATGCAAATTTAAATCTCCAAGCATCCACTATTGAATCTTCAATACAACCCACTTGTTTCAACCATCAAGTCTAATGAAACCCTAGAATATTAACTACTTTAAACTAGCCTAATCTACTCTTTACTCCTAACCTAGGCAAGAAAATGAAAAGGAAAAATGAAAATAGAAGGGGAAGGTTAGGGCTTAAACTCCCAATGGGAGCATCCATCAAATGTGCCTAATATCAGCCCTTATATACCTCAATCAGTAGAGTCTGCCTTGCTCCCCAGCCAGAATTCAAAACTATTGCGTTAAAAACTAAGTCAACTGTGGAGCTTGACCTGCGCAGGTCCTATGTCTGCAGTCGGCGCAGCTGCGCAGGTTCAGGTTCTGAAATTCTGCTGCCTTTTGCTTTGCTGCTTTGCTGCTGCACTCTCCTGCTGCCCTTCTGAATTCCTTCTTGATTCTAACTACTCCTAGCTTCTGTCAATCCCTCATGCATAGCTTACTCTTTAAGCGTTGTCCCCTTTTTAGCACCTTTTCATCCTTTTAAGCTCAAAATGCACTCGGAGAGTTCCTAAATATAAATCTGCAAAAGAAAGTAAAAAGGCATGAAAAGCTACGATAACACTTGAGTTTAAGCAACAATTGAAGTGAGTTGATATCTAAATAAGTGGTTATAAAACCACTTATCAAATACCCCCAAACTTAAATGTTGCTTGCCCTCAAGTAACACAAACAAAACCAAACACAGATGCAATGTAAGTAACTATAATGTATGCAAGCAATACTAGAATGAAAGTGAATCTAGGTCTCAGTCAGAATGGATATTCACATGCAATGCCTCAGAAAAGTCACAGGCCAATCAAACAGATAAGCAACCCAAGACAAGATTAAAAGTATAACCTTGCAAATCTAAATCTGTCAGCACTGATGTATTATGCGTTGTGTGCCTAGCAACCATTAAACATGCTCTGAACAAATAAATCACATACCCTGCTTCTTAGGGGGAAAAACTAGTTTCAATTCAAGAACAACAGTAAATCAGATAATTTCTAACTATGACTATGTATTACTTAAGTTAAAAGACAACAGGGAGTTTATTATTCTTTTTATTGACTCACAAGGGCGTATTCACACTTACCCGTGTAGACATTCGACTGTGCAATGCCTAGTCCTCTTAGGCTTTTAAATGATATCCATGTAGCGAGCTTTCGACCAACGACTCCCAGACCAGAAGGTCTTAGGGCGCTGGGTGTAGAGACACCCTGAGGGCTTACTTGCTCGAATATCAAAGGCAACAGGATTTGACGTAGTTAAAGTATTTTTTCTATTTTTTTTCTTTTTCAATGCATTTTCTTTTGTTTTCTTTTTTTTTCTTTTCCTGCAAGGGAGTGCGTCTTAAGCTCCATCTCCTCGTATATATCATGCATGCCCCCTATTTTCCCCTAAACTTAAGCTTTTAACAGTATTAGTTATTATCATATGATCACTGACTCTTTCTTTAAAACACAAATTTTCCACCAGAATTACAAGTATGTGAACATCTAAACTTAGCATGTCATGTTGGTTACTCTATCGTGCTAATTGGCTACACAACATCTGACAGATAAAGATTTACATATATGATCTTAAAATCAAGCTTAAGTCTCAAATCGGTTTAAAAATCAAGAAATTTTAGCTTTCATTATAGGCCAACTTATTAACAAACCAACTTCAACCTGGATTCATGCAGTATGTCATGTAACATGTCCTAACACAGCTAACTAAAACAAAACAAAGATTTTTAAAATTTTAAAAATTTGACAATTTTTAACAAAATACAAACTACATGCACTAAATGAACTAAACAAAATGCAATATGATATGAATTAAACTACATGCAAATAAACCCCCTAATACCCCCAAACTTAAAGTGTTCAATGTCCGCATTGAAGGTAAAAGGGTACAAATGGGAACTCCTCTACTTAGACTCATTGTTGTCCTCCTCCTCCTCAATCTGCTCTGGTGGTGTGTCTGGAGGAGGGTATTGACTGCCGGTGCCAAATGTAGGAAACTCTGCATGTATGCCCTAGCTGCCCGAATGCCTGAGATAAAGCCTGGGAGAAACCAGATGTATAGGTCTGGAAGTCTGTGTACGTGGTATCCATCCGTCTCCTCAACTGTCGAATCTCCCTCTGCTACATAGCATACTGTGCGGGAGGTGGCCCTGCCGACTGCTGAGCCTGCTCTGGCTCATCTTCTTCGTCTTCTTCATCATCCTCATCCTCATCAAAATCATCACCTCGCACAAACCCCAATCCTCGGGGATGAGACTCTGCCCTCTGCAAGATGGTGTACTACTGGATGGTTGTATGGTCTATATCGCGCATCGGGTGCAGTGTTGGTCCGATTTAGATGACACAATTAACGCGCAAGTATACGCTGCCAACGAGTAATAAAGAGTAAGTAAAGATCAGTTCCCACGAGAATTAACGGATAATAGGTCGCCAAACTACTAGCACATAATCGCCTCAGTCTTATTTAAACGGGCAAGAAGGAGAATGAATTATTAAAGCTAAGTTAAACTAGGCAAGAATTAAAATATGCAATAACTAATCCTAGGGTAAATTCAGATAATGAATACATGGGATTACAATTTCCCCCAACACTTCGTTCGAATCTCTTAACTCTCTCACTTAGAATTATAAGCACCTAGAATTGACAATCGAGAAATCACGATTACATAATAGCCTCTTTCGATGGAAAACTATGAATCTTCCTAATGCGGCATATAGGTATATGTCTATCCTACACACTATCAAGCAACTAATATCCAGAATAATTAACAAGACACATGTCACGGGAAATCTCGTTAACTACTCTATCAATTACCAACTTTCGCATAGGAAGTCATTACGATTATATTCTCAAATGGTTGCATACGGCATTTAGGTATATTTCTATTCTAAACACTAACAAATTATCAACTCGTTAGGACAATGAATGAGACACACGTCACATAATCTCTTAGATTACCCGCAAGAATCTCTAACTTTCGCATGATATCATAACTAGGTCTAAACCTATAATCCATTTGTCAAGTTCATACAGGTTCACAAGAATACAATCTAAAAGCACAAGTTATGATAACCAATTCATAATAATAGCAAAGAGAGAGAAATCAATACAAACTATGTGTTGGGTTCCATTGAAACCCCAAAATATAAACTAAGTCATAAATAACTTGAATATATTATCCACAAGTTGATTATACATTATCCAAATACAAAATGATAGCAAAGAAAGTTGAGAGATAGAGAAATGCAAATCTTTGTTCTTCTCTCTAAGCTTGGATCTCTGAATACAACCACTTGCTTCAATCTTCAATACTAACCTAACCCTAGAATCTAACTAACTAATTTTTACACTAATCTACTTCTAATCTATCCTAATCTAAACAAGAAAATGGAAAAAGAAGAAGAAGGGAAAACTAGGGCTTAAGGCCTTAATTAAGACTGCCTTTAATGCTGCTCACGAGCCCCCTTTAAAGCTTCTCCCGATCAGTCAAACAAAAAAGTTAAACAATTTTCTGCTGGGGACAAGCGCAGCCGCTCACGCCCCAAGCCTATTCTAGGGGATGTCGCGCGGCACCAAAAAGCTGGAATCTGCAGCTGCTTGCTGGTGCAGGTTTACCTCGTGTATTCTTCAGTTGCTTTCTCCTGCCCCTCTTGCATTTGCCTCTTATTAGCCTTGCTTGCTACCCCTAGCCTCATGCCATTCCATTGCTTTAAGCTCATTTCAGCTCCTTGCCCCATTTAGGCGATCTTTTGCTCTTTTAACGCACAAGTACTGCTAAGAGAGTTCCTTAACTTGAAAAACACAAAACAAGGGAAAAACACATTAAACTCACAAGATTACTTCAGTTTAAGCAACAAAATGAGTTGGAAAGTGTCTGAATAAGTGGTCCTAAAACCACTTATCACACAGCAGCTCTTCATTATCCCATACCACTCCAGCAGCCAAACATAAGCGTGTAATCACCGAGGCATGTGGAATCCCTCCTGAGGTGCTCCCCCTCATAAACTTCAGCATGGACTGATTCAGAATGTGTCCTATATCAATCCGCTTATTCTTGATGATGCCGTAGAGTAGGGTAGCCCTCTCAGTGGTGACCTCAGTCTGATGGCTCGAAGGGAGAATGCTCGCACAAATGAAGCTGTACCAAGCCTTGGCGTATCTACTCAGGGCCGTCTGAGGGAAGCCTATCTTTCTGCTCCTGCCTGAGTATGTTGTCAATTTGGTGCCCGGTTTGCACAATTCCTTTATCAGTATGTCCAAGTTAGTCTCATGATGCTGAGACTTGGCCCAATTTGTCTGGCCAGAAGGAATAGTGTCTAGCTTAAAAATTTCATTTATGGCCTGCTTTGTGTATGGAACCTGCCTTCCTCTCACTTAAGATATCCCATTCTGTGCCTCGTGGGCGTTGGCATAAAATTCTTTAACCAGGGGAATCGGGGCTAGCAGTGGTGTGGCTACAACAAGTACCCATCTATGCTCAGTAATTTACTTTTTCATAAGACCGTCGTTATTGCTCTGCCTCAGCCCCCTTTCTTTCACACAGGTCTTTTTGTCCAAAACATTCATGTAATAACGCTGAGCAGCCAGGTCCACAAATTTATAGTCGTCAAGAGCCTCATGGGAACTACCCTCGCCATGCTCTATGCTCGGAGGAGGAGAAGGTGGTGATGGAGTTCTGATTCTCTTAGGCATGATGGCAGGTTGTGAGAATTCTGAAATTGAAAGCAGCAAATAAACTGAATGCAAGACCAAAGATAATCAAACAATGGAAAGCACCCTATTTGTCTAACTCTGCCACGTAAATTTTCAACCCCAAACACTTTCTGAACTTTGATTCTCTGCTGACTCTGTGAACACTTGAACTCAAATTGCAAACTCTGTCAAAAATTATGCCCCTAACTATATCTGAAATTGTTCTATCCCCAAACTTGCTATATTCCTTCAAGTCTGTCAAATGAGATACCCCCTAAACCTTGTCAAAGCTTTGCCCAAAATTTGCCTTAGCACAAGCTAATCTTCACTACCCTATCCACTATTCTGAACCAATGACGAGGTGAACAAAAGCAACCAAAAATTTCTTTGAACTTAATTCAAACAGGTTGTGTGCTTCCAATCCAATCTTTGAATTCGGAACCTTCCTCTCAGTTGTGAATCTCAGCAACCACTCCAAGAGTTGTGAATGATTAACTTTTGTGAAAAATCTCTACTGGACTTTCTATGTATCACCACAAACCTCCTTTCAAAATTTTGATCAATCCAGCAGGTGCTCAATTCCCACTCCTCTTTGTGTTCTCCGAATTGTTACCTTAGATTGGGAGTGAGGAGTTATATTGAACGAAAATGGTGGAAAGATTAAGGCTTATGTAGCAATGGTTACTGTGAAGGCATGGGATGCAATTGGGGGGGGGGGGGGACAAGACGGAGTTAGGTTTATGTGTGCTCGTGTGAGTCTGGTTTTATGAAAGAAGGCTGCCAAAAATTTAAGTTGGGAAATACTGAAGTGGGCCAGCTCTATTTAAAAATGGGCAAAAGATGATAGTGCAGTTGCGCAGGGGCACGGAGGGAAAGTGGCGCAGCTGCGCAGGGAGTGCAACGCAGATTCTGGTCTGGAAATCAGGGCGGCCGCGCGGCGGGTTGACATGGCTTGGCGCTGGCGCGCCAAGTTTTAGGAAACTCTGTGACTAGGCTGGAGTGCAGCTTCTCATTTGTAGTGGATCAAAAGGCTTTGCCACCCAATACATAGACCTAGAAGGCATGCAAAAAGTGTTAAGTTACTTAATTACAACAAACAATTATTATTACTATTAACTATTAAGCACAGAATTACATAAAGGGAGAAAATTAAACAAAACAAGACGATAATCATAGGCATATCAAATCCAAAAAATGTCAATATGTGCACATAAGCCACAAGCTCATTTTCAAAAATTGATCAAAACACCTTTAAATCCCAAAAATATATGCAACATGTACGTGCAATGAAAATATGTCCATTGACTGTTTGAATCCCAAAATATTTTCTACGTGCGCATACGAAATGTGCCAGTGCATCATACTATGTTCAATAAGCATTTCATGTCCCAAAAATTATACGCGTCAATGTCTAAGTCCAAAAATGTAGGCATTGTACCTTGTACAACCAGAATGTGGAAATATTTACACTAAGAACTATACTACTAAGAATTAAACATGGGGAGAGAAATAAAAACAACAACCAAATAGAATTAAATAAGGAGGGAGAGAGAAATGATGGGGTGCCTCCCATCTAGCGCTCGATTTATAGTCCTCTAGCTGGACTGTGTCTGACCATTGCTATCCGACTCCCAGACGATATTGAAGAACCTCTCCATCCATCAGAATTGCAATATGCTTTTGGAGGCTTCCCAGTAGAGGAGGACTCAGATTTAAACTACCTAGCACATGATTTGAATATGAGTTCCCCGTCTTGAAGGTTGGGGAGCTAGGCAAGGGATCCGTTGTGTATGTGAAATGATCGGGGCATTGAAGCATAGAACACACAACGGACTCTTCTTTTATTCTCTCTTCTGCTGACCACCATGGTGTCAAGACTGCGGAATCTCTCGTGTCATCGAGATCTGTCTCTGTGATGTGGCTACCAAGGGGGCAAGGATGTGAAAACTTGACTGGATTCTCTAACTTCGACGGAGAAGGCTCTTGGGGTATTATCCCTATTGGTTCACATTCATACTCCACAGCCCCAGTTGTCTCCTTTTGTTCCATTATCTTAGGCTCGTCCAGTTGCAATTGTACTTCTGATTCTCTATCAGTTTCTGCACCTATGTCATAGCACCATGTAGTCTGGGGATCATAACTTACGGCTTCAGTCACTGGAGGCACACAATCTGGCATTATTGTCTCTTGTTCACATACCTTATTCGTCCTTAAAGTCGTGATAATCTGCTCCACCCAAGTCTAAAGATCCTCCATTAATTGTTCTTGCTCAACCAAGGTCTCATGTATTGATGCTAATGAGTTCCCCTACAAACTATCCAATCCTTCCTTTTCCTTTTCAGCAACGGGCTCCATGTAATAAGTCTCATAGGTAGGAGCATTGTTGATTGGGGCCATCTGATATTGAAAATTTTGGTTCGATTCTTCATGGCTCCCAATCACCTCCTCTTGGTTCGCTAAGCTCATATACATGAAATCCAATGTTGACTGTTCTCCTTGTAAACATGGGGATTGATAAGTGGGTTCGGGTGCATAATTTGGACTTGGCTTGCATTTCTCTTGATAGCTCACAGTATGGGTCAGAATCCCTTGTTCTTCCTCTATCATCAAGGCCTTGCTAATTTGCTCTGCCCAGTTCTGGATATTCTTGACTGACTTCTGTTGCTCAATCAAGATGTCCTTTAGTGATATGTCACCTCCTTCCTCCAATTTTGCATTTTCTGTGTCACCCTCAAAATTGTATTGAGTCTCGTAAACTGGAGTCTGGAATGAGCATTCTGGGGCGTAAACGGAATTTGGATCCCAGTACTGGTCTTGATAATAGTCTGATGAAAGGTTTGCTGAAGGGTCTGGGTGATACCTCTAATCTGGCTGATACGTGGGATAAGGTTCATTGTGGAAGTACTCACCCCCATACTGCTCCTGTCCAAAATTGATAAGCTCTTGATGGCTTGTGCGGCTCCCAGCACCATAACCATAAGTAACTACCGACTCTCGACTCTGTTGGGCTGAAACAGTATCCAACTTCCTCGAGAGAACCTCTAGTTGTGCTGAAAGTGAAGCAATTGGGTCGCCGCCATCATTCCCTACTTCCCTTGGTTGCTCTTGCCTTGTGTAGTTCCATGGATAGAAATTTAGATCCATTGTTCCTGAAAAGAGAATATAGGAAGAGAATTAAACAAAATAATTAAAAAAAATGTTTAAATTAAGACTAATTTAATTTAAACTAATGTTGGCAAATAGTTATCCAATTAATTCCCCGGCAACGGCGCCAAAAACTAGTTGGTCCAATTAGATAACACAATTAACGCGCAAGTATACGCGGCCAACGAGTAATAAAGAGTGAGTAAGATATCGTTCCCACGAGGAATTAATGGATAAAAGTCACCAAACCACTAGCAGATAATCATTTCAATCTTATTTAAATAGGCGGTAAAGTGAATGAATTAAACTAAGTTAACTAGACAACAATTGAAGTTAAACTAATTAATCCTAGGGCAAAATCAGATAATGATGGCATGAGATTCCAATTTCCCCTGACACTTCATTCGACTCTCTTAACTCTCTCGTATGAAACAATTAGCATATAGAATTGACAACCGAGAAATCATGATTACATAAAAGCCTCTTTCGACGGACAACTATGAATCTCCCTAATGCGGCATGTAGGTATATGTCTATCTTACACACTATCAAGCAACCAATATCAAGAATAATTAACAAGACACATGTCACGGGAAAATCTCGTTAACTACTCTTTCAATTACCAACTTTCGCATAGGAAGTCATTAAGATTAGATTCTCAAATTGATTACATACAGCGCTTAGGTATATTTCTATCCTAAATGCTATCAAATTATCAACTCTTTAGGACAATGAATGAGACACACGTCACATAATCTCATGGATTACCTGCAAGAATCTCTAACTTTCGTATGATATCATAACTAGGTCTAAACCTATAATCCATTTGTCAAGTTCATATAGGTTCACAAGAAATCAATCTAAAAACACAAGTTATGATAACCAATTCATAATAATAGCAAAGGGAGAGAGAATTCAAGACAAACTATGTGTTGGGTTCCATTAGAATCCCAAAATAGATTTAAGATATCATAGTGAAACACAAGTTATCATCCACAAGTAGCATACACATCATAAGATTACAACATAGAAAGCAAAGAGAGATTTTAAAGATAAGAAATGCAAATTTGAATCTCCAAGCATCCACTATTGAATCTTCAATACAACCCACTTGTTTCAACCATCAAGTCTAATGAAACCCTAGAATATTAACTACTTTAAACTAGCCTAATCTACTCTCTACTCCTAACCTAGGCAAGAAAATGAAAAGGAAAAATGAAAATAGAAGGGGAAGGTTAGGGCTTGAACTCCCAATGGGAGCATCCATCAAATGTGCCTAATATCAGCCCTTATATGCCTCATTCAGCCGAGTCTGCCTTGCTCCCCAGCCAAAATTCAAAACTGCTGCGTTAAAAACTAAGTCAACTGTGGAGCTTGACCGGCGTAGCTGCGCAGGTCCTATGCCTGCAGCCGGCGCAGCTGCGAAGGTTCAGGTTCTGAAATTCTGCTGCCTTTTGCTTTGCTGCTTTGCTGCTGCACTCTCCTGCTACCCTTCTGAATTCCTTCTTGATTCTAACTACTCCTAGCTTCTGTCAATCCCTCATGCCTAGCTTACTCTTTAAGCGTTGTCCCCTTTTTAGCACCTTTTCAACCTTTTAAGCTCAAAATGCACCTGGAGAGTTCCTAAATATAAATTTGCAAAAGAAAGTAAAAAGGCATGAAAAGCTACGATAACACTTGAGTTTAAGCAACAATCGAAGTGAGTTGATATCTTAATAAGTGGTTATAAAACCACTTATCAGTTGTACTTGCCACGTTGGTGCAACTCCCACCATCAATTACCACGCAACAAATTTTCCCTTGCATAAGACACAAATTCTCCCGTTAGTCGTTCCTTGCTTCGTCTCCACTTTCGATTTGATCACAACTATCTTTTCCTCACGCTTCACAACATTAGATTTCTATGACGGACCTATTGTAGTATTAGATCACTGGCCACCTCTCCTCTTAAGCTGTGTCTCAAAGTTTATAGTCATGTGTACCATGTCCCCCAATTCCACACAATGTTGTTCCACCAAGTTAGCTATATCCCAATTTAGCCATGTTGAAAATCGAGCCATGGTCGCCTCACTATGCTCATCTATTTTAGCTAGGGTCGTTAAAATCTCTATTTCCTTGAAGTGGTCATGCACACTCCTACTTCCTCGTTTCAGATTCTACAAACTCCTCAACAATTCCCGTTGGTAGTGACTCGGTACAAATCTCTTTTTTATTATTTTTCTCTTCTCCGCCCATGTTTCAATTGGACGTTCGCCACATATCCTTTTGCTAGTAGTCAACTGATCCCACCAAGTAACTACATAGTCCAAAAATAAGGTAACAACTACTCGTACTTTCTTGAGATCTGAATAATTGTGACAATTAAATACCCATTCTATCTTCTTTTCCCATTCTAGGTATGCTTTCGGTTCACTCCTCCCATGGAAAGCTATAATTTTTGTTTTGATGCTACTCGAGTTATCATATTCTCTATTCTGACCTCCTCTTTCTCTAGCACCTCTTTGCCTTCGATGTAGGAAATCGGAATCACGATCTTCCTCTTCACTGAATCGTCCTTCGAAATACTTTTCCTCTATTTTAGAACCCCGTTGTTGTGTTCTTCCATTTTTATGTGCTCCAGGAGGAATTTGAGATGATTCTCCTCGGGTCTCACTAATCTGATTAAGACGTTCATTCATCATCTCCCATCTTCTATTCCATTCCTTGGTCATGGCTTCCAACATAAACTTCATATCAAACATTGTTGACGATTGATCTTCAAGAGTCCCTTTATCTTTAGAACTAGACATGTTTCCTATAAAACAAGGGTTAGTAGAAAATAGTTTCCTCACCACTTCCCTTAAGAATTTAGCTAGAATCAATGTTTCACTCGTGTATGCATTCAAAATTGGCTTTTACCCTCAATTACTCTCACTACTAATACTTTTACCTCTAGATATTCTCTCTAATATGTTCTTTTCGAATTAACCTAGCAAAATTCTCAGTTGTACTAATCAATTCAAAAATAACTTATCACGAAACAAAATATAGAAGGCATAAGTCCCAATGATAGTAGGCATGTTGGACGTTTAAAAGGGAAACTAACTTGTCATGTTCTTGGTTAAATGAATTGGTAGCTTACTTTTTCAATGGGCCAAAACTTAAAATCTGTGTTTCTTTTTTTTGCTCAATCCGTGTGCTTCATCAATACATCCAAGCCATTCATTTTGAATCAAGCTATCCAAACCGTTGGTTTTCAAAAACTAATATAAAATGACCTTTTTGCCCTTAACTTCAAAAATCTATAAATACAGAGGCTTTTCTTTCATTTCAACTTATCAATTCCTAAACAAAGAAAATCTTACTCTCCTTGCCTACATATTCTCTCTCTAAAGAAACTTCTCTTTATCCTATACTTAAATTTCTAATCTTCTGAAGAAGAGAAAATTAATCAAGTATTTGAGATAAGATATTGAATTGTTGTATTTACATTATCTCATACTTGTTTATAATTGTAGATATACAAAAATAAACTATTATTCTCATTTATATATATTTCATCTATTCATATGAAATAAAAAGTCAGTACTTAGATACTGATATTTGGAGATATCTCTTAACAAAGAATATTATCCAAACGGTCTTTAAAATTCTATGTGGCCAAATTTTCACAACGTAGATCAAATATATTATAATATATATCTTTGAGTGAAACAAATTTATTTGTTATATCAAGTATTATTTAATTGATTAATCTACTACACTTGATATTTGTCGTCACAAGTATTTTGTCTATACATTCATTTATTCATAAAATACTTGTTGCATAATATAAAAGTTACTTAAACTTTTGTGTCACAAACTTCAGTGAGTATATCTACTTAAAAAAAGAAGCATATCACTTACTATAAAAGTTATTTAAACTTTTATATCTGAAATCAAAGTTATATCTATTTGATATAGAAACACATTATTTATTTATAAATAAAAAATTAACCTCTTTAAATCTGCATTAATGTGTATATCTGCTTATGCAAAAACATCTTTAATACAAGCTTAACTATATATATCAGCTTACTCGGAAACACATTCATAAATATAAAAGTTATATAAACTCTTATAATCGAGCTTAAATTTATATTTGCATACACAGAAGTATATCACACAAATATAAAAGTCTTTAAACTTTTATATAAATACTTGATCTTTAACGGTTATCTGCTTATTTGAGAAGCATCAAAATAAAAGTTATTTAAACTTTAATATCTGTACTGAATTTCATTTGTTTAATTTAGAAGCACATTTCTATCAAATCTTTTGTTAAAAGGGAAAAGGGTAGAGTTAGTTTATTTTATGTACCTATGAGAAAGACAAGTAATTCTTTGATGAAAAAAGAGTCTTAGAGAGGCCAGCTGAGAGTTGGGTCTCTAGTGTACTTGTATTAGCCCCTTAATGGGTTGACACGCACTTGGTATGCGAGATGACTAGATAGCATGCAAAGTCAAGTCTTGACACTCAGTCAGTAAGTGTGCGGTAATGTGCGGCAGAAGGCGACAACCAAGGGTGCTGGGCGCACAAAGTTGATAGTTAAGTTGACACTCGGTCTTATGCAGTAGCAGGCAACACTTTGGGTCACTGTGTAGTAGCTTGAGCCTTTGTGGGGAGCTGGGGGACAGACTAGTCCTCTGGCCAAAATTATAAAATATAGAGGGCCAAAATTATAAATTATAACTCCTTAGATAGGTCTGATATCTAGTGGTGGCAACTTGGAATTTTTTATAAGTGCTACTATAGGGGGGGTGCTCCGTGAAGGTCACCTAGGACCATGGGCAGGTGCCATGGGCAAAGCATGCGGGATATTGAGGCATTGTTGGGCTCCCCTACAACAATGTCAAACATCAGATAAGTGGCTTTAGATCGAATCAAAGACTCGTTCATGGATTGGGCATGATTAAGCAAGAACGTTACTGGCCAGACGTTGACTATGGCGTAGGTGTTGGGCTTAGCATGTCAAGGTATGACATGGGTTGGTGCCCAACATGCAATAAGTATGATGCGTGTGGACAGACACTTGGGCTGGACGTGCACAATAGACTTGGGTCGCACCTTGGGCAAGTGCGTGGCTAGTTGGATATTCGTGTGGGCTGAATAGGCAAAGTATATTGTGGCACATGTTGGGCGAGATTCTTGTACTGCGATATCAAAAATGTGGGCTAACATTGTGGGCTAATTAGAGTGGCTGACTGGACCAAGACCAAACTTATGAGCAGTTTTGGGCGATTACTAACTCAGCCAACCTCAATGCATATGACTGGCATGTCTCCAGCCAGTATGCACAACATGGGTGTGCACATCTGATAGTGGGTAGTTAGTGGGCGGTTACACATTTAAAATGTTGGGTTCCTATTGGTTGAATGTCCTAGCAGTTGGGGGTGTCAACTGCAGCCTAGATTTTGTAGGCATTATATATATTCACATCGGGGGGCTTGGATAGGCAGAGATTACTTAGAAAGTGTGAGTTTGTAAGCCCTAGTCATATTGTAATCCTTGTTATTGAGTGAGCAATAAAAGTTTGGGACCTTGTCCTGTAAATCTTGTTGGCTAGTGTGTGTGGTTTAAATTACAGACTGTGCTTATTTGGGTGATAGATTGTGGACTGGTTGGGCGAACCAATGCATCACAAGGAGAACAAAGACGCTGAAAATTTATTGTCAAATTTTAGACCCTGTAACAACTTGTGAGGTGAGGAAGAGGCTGTCGTTTCAAGACCAAATCATAAATTATAACTAAACTCAAAGGAAAGTTCCAACTAAGCTTGAGAAAGGAACTGTGACCTTGCTGTCCGAGATAGTTAGTTGTGGATAGTTGGAAGTTTAGCTTTACAACATTGTAAAAGCTTCTCCACGTATTGAAGGAGTATTTATTACTGAGAGTAATAAGATCTCAAGTCCTGGCTAGGAGCTTGAGACATGATGTCGCAACATACCCGAAATGTATGTTGTGATCAGGATAAATCTCTATGCATTGTGTGATTGAATTTTTACTATCTTGCATATTAATTTATGACACTGCAAATTAATTTACTAGAGATTTAAAAAGGCCTAAGAAAAATTTTTAAACGGCTATAATCTATTCAACCACTTTCTAGATTATTATTAGACTTTCAATTGATATTAGAGCGGTGTTGTAACGTCCCTGAATCAAGGTCTGACTTCAATCCCGGGTTCGGTACGTCACTGTACTACCCATTCAACTTAATCTTAATGATATGAATGTAATTAATATATTATTACAACTCATCACTGCTAATCCCAGGTTCTAAGACCTTTACATCTAGAAATCATAATATTAATGAATATTACATCATACAAATATTACAATTACAACATTCTATTACATTACAACATGTAATTATGTACATCTAAGTCTTCTTCTTTAGCGAATTTATTTCGCTGAACACCATTTGATTATTTAAGTACGTCCGCTCTAGCTGTAAAAGTTTTAGAATTTTGCAAGAGTGAGAATTTAATTGCATATCAAGTCATAGTAGTTGAATAAACAACAAAATCAAGCATCAATTTAGCGTTCTTTAAAAACTTCATCAACCGAACAATAGTTGAGAAGCAGTTCAAATAGACAAAAACAACTCCAATTCCTTATATTCTTAACCATCACCTATATATCCATTATATGATCCTAAAGACCTTCACTTTTTTCTTCCTTACATCATACGTTTTGACACCAATTGTGTTTACATCATTCTTATGACACAACTAGTGTCTATTTTTCTTTAACACCTTATCATGTGTCTAGCCGAAACAATTAGTATGAACTTATTCATAACGTAGTTCATGAGTCAACAAAACTTCAATAACTTGAGCAATTCAACAATTCATTTCAAGAGCACATAAGTGCAGATAATTGGCACATAACACAATTCATAAGCACACATCTTGTATAAACACAACATATTTGCTCAAAGATAACAAACTTGCACAAAATAAATGTAATGACTTAGAATATTTCATATAATATTTAATTATTATAATGACAAATTTGTGTATTGTGACGAAAGAGATTTTTTTAATTTATTTTAAATAGTTATTGAATTAAATAAATATTTTTGTTAATTTATTTATTGAGTTAAATAAATATTTAATGGAATTATGGTAGATTAATTTAATTAAATGTATTACATTGATTAAATTAATGAGGAATAATTTTATAGTTCAAAGTGTGAATTTTATTGAGATTATTTAGTTAAATGAGTTGTTTAATAATTAGAATGATATTCTAATTAATTAGAGATTTAAAGATTTGTCATAATTAATAAAAGAGAATTATAATTATGTGATGATTTGATTTAATGTGTAATATTACCTTTTATTTAATTGACTTTAAATAATAATTATTTGATTAATTAAAGTGTGACAAATAAACTATATAATAAACAAGTTAATAAAAATACAATAAAAAGGAGCTTTTAAGTGACAAACCAAACATGACCTTAGGAACATGGGAGCAGTTGAGGCCATGATTCACTTAACCGCTGCCCATGTTCTGCCAGTTATTTTATACGTATTATAGCTATATCAGTATTATACAATTCATTTATTAAGGTAGAGAAAACTTAACAAAGAAAATACAGAGAGAAGAGAGAGAGAGAGAGAGAGAGAGAGAGAGAGAGAGAGAGATTTGAGAAATTTTGTGAATTGAAGAAGAAGTTGGAGAATTAAAGAGATTTCTATCATCTAAACAGAGTTATCAAGGGTAATTCATTTATCACAAACTTTAATTTACGTTCTTGAGTTCTTCATGAAAAGTTATTTTTAAGTTCTCTATAAATGAACTTTTGTGACTAATGCATGAGATAGTGATTTGTATGTGTTAAGTAGTATATATAAATCATTGTATGATATTTATAAATTATTTTAGAGTAATCAAATCCATGTAATTATGTTTAATTGGAGTTTCAAAATTTATAGAGAAACAATATTTGAATATGGCTTATATGGACAAAAATTAATGCTTAAATTTTATATTAAGCTATAAATTGAAGATTGAATATGTTTATACATATAAAAACTATGAGAACGAAATTTAAACGGACAGATTTGGTTGAAAAACGAGTTCATGGTCGTTGATTTCGTTAAGAATGTCAAAAATAGAATTTTTCACAAAACTACTGAATTTATGGGTTTTAATTTTGTTGTTTAAGTTGCCTAAGATATTAAAATCATGCAATGATTGTTGTAAAATGTTTCTGTTAAGTTCATAACTTATGGGTAGTGTTAAATTTGTTGTTTGAGCAAAGTTTTGGCATAAATTGGCTCTCTCTGTGTTCTTCGCGAGCTCTATCTGCGTCTCACTGTGTCGTGGCGCTACAGCGCCGGTTCGGTGAAGGAATAGACCGCTGCAGCGCTAGGCTTAGTGCAGGCTGACGTGTTATAGTACTGCAGGGCCGGTTCTATGAAGAAACTGAGCGCTGCAACGCCATGCCAGTGACATGATGAAGTGGCTCGGCGCCGCAGCGTCGGTGCCCAGTTCAAACTGGGCGCTGCAGCGCTGATTAGCAGAATGACCCAGAAAATTTTAGGTTAGTGTTTAAGTCCAGAAATGTAATTTAAAACCTAATGTAATGAACATGAAAATGTGTTAATCATATATTGAGATGTTAAACAAATTATTAACATGTCAATGATGTTTTACATGATTATTTGATAAGTCGAATACCTGTTTTAAACTCGTTGTTCATGAAATCTAATAATGTGTTTAAGCGTTAACATTTGTGAATCCGATTAATATAATCAAATTCAGAGTTAAGATAGTATACTCATAATGATAGTTGAGTTATGATTAATTGTTATTGTGAATGTAATGGTATGTAGGATTAATTAGAGAACGTGAATTATAAATTGTAGCCTACGCATGAGGCAAGTTCCTAAACCTTACTTTTACATTACACAAGTTTCTTAACCCTACTCTTTATTGAGCAAGTTCATAAATTATATTCTTATAATGATCTAGTTCATACTCTTGTTTATTCAAGTCTATGATTCCGAATGAGATATTCAAGATCTTATATTCATTCAATTATATGCGTCGAGATTCAATCTTGATTTAATATCGTTTACCTTATTGTATTAAGACCTTGAATGGCTAGCGATCCCTTTTGATTCGACAAATCCATAGTTGATGAGCGTTCTAAATTCTAGAACTTTTGTTAATGAAACTTATCAAAACCAAAATTCCTTTGGTGCGGACTCTGATGTCAAACTGAGATGAACAACCCTTTATAGGGGATTATTTACGCATTAGCGTTGAGATGTTGTGCACATACATGGTACTAAGGGTTGATCCCCCTACGAGAAGTAAAGTCTATATAGTCTTATGACTGTTAAAGGTTTAAAGTAGAAATACTTGATAACCTAGGACATAGTTCTTGGTCTTGTGACCCTCAGATGTACTTTTGATTCTTGTTATTCATTCTTGATTCAAAAGCCGAGCTTATTATTACTCAGTATCCATTGATTATCCTTATGTTATTATTATTATTAATTTTTACTTGTGGACAATTGCTTCTCACTCTTGCATAATAACATTGCCGCTAAGGTTGAAAGAGTTGACGGAGCCATTCACTAGTAAGGAAAAAGGCAAGGGAAACAAGTGATGAAGACTTGTTTATTATTTATATGAGAATGTTAATGATAAGACTTATGATGTTAAGTTTAAGACTTGTGTGTTTATGTTATTTCCGCATTGATGTTTTAAGGGTAGATAACCTGGGGATTGATTATTTATGATGTTGTAAATCCTTAAGGGGAGGATTTCTATTTTTAATTATGAGTTTCATTTATTATGGGTATATAGATGTGTTATTATTAGACAGTGAATACCAAATCCTGTGGAATTGAAGTACCCAGATTTGGGGGTGTCACAAGTTGGTATCAAAGCTGTAGGTTATGAACCTTAGGTGGGGAAAAACCTTAGGGTAGTAGCCTTTTAAGAGATCAAAAACATAGTGTTGATACACTCTCATCGAGTTTTAAGAAATGAATTAAGGAATTCATTGAAGATAATAAAAGACTTTATGTGCTATGTGCTTATGTGATTACTTATGTGCTCGTGAGTATCGATTTGCATCACGTAGTAACTAAAAACATAAAATTTTGATTGTCATGATGTTGGATTGGAGGATCCAGTCAGCCTAGGGAGGTTGAGCCCCGAGTAGCTAGAGAGGAGGAGCCCCGAGACATTCATACCGTCTGGGAGCAGTTGGTACAGAGAAGGCCATCTCCGTTAATCAATGTTGTGGATCAGGAGAATAAGCTTGTGTTTGATCAGAAGGATGAGGAGGAGACAGAGGAAGAGGAGGATTTTGAAGAGTTTCCACCAAACTCTATCAGTGCTATGATGTACAAGGAGAAATATGACCGTAACATAGAGTTACAGGATCGAGTCGAGGAGTTGGAAGAGCTGACATAGGGACAACGAGCTGCTATAGAGCAGAAGGATGCCAAGATCGAGAATCTTGACGTACATCTAGGAACATGGAGTGAAAACTGGTTCATGGAGAGAGCCAAAATGAAGAGATGGCATTTGAGATAGAGAAGCTGAAGCGTGACCTGAGGGAGGAGTCAGCACAACGTGCTAGAGTAGAGGACGCTTGGATGAAGGCTTCACAACGTGCAAACCTCGCTGAAGATAATGATCTAGCAAAGAAGGCTAAGATTGAGGAGACGGACTACACATTTCAAACAGTGATTGATAGGACCCAGGATCGAGTTATCTACTATCCAGTGTCGTTCGAGGACTTACCTTGGTACATTTTGGATGGTAGGACGATGTTCCATATCATGGAAGAAGAGCGCAGAGAAGCTGTTCGACGTCTTAGTGGCCTGTGATATGAAAAGTATGAGTTATGTGATTATCTATGGTAGTTAATAATGTAAATTCCACTGTGGTTATACACAATGAAATATGATGATTTAAATTTTGAAGATTCTTTATCTCGGGAGAGTTGATGTAAATAGCAGTGATGCTATCTTGTTTATGTTTAAACTTTTGAATGAATAAAATATCAGAGTTTATCTGATGATGATATGTGTTAAGAGATAATTAAGTACTTAAGAAATTGAGAAATGATCTAATAAACGTATACCTTAAATAGAAAGATGCCGCCAGGAAGACGCCCAACCAGTCAAGCAGCTCAAGAAGGGTCGACCAATGCCAATAACAACAACAATGATGCCAACGCTAATCCTGTCTAGCAGTTGGTCAATCTATTAACTGGAGCACTTGCAAAGCAGCCGCAAGCTCCATAAACCACATCATTTAAGGACTTCAAGCCGATAGGACCACCAGAGTTTCAGGGATCCATGAACCCAATCGAAGCTCAGACTTAGGTAATGGAGATGGAGAAGGTGTTTGATGTTGCAAGGGTTAATGACGACCAGAAGACCGCCTTCGCAACATTTATGCTAAAGTCAGAAGCCAGCTACTAGTGGCAGTCGAACAAGGTTAGAGGAGGACATGGCATGATCACATGGGATAGGTTCAAGGAGATGTTCTTTGAGATGTACGTCCATACAAGCTCTCAGAACCAGATGGAGGTTAAATTTTTGGAATTGAAGCAGGGTAACATATATGTGCCAGATTACGCCGTGAATTTTAACTAGTTGGCTAGGTTTGCAACTTATCAGGTGAATACAGATGAGAGGAAGGCTAGAAGGTTTGAACAGGGGTTGAAGCCCTGGTTGTACATCAAGGTGTCAATGTTCCAATTGAACACTTTTGCAGGAGTGTTGGAGAAGGAAAATATCTCAAAAGGTGGAAGTGATGCTCTGACTAGGTATAATCAAGAACTAAAGAAGAAGAAGAATGAAGGTTAAAATAACAAAGCTAGTGGCAGCAATAGTGCTGGTGGCAACAGTCAGAAAATGAGGTGGAATGACAGTGCGTCTACCGGGAACCAACAAGGAAATTAGAAGAAGAGGGTGGAGGCTTGTCCTACTTGCGGGAAGAATCACCTGGGCGTATGCATGAACGAAAAGAGGGTTTGCTACAATTATGGTCAGGAAGGCCATATAGCACTAAATTACCCTAATCCTAAGAAGGGTGCTTACTTCACTTATGGGTCAAGAGACCATCTGGCAAGGGATTGTCCCACGAAGGCAGCAAGAGGAGTAAAAGCAGGTGTAAGTAGAGGAACCAGCGGTGGTAGCACTCTGACTATTACTGGATCGACGCCAACAAACTGACCTACCGCCAGGACTTTCAACATGATCATACAAGATGCTGTACAATCATGTGATGTGGTCTTAGGTATCATTCCGATCAATAATATAAATGCTTACGTGTTATTTGATTCGGGTGCTACTTGCTCATTAATATCCAATGACTTTGCTAAGAATCTAGAATTGCCTAAGGACGAATTAGAATATCCTCTAAACATAGAAATTGCGAATAGGGAAGTGATTCCTGTTAAATTTGTACACAAGAACTGTAGGGTGGACATTAAGGAAAATGTGATTATCGTAGATCTAATCCCGATTAAACTTGGGGAATTCGACGTTATTTTGGGAATGGATTGGCTATTCAATTATGGGGAAATAATTAATTACCAAAATAAGTGTATTAACCTCATGACCTCGTCAAAGGTTGTATTCTATGGCAGCAAGTCACCTAGATAAGCGAGTTATCTGACGATGATGCAGGCCAAGAAGTTGTTGAGACAAGGTTGTGTAGGGTATTTAACCTACATAGTTGATAGTCGAAAGGAGAGTCCAAAACCAGTGGAGATATATATCGTTAAGGACTTTGTAGATGTATTTCCAGATGATTTTCCAGGACTTCCGCCAGATAGGAAAGTAGAATTCGTGATCGATTTGGCTCTAGGAACTGCCCCAATATCAAAGGCCCCGTACCGTATAGCTCCGGTGGAGATGAAGGAATTAATAATGCAGCTGGAAGAGCTATTGGATAAAAAATATATTCGGCCAAGCGTATCGCCGTGGGGAGCGCCGATGTTGTTCATTAAGAAAAAGGATGGATTGATGCGGCTTTGCATTGATTATAGTGAGTTAAACAAGGTTACGCTTAAGAATAAGTATCCGTTGCCAAGGATCGACGGCATATTTGATCAGTTGAAGGGAGCTAGGTATTTCTCGAAGATAGACTTGATAAGTGGTTACCATCAGTTGAAGGTGAGGAAAGAAGATGTTCTGAAGATAGCGTTTAGGACCCGTTATGGTCACTACGAGTTTCTAGTTATGTAATTTGGTCTAACGAATGCTCCTGTAGCGTTCATGGACCTTTTGAACATGGTGTTTAAGATATTTTTAGATAAATTATGGTGGTGTTTATCGACGACATTCTTGTGTATTCAAAAACCAAGGAGGAGCATGTGGAACATTTGAAGGTGACATTGGAGGCGCTAAGAAGAGAGAAGTTGTACGCCAAGTTTTTGAAATGTGAATTCTGGATAGAGCTGGGTGAAATTTCTTAGACATGTGATTTATAAGGACGAAATTTTGGTAGATCCATCAAAGGTTGAAGCTGTGATGAAATAGGATCAGTCGAAGACACTGTCAGAAGTAAGGAGTTTTTTAGGATTGGCAGGTTATTAAAGAAGGTTCATTCAGGACTTTTCCAAAATCGCGACTCCGCTGACGAATTTGACTAGGAAATCAGTGAAATTTGTTTGGACGGAGAAGTTTGAGGAAAGCTTCCAAGAGTTGAAGAAGGTGTTGAGTTTGGCACCTGTGTTATCTCTTCCAGATAGCACAAGAAAATTTGTGGTGTATAGTGATGCATCACATAAAGGACTAGGCTGTGTGCTTATGTAAAATGGCAAGGTCATTGCGTATGCATCACGACAACTGAAGGATTATGAGAAGGGGTATGCGACCTATAATTTGGAGTTGGCCGCAGTATTGTTCACTCTGAAGATCTGGAGACATTATCTCTATGGGGAGAAATGTGAAATAAATACAGAACATAAGAGTCTGAAATATATTTTTACATAGAAGGATTTGAACATGCGCAATAGAAGATGGTTGGAGTTGATAAAAGACTATGACTGTGAGATCTTATACCATATGGGTAAAGCAAATGTGGTTGCCAACGCCTTAAGCAAAAACAATCGCGAGAAATTGATGTTGTTAACCGCCCAGGAGGAGCTACTTTCAGCAATGGCAAAACTAGAGTCAGAGGTGAAATGTCCTAATGAGTCTGATGAAAAACTGTTTCAATTAGAAACTGGCCCAACTTTGGTGGACAAGGTTAAGGAAGGACAATTTAAGGATAAGGAATGTGAGAAAATTAGGAAAAGAATAGTTAAATGAGATGAAGTGAAATTCAAAATTCATAATGAAGGATTACTGAGATTCGAAGTAAGAATTTGGGTTCCGCCAGTGCCAGAGATTAAGGAGGAAATTTTGAGCGAGGCTCATAGTTCAAGGTATTCGATTCACCTGGGGAGTACGAAGATGTACCAGGATCTCCGATAGCATTTCTTATAGCCAAATATGAAAAGAGACGTTGCCGATTATGTGGCCAAGTGTTTGACATGTCAGAAAGTTAAATCAAAACATTAGAGGCCGATTGGGTTGTTACAACCATTAGAAATCCCAGAATGGAAATGGGAATATATCACAATGGATTTCGTAGTAGGTCTTTCGATGACTCAGAAAGGTTTCGACGCAGTTTGGGTTATCGTAGATCGACTAACAAAATTAGCACACTTCTTACCGATCAAGATCAGATGGCAAAGTTGTAAGTGAAGGAGGTTGATTCAAGGCACGGAGTTCCAGTGTCAATAGTTTCCGATTGAAATCCGTGTTTCACATCAAACTTCTAGAATCGACTACAGGAATGCATGGGAATGCAATTAAGAATGAGTACGACATATCACCCTTAGACAGACGGGCAAAGTGAAAGAACCACAACGGTGATTTCGGGTGAAAACAGCACCAAACGGTTCATCAGGTAAACTGTGGGAAATGAAGACCAGGTCATAAACCCACTTTTGGGGACTTAAAAGGGATTAAAACCAATGTCATTGTGACACTCTCAGTGATGGCTTTTTGGAAAGCTATAGCACGCCCCAAACGGACGCTCCAATCAAAAGTTATGAAGTTTCGAACTTGACATCGCGTTCCTCAACATACACGCACTTCGAGATGACCAAATGGGCCACACCTAGGGGAGCCGCACCTCTACCTGCGGCTTTATCAGGTAGAGTGGAGGCTCCCTAGCCTATAAATAAATGTGCCCCCCCTTCATTTTTAACAATTCCAAAACGCAGCGAAGCTCTGCCTGTCTGATTTTCTGACTTTTACACCTCTTCTAAACCCAAATATTTTTACTCCAACACGTAGACAAACCCATATACTATCACATATAAAAAAACCACAGGTAGATTTGGTCGTTTGAAGCCCAATAAGTGGCAAAAAGTCCGTTTTAAAGGCTATTGCAAGTATTTTTACGATCAGCAAGTTGCTATTACTACTTTGCACTGTTTTACACTTGCACACGAAATTTCACTTTCAAAATATGCCCGAAACTTAGTTTTATGCCCGTTTTTAGCATTTCTACAACTCGGATTGACGATCCGTCAACTTTAACAGCTCCACTGCACTTGCACGCACATTCTGGCAACTTCACCGGACTGGGTTATCTTCCCAGTCCTGTTTTGGCCCTTTTTTGTATATATTTAACTGCAAATGTACTAACATTTCAATTCTTTCAAGCTCGAATTTCAAATTCGAGGTACTTTACTGCTTTTATATATATTTACGCATATATAAGCGAACTTCACCATCACTGGTACTCATATCAGTCTTGGTTGACTACATTTCATTCAATATATATATATATATATATATATATATATATATTCAGTTGGCTTGGATTATTTTGTGGCCATTTTACTGCTTTTTGCACAATTCCCCATATTGGGTGCATTCCCCAGTCAATGGGAGACTACTTTTCTGGCAATTTCCATTTTAGTACGGGCACAGGCGTGAAAACACATCGCCCTTTTTTTTATTTTTCTATATATATATATATTTCATTTTTGTCACAGCTTGGATTATTTCGTGGCTATTTATAATTTTTTTTTAGAAATATATATATTTCAATTCAAGTCCGTGCTTGCGAGTGAAAATCCATCGCCCTTTTACAGCTTTTGTATATATATACATATATATATATATTGCTTGCTCAATTTATTCAACTGTTGCAATTAATATTCATTTGTATATGAATTTGCATTGACATATCTGCGGGCTGACTAGATTTATCTAAATCTCATCAATTCTAGCTTTCAACGGTTCAAACAGGTCCCGACAGAACCTGGAAGCTATAATGGCTGAGATTTCTTTAAATCTAGTTATTTTTATAATTTTAGCTTTGAAAGCAACCTCGCGTCTCTTATATCGCTATCTAGTGAGAATGAGACGCTTCAGCCGTACGGACCAAGATTTACTGAATGAATCCTCGATTTTGGCAATTTTTGGATATTTATCAATTTTTGTGCAAATTTGAACTGTGCAGGTTTTCTAGCTACTCGTATGTGAGCCTCGGAATCGTGGGATTCATGATCAAACTGATCAGAATCTGATTCCCACGATGGACAAACTTCGATTTACAGATGTACCCAGTCAGTTTTTCTGTAAAATGTACATGCACAGACCTTAAAACAGTTATCCGGATTTAAGGTCTCAACATAATGAAAATATAAATTGTCGTGTCAGCGTCCCTCCGATGGTTTTCATACCTATGAGGAGACCGACACTTTATACTTCTGTGGTCGAGGATGCTTCGCACCCCGACAAATCACCATTCACATGCAGCCTTAAGGCTATAAAGATAAAATAAAATGTGGCGATGTGTTTCAATTCTTATGTCAGCGTAGGGGTTTGATAAACAGGTTTCAAAACATCACTGTCAATTCAATTCAGAAGCTTTTGCAAATCAAATTAAATGATGCTTTTTGCAAATCAAATCAAAGATTGATTAAACCCTTCGTATATAGGCTCAACGAAGCCTGTCAAAGCTTTCAATCAATCAAAAGGCCCTATTTTCAAATAGCATTCACTCACACATTCCAGTTTTATGGGAAATATTAAAAAGTTTGCGGTACCGTGTTTACACGGGAGTCGTGGGATGCCTAACACCTTCCCCACACTTAACCAAGCCCCCGAACTCAAAACTCCAATTTCAAAGATCAAGTTTCGACAGTGTCCAGCATTTGGGCCTCTTTTCAGATCAAATTCGGTTGAGTTGGTACAACCATTTTCAAAACTACCAACTGGAGACTCTGTTTAAATCAAATCAAATCGTCGATATATACACATGTTGGCCTCTTTCCTAAAAAACCCTTCAAAACCTTTTTTTCTCAATAAAAAGAATAAGGGTAGAGATAACTTAGGAAGATCGATTTGAGGAAAATCGGGTTATAAACCGACCCGCGGTATTTCCTAAATTTTCCAACGTCGACAGGTGGCGACTCTGCTGGGGACAGTAGAGGGCTTAGGCCGCTTTCAATCTTTTCAAACATTTCCCTTACAAAACTATTGAATGCATGAAATCCTGCGTCTCCACAGTCAATGGATGAGTGAATGCTGTGTCTTTCACTAAATGTATGAATGCTAAGTCTCCGGGGCTGCCTTCTAAAAATGCACCACCCAGATTCGCTCCAGTTGAACGATCGGATTAACTTCCCTTCTAGTAGATTGCGATGATTTGGGAACCTTCATGCCGAAACAAAAGCCGCGAGATTAACCTAGGATAGGTCAGCTTCTGATCAACCGAATCCGACGGGATGCTTCTTCATGCCTTCCTCTTTCAATTCCATGTCAAGTGTTCAATTACTTAGGAGCACATTGTAAATGACAATAATGAAAGATTTACTTTCCTGTCAGATATCCTGTCATCCTGCAATTAAAACAACTAACCTCGGTTTTGCAGGATAAACACTAAAAAACACATCATGCATCCTCTCTTTACCTACCTCAGGAAATTGACACGCCTACGTTTTGTTGTATGTACAAAAAAGTGGTCTCACTACTAGATCATAATCTGAAAGGCACAAAGCCTATCCACCGACATGGCTAAAAGTAGCCAATGCGAGTCGGATTCCGTATCTCGAAAAGAGTTCGAAGGACTTAAGAATCAAATAGCAGAGTTAGCTATCCTCCTAAGAGAATAAAGCAAAAACACTCAAGGCCAGCCAACACTCAATCAAACAAAGTCCTCCTCACAGGGTGATAATCAAAGTGCTGACCAGAAGAGGGAAATGCAGATTCCTGAACCTCGATCCAGTAAAAGAACCAACAAAACCACTGAAATCACAAATCTTAGGGAAGATCAGGAAACTGGCGATCTCCGAAGGAAAGTTCGGCAAATGGAAGAAACCATTCGTTCAATCAAAGGGACTGGAAACCTGGGAAATGCCACCTATTCAGAACTTTGCATATTCCTAGGGCTAGATATCCTGACAAATTCCAAGTCCCAGAGTTTGAAAAGTACAATGGGGCAGGCGATCCTTATACGCACTTGAAAGTATACATTGGCGAGCTAGGGTCTTATCCTGAAGACGAAAACCTCAGAATGTAGCTTTTCGAAAAGAGTGTCACTGGAGAGGCTAAGACTTGGTATGCCTGAATTGATAATGTAAAAATTCGCAGTTGGGAAGAGCTAGCTCACGCCATCCTAACTCAATACAGCTTCCCGGCTCAGATGGCTCCGGATCGATATCAATTGACCAAAGTCAAAAAGCAGAATACCAAGTCTTTCTGAGAGTATGCCCAAAGATGGAGACGTTTTACAATGCAAGTCAGTCTGCCTATGTCCGAAGATGAAATGGTGATGACTTTCATAGACATCCAAGAGGCACCTTACTACGAGAGGATCCTGGCCGGAATAGGAAAGCCATTCTTAGAGATGATCAAACATGGCGAAATGACAGAGATGGGCCTGAAAGTAGGTAAGATTAAAGATCTCACAACCTTGAAAGTAGTCGCCGATTATATACAGTCTGGCAACTATACGAGTGATCCTATAAGGGTACCTAAGGAAGGCGATGATTATATATCCCTCGTTGTACAGGGGCAGTCGAGGAGACCTAACCATAGTTCCCCCATTTGGAAGAGGGAAGGAAATTTGCAGTCACAACATACTGCATTCAACAGTTACCAGGAGAGAAAGACAAAATTCGAAAGAACCGAAAATCGGATGTTCACTCCACTAGGCGATTCCCTTGAAAACATGTTGGTGATGTTAATATATCACGAGAAAATTACCGAGCTGGCTCCACCTCTAGATCCAAATAGCAAAAGATACGATCCTAGCCAAAAATATGCTTATCATTCCGGATCTCCGGGCTATGATACGCAAGACTGTTGATCCTTAAAGAATAAAATTCAAAACCTGGTAAAAACGGCGATATTGTGGTCCAACAACATGACCATCCAAATGTCAATGCCAACCTTCTTATGCAACATGATACGGATGGAGTAAACATGATCGAGTCAGGAAGTGATGAAATGTATCCAAATCGTAAATATATACGAAGGATAGAGGAATACCCCAAAGGAACATAACAAATGTCCTCAAGTTGGAAGATACAGAGGAGGGTCTAACGATAATACAAAAATTGGATGTGATTCAACTTCAAGTAACTCTGCTGGATAATCTGGTAGTGCGCCAACATCAGGATACGAGGCAGGTTTTCACTCAACTATCAGAAAGCCAAGAGAAAGAGGAGGTTACTCAGAAGATAAGTATATCTCCCTCCAATATCAGCCAGCTAACCGAAGAAGATCAAAGCTTGCTGAATAGACAAGAAAGGTGAGTGATAAAATTCCCGGAAGATCCCGATAAAGGAAAAATAATCCAGAGGAATGCGAATTCACAAATAAGAAATATCAATCCCTCGAAATGGCTGAGATTTCTTTAAATATAGTTATTTTTATAGTTTTAGCTTTGAATGCAACCTCGTGTCTCTTAGATCGCTATCTAGTGAGAATGAGACGCTTCAGCCGTACGGACCGGGATTTACTGAATGAATCCTAGGTTCTGGCAATTTTTGGATATTTATCTATTTCTATGCAAATTTGAACTGTACAGGTTTTCTAGATACTCGTATGTGAGCCTCGGAATCGTGGGATTCATGATCAAACTGATCAGAATCTGATTCCCACGATGGACAAACTTCGATTTACAGATGTACCCTGTCAGTTTTTCTGTAAAATGTACATGCACAGACCTTAAAACGGTTATCCGAATTTAAGGTCTCAACATAATAAAAATATGGATTGTCGTGTCAGCGTCCCTCCGATGGTTTTCATACCAATGAGGAGACCGACACTTTATACTTCTGTGGTCGAGGATGCTTCGCACCCCGACAAATCACCATTCACATGCAGCCTTAAGGCTATAAAGATAAAATAAAATGTGGCGATGTGTTTCAATTCTTATGTTAGCGTAGGGGTTTGATAAACAGGTTTCAAAACATCACTGTCAATTCAATTCAATAGCTTTTGCAAATCAAATTAAATGATGTTTTTTGCAAATCAAATCAAAGATTGATCAAACCCTTCGTATATAGGCTCAACGAAGTCTGTCAAAGCTTTCAATCAATCAAAAGGCCCTATTTTCAAATAGCATTCACTCACACATTCCAGTTTTAAGGGAAATATTGAAAAGATTGCGGTACCGTGTTTACACGGGAGTCGTGGGGTGCCTAACACCTTCCCCACACTTAACCAAGCCCCCGAACTCAAAACTTTGATTTCAAAGATCAAGTTTCAACAGTGTCCAGCATTTGGGCCTCTTTTCAGATCAAATTCAGTTGAGTTGGTATAATCATTTTCAAAACTACCAACTGGCGACTCTGTTTAAATCAAATTAAATCGTTGACATATACACATGTTGGCCTTTTTCCTAAAAAACACTTCAAAACCTTTTTTCGCAATAAAAAGAATAAGGGTAGAGATAACTTAAGAAGATCGATTTGAGGAAAACTGGGTTATAAACCGACCCGCGGTATTTCCTAAATTTTCCAACGTCGACAGGTGGCGACTCTACTGGGGACAGTAGAGGGCTTAGACCGTTTTCAATCTTTTTAAACATTTCCCTTTCAAAACTATTGAATGCGTGAAATCCTGCATCTCCACAGTCAATGGATGAGTGAATGCTGCGTCTTTCATTAAATGTATGAATGCTATGCCTTTACATTGAATGAATGAAAATGAATGCTTTAGTGCTTCGCACCCATATTAGTGCTTCACATAAACTATCATTGCATGCATAAGCGGTAAGGCCAATGTATGTGAATGTATTCTGTGAGTCCCTCCACCAGGAGGCTAACCCGGTCAGTGATAAATAAGGACTCTGTGGACGACTAAGTTTCTGGGTCTGCCTCCTAAAAATGCAGTGTGACGCTCCCCAGAATAGGTCCAGTCAACCCAACCCATTCTGAGTCGCCAAATACATGGTACATAATTCAAATACAAACTTTATATCACACGGTCGTGCAAAATACGACCACACAACTGTGAGTGTCAATACAAATATGTAGAAAATATTAATATTCAAACTAAGTCCTCATTACAATTATTATCACACTATTTATCAAAAATAGTGAGGACTACTACTGCTCTAACTCGGACCATCACTCTATCCCCCGACTAGTTCCCGCAACATTCTCATTCCCTGAAGAGGACAATAGATGAAATGGGTGAGCTCAACTAGCCCTAGTAAAGAATATTATGACTAAGATAATGAAAAATAAATTATCGTTAGTCTTCAACAATTCAGATAAAATATTATGGACAACAAGTTTTAGATCAATATTTGCAGCGAAAATAATAATTCATTAGAAAAGTTAAGTAGAGAATGAAGTATACTATCTTCTATGATTTAAAAGTCCATCATTAATATTTTATCCCTGTAACATCAATCAATATACATCTCAAATTAACATCAATCAATATACATCTCAAATCAAATATTCATCTTTGCACTACGGGCCAAAGATATTCATTTGTATCACCAGTGGTCATGTTCATCTCAACACCTGTCCATCTTTGCACTACGGCCAAAGATATTCAGTTATATCACCTTTTAGGACTGAGGATGATGAAAAACAATATAAATAACGAATCCAGTGAAATAAAGGACAAGATTAAGGATTCATATTTTAGTTTATTCAAGTTCAAGAATATTCCATAATAATACTTTGTGGAGCAAAATTCAAGAATAAAGCTCAAAACTAAGATCCAATCAAAGATAGTAACCATAACAGACAATTTGGACAAATAGAAGAAAATTTAGTTTTTCAGTGAATAGTGTCGTATACGTGAATAGTGTCGTATACGTGAATAGTAACTCCGACGAAAAAAGTAAGAATTTCATAATAAAATCAATGCCAATATTTTGGTATAATGATATTGAAAAGATTAACATCATTTATGAAATAAAATAACATCCCTTACCTCAAAAGAATAGAATATCGGATATAATATCGAAGGAAACTTGCACTGAATAGTAACACTCAAAGTATCTAAATACTCACAAAAATACGCTCGATATTATAGAGAGAGAAAACTTCTGATTCTGGTGTGATTTTCAATTCTAACCTAAGCACCATATTTATAGGAAAAGCTTAGGATGCTAAAGTAGACTTTTTTAATAAAATAATATATTTTTTTAAATTCCATCCGCCTCAGCCAAAAGCCATCAGCCACCAGCCGCCGGTGGGGCCCACCTCCTATTAAAAAAATATTTATTTTCTAAAACTTCAATAATTCATAATAAATAGCCCTTTTGTCAGAAAAATCCAAATTCAATGTCTTTTTCATAGGAAATTTAATTCTCTACAACTTTGTAGAAGGAAGTTTTTCCAAATTCCAAACATAAATTATCCAAAATCCACAAACAGATGATTTTCCACACCAAAATACTGATAAAAACACATCAGCACTAATTCCTTCTTTTATATCCACAAAATAAATATTTCCTTATCATATAGATCAATAATTAATTATTCACAAATAATATTATAGAACTACAATATTGACAACCAGGTCGTTCCCAGGAAAGAGGGGGCCTTCCGATAAGGACTTCTCCTTACTGGCGCGCAATTAAATAACCCCTCCTAGACAGAACTTCCTTAGACATTGTCAATAATTTTATCTAATAATATTATTCAAATAATATGAATTATTGAGTTGATAATGTGAAATACTGTGCAGTGACAATTATTGAATCAATCATAGCAGCGTAATAATTATTGATATAAAATATCAATGTAGCAATTATTGAACCGATAAAATATCATGCAATTATTGAATAATATAAAATATTAAATAGTAAATACTGTAACAATAATTGAGTAAGAGTCTTCTTTCGTAAGAATCAATAATTCAAAATACTTTGCAATACCGTGTGCTACTGTGCAACACCGCGTATTACTGTATTTTAACCACCGGGTATTTCAACAGTACTAACGGTAAAAACTACGTCGTTATTTTATAAAATATTCTCTATTCGACAGTTATTCCATTGTGGGGCCCACAAATAGCTGCGCCGTCATACGAATATTCTCCGACAACAAGAATATTCCACGACCAAACGAATATCCCCCGACAACAATGAATATTTTATAAGCACTTGCTCATTTTGAAATATTTGCACATTTCATCCATAACTTTTCACATTTATCAAATCAACACCTTACTATTTCGAAATAATATATAAAGAAAATTAAATCTTTATTCATAAACGTTGGGGTCTTACAACCTCCCCTCCTTATGAAATTTCGTTCTCGAAATTGACGTACGTACCTGGTATGTCGAAAAGGTGAGGATACCTTGCTTTCATTTTCGATTCCAACTCCCAGGTCATTTCCTCAATAGCATGGTTTCTCCACAAAGCTTTAACTTGAGGTATAATTTTCGAGCGTAGGACATGCTCCTTCCTATCCAAGATCTTGACAGGTACCTCCTCGTACGTTAAATCTTCGGCTATCTCGTCTGGTTCTAACTCAATAATGTGGTTTGGATCATTCACATATTTACGCAACACGGATATGTGAAACACGTTATGAACACGAGACATGCTTGGAGGTAAAGCGAGTCTATAAGCTACATTTCCTACTCGGTCAAGGATCTCAAATGGACCAATGAATCGTGGCTTGATCTTTCCTCTCTTCCCGAATCTCGTAACTCCCTTCCACGGAGCAACACGTAACAACACATGGTCCCCAACATTAAATTCCACGTCCTTTCGATGAAGATTCGCATAACTCTTTTGTCGATCTTGTGCTGTTTGTATCCGTTGCCGGATCATTTGGATCTTTTTTGTAGTCATACGTACTAACTTCCGGTCCCAACAATGTTGCTTCACCCACCACATCCCAGCATACTGGAGAGCGACACTTTCTCCCATACAACGCCTCAAATGGAGCCACGCCTATACTTGCCTGATAATTGTTGTTGTAGGAGAATTTCACCAATGGTAAGTACTTATCCCAACTCCCTTTGAAGTCTAGAACACAGAGTCTCAATAGATCTTCAAGAGTTTGCATAGTCCTTTCTGATTGTCCGTCTGGTTGAGGATGATAAGCCAAACTGAATCGTAAATTCGTGCCCATAGCTTTCTGCAAACTGATCCAAAATCGTGAAGTAAATCTGGGGTCACGATCCGAAACTATGGATATTGGCATGCCATGCAATCTCATAATCTCATTCACGTACATATGAGCAAGACGTTCAAGGGAATAAGTCTCTCGTATCAGCAAGAAATGAGCAGACTTGGTTAATCTATCAATAATAACCCAAATCGCATCTATGCCTTGAGAAACCTTGGGAAGACCTGTAACGAAATCCATCGGTAATTTGTTCCCACTTCCATATTGGAATCTCAAGTGGTTGCAATGGACATTTCAATACTTGATGCTCCGCCTTTACACGTTGACAAGTTAAACATCTCGAAATAAACTCCGCGATCTCTCTTTTCATATTGCTCCACCAAAATGTATGTCAAAGATCACGATACATTTTGGTACTCCCAGGATGGATTACAAATGGTGTGTTATGTGCCTCCATCATGATTCTATACTTCAAGTCAGAATCGTTAGGAACACAAAGTCTGGAGTTGACTCGAAGTATTCCCTCTTCATCGATTCTTGCTTCTGGAATGACACCTTCTTGCACCTTCTTCTTCATCTTCATCAGCTCTGGATCCGTAGCTTAAGCAGCTTTAACTTTATTAATCAAAGCTGGTTCTACGTGTATACTTGACATCATCGCACTTGTTCCCGCATATGATCTTCTACTCAACGCGTCTGTGACGCCCCCAAATTCCAGGACCGCCACTTGGTCTCTCGAATTCGGTTCATCACGTGCTCATGGTAATACATCACAATAATAATAATTAAATATCATACGATCACAGCGGAAAATCTATTCTAGAATAATTTACAATGATTTATTATAATTATTCCCCCAAGTCTCGCAACCTACAGTACTTAATAGATTACATAATAATATCAGTTAACGACTTATTACATAATCTAACTTAAGCTTAAACATAATCAAATCCAGTCTTACTACATCATCTTCATACAATATTAATATATTTAAAACATAACAGACATAAGCTAGTTGGTAGCTTTGCCCTTGCCCTTATCAACGCCCGAAGGTTCACCATGCTCTGCCTTAACTGAAATGTTTTAGGGAAAGCAAGAATGAGCACAAATTGCCCAGCAAGTAATATACAATAAGGGTGAGTAATAAGATTCTCAATTCTCGGAAGGGTATAACAAGATTTGATAGTTCAAGAATAACAAGAATATCAACAGTTCTCAATATCAGTCGCTAAGGACAGGATAATATCAATATGATTCAATAATAAGTCAATTCAAGATTTCAAATAATTGAATACTGAGTAGTCACTACGGACTATGAACTTCTACTAGAATTGACAGTAATAAACTGAAAATCCAACAAAAACAGGTACAACAGGTGATCAGCCTAAAGTACCCTTGTTATGCATAACAATCAACCATACTCAAGTGTGCACGTCGGTTCTCCGACAATTATATATTCCCTTCAAAGAAGGTTGTTCTTCTCAGTCAAATACAAGATCCCGCACCAATCAATTAGTTTGGGTTGCTTTTCAATAACATAAGTCCAGCCGAATCAAATGACATAGACACTTTCACAATATTCAAGAACAATACTAAGTTCAACATGAATAATAGCTTTAATGAAATAAGAGTTCAAGTATGCTAATTCAATTCAACCGATTAAATAGGAAACTAGTTCGCAATACACAAGATAGGATACTTGCATAGTAAAAGAGTATAAGTTAGGAAACTTTCACAATCATAGATTTCCTTGCATAAAGTAAATGCGTCGGTTAGGATACTTGCACTTTAAAAGAGTGTAAGTAAGAGAACTTGCCTTTAGCGTAGTTTATCCACGAAAAGCAATCAACACTTTCGAATTCCTATCGTAATACAGTTACGTATATATATGATATTCATTAGTCATATAATTTAACTTCACATTTTCTCTTTGAATATACGATCAACACATAAGCTAAGTTTTACCTAGCTACACAGTTATATAGAATATAATTTCTATCCTTAACGTTCCTTCTTTAGAGTTTAAACGCATTCTCATATTATATAAGATCTCAACAATTAGCAAACATGCTTGCATATTATTAATATCACATAAGACCACAATCAATACTAAATATATTTCATTTTAGCAAGTTACGGCATCTCCTTAAGTTAACCGTCAAAATCGGGTTCAAGTAACATCATATAATATCGCGTAGCATGTATTCATATTTAAAGGATACTTTCATGCTTGTATAACTTTTCCAAATCCAATCGTACATGGTATAGGTTCTTCAGTTAATACTTAAAGCCATTCAAGGACACGAACTCATATGGTCTAACATGATTGCTTTTAAACACATAAGATATTCATATAACTTGTATTAGTCATGCTCATGAGTACTCGTATTGCATATATGTAGCTAGCATTGTTATTATCTTGAAAACATGCTTTGTTCATGCTAAACTTTAATCACGGCAACTAATCATGGTATATATACATGCATGACACATGAATGAGTCTAATAGTACTATCACATGTGTCCATAAATGTCAAATTCTAATTCTCGTCATAACATACCAACGTTCACGTTCAAAGCTTATACTTTGTTAGTATAGTTCATTAATAAGGTCTATCATGTTCATGCTTCCTTATGAAACCTACATATGTAAGTTAACATGCTTTTCATGTATTTCAAGGCCCTATAAACATGCTCGAAAAGTCAGAATGTATACATGCTTCATATATGTTAACGTCGTTTATGAAACTTTAAATTCGTTTCCAAACTATGTGTCGTTTGGTTAACCATGCATGCTAATATACTAAAACATGCTTACATTGCCTCATTAGGTTTATATATATGTATTAATCATGCTCCCATGCTTGTTTAAATAAAAATCAAACAATTGGTACATAACAGTTTTGTTGCAGAATGCAGAAAACTGAACACAGAGGCTGGCGCTGCGGCGCGGCAACAGTAGCTTAATACTGGCGCTGCGGCGCGAGTGGCGCTGCGTGCGGCGCTGCGGCGCGGGCTGCGGCGCGTGTGGCGCGGCGGCGCGGGCTGCGGCGCTGCGGCGTCGATGCAGTTTTCTACGGTTCAGACTGCAGCGAAAACCGACCCAAAACCTCCCATTTCATCGATTTCAACATACCCAGATATTAGACTTGTTTAACTTACTAACACATACATATATGCTTATATAACAGTCAATAGCACTTATCAATTCCCAATTTCATGAACTCTAACTAATTTATGAATTTCATGTATTTACAGAAATTGAAGAGGAACAATGGAAATGAAAGACTATTCAGTGGTTCCATCATGTGTGTATGTTCATATAACAACAATATAAGGGTTCTACAAACCAATCATGAACCAATTTGGCATAATCAAGAATTTCAACAAAACTCAGAGAACAACAATGGAGTTCTTTTGACAGAAAATGAAAATGAAGACACGAAGAGGATTTATACCTCTGTTATGGAGTAAGCTTGCTGATGCTACTATAGAAATTCCTTCTGAACTAAATAGACAATCACAGTATACTCTCTTCTCTTAGAAATATTTCAGCAATGAAATGAAGGTGCAGGGAGTTCCTTTATATAGAAGAATGAATACACAGTCCAAGCTTCTAACTCCCAAATCAAACTAACGGATTGTCAAATTGCATGAAGGTTATAGAATGGTAGGTATTTAGTTGTTAGAATCCATCATTAAAACCACTCCCTTGCTCATCATTGCTACAAGCCTATGGAAATTTACTGAGTTTAAGGAGAAGCAATAGGCTTAGGCCATAATGGCTGTGCACGTGAATGAGGGAAAGGAGAGTGACTATTATATTGGGACAAGCCAAGCAAATCTCAGCATTCTTACAAATGGACTATATGCTACACTTATGTTATATATTATATGTACTCTTAGGTTATAATTACAATGTTCTCCCCATAATGTAATAAATGCAATTTGAATACATATAATCTATGTACATTTTATCTTACCGATATAATACAATCGGATACTACCACATTACATTATATCATATATTATTAAATTGTATTACTCAACAATTATTTATAATAGATCCATGATACATTATTTTAATGTATATCCACACATCATTTGTCACCTACACATATCATAACATATAGTTACTATACATTTAATTCGCATGCTTGCACATATAATTTCTCATCTTATAAATTGAATATTAATTAATAATATACACATATCCTACATCAATCAATATAATTGTTAACCTCCATAACAATTTAATTAACCTTTATATGATTAACTATCACTTTGATATAAATCTTATTATATTTATAAACACGTTGCTCATTATTATTATGTTTCTTGCAATAATAATCACATATTATTAATCAATCCTCATTAGTATTTTATAACAGTTAATTAATATTCTTCGATTAACAATTAATATAGATTAATTGTTCGCTTAAATTAATATAATCATTCTTATATTACGTCACTGTGCCACACAAGGCAATCAACGAGTTTATCACAAACTCCACCAATTTCTCAATTATTATAATTATTCAATTATATATAATTGAATTAATTCATCTCATAACACAAAATCATTTATATTCAAATAAATTCTCATTTCTATTAAAATATTTATTTAATAATATATGGAAATTCTCGGGTATTACATCCTCCCCCCCTTATAAAAATTCCATCCCGGAATTGCTACAAGGTTACACAAATAGATGGGGATAGTCCCTCATCATCCTATCTTCTAACTCCCACGTTGCCTCCTCGACATCGTGGTTACGCCAAAGTACTTTTACAGATGAAATAACTTTATTTCTCAAAGTTTGTTCTTTACTATCTAATATTTGGACAGGAATTTCTTCATACGCCAAGTTCTTCTCCACTTGAATGGGCTCGTAAGAAATCATATGCTTGTAGTCGGCCTTGTACGGTCGCAACACGGAAATGTGGAACACGTTGTGGATATGCTCCAACTCGGGTGGTAACGCAACTTTGCATGCCACTTCGCCCACTCGCTTCAGTATCTCGAACGGTCCTATGAATCTTGGACTCAATTTTCCTTTCTTGCCGAAACGGATTTTTCCCTTCCATGGAGATACCTTCAAGAATACGAAACTGCCGACTTTGAAGTCTCGGTCCTGCCGATGCAAATCTGCGTATTTATTCTGGCGATCTTGAGCTGCTACAAGTCTGGCTCTTATCATTGTCACCACGTCTGCTGTTTGTTGAACTAACTCTGGTTCGAGTATTCGTCGTTCTCCGACTTCGTCCCAATATAACGGCGTTCTGCACTTTCTCCCGTAAAGAGCTTCGTACGGTGGCATGCCAATACTCGCATGGTAGCTATTATTATATGCGAATTCTACTAAGGGTAGGTGGTCGTCCCAATTTCCCTTAAAATCCATCACGCAAGTCCTAAGCATGTCTTCTAGCGTTTGTATTGTTCGCTCACTTTGTCCGTCTGTTTGAGGATGATAAGCTGTACTCAACCTCAACTGCGTTCCCATTCTTTCCTGCAAACTCTTCCAAAAATTGGACGTGAAGCGCGGATCTCGATCAGAGACAATTGACACCGGCACTCCATGTCGTGAAATAATTTCTTTTACATATAGGCTTGCTAATTGGTTCAAACTGTAGCGGATCTTGATTGGTAGAAAGTGTGCGGTCTTCGTTAGTCGATCCACGATAACCCAAATAGCATCATAACCTTTCTGTGTAACTGGAAGTCCTACCACGAAGTCCATGGTAATATGCTCCCATTTCCACTCTGGTATTTCTAACGGTTGTAGTAAACTACTTGGCCGCTGATGCTCTGCTTTAACGCGTTGGCAAGTCAAGCATTTACTGACGCACTCTGCGACTTCCCGTTTCAAATTAGGCCACCAAAAATGTTGCCTTAGATCTCGGTACATCTTTGTGCCTCCCAGATGAACGGAATATGTCGTATTGTGTGCCTCGTGCAAAATCTCTTCCCTCAACTCGGTTACCGCTGGTACCCACACTCTCCCTTCAAATCTCAAAATACCGTCTTTATCCATTCGAAATTTTTCTTCCTCACTTTCTGTGATCCTCTTTCGGATTTTCTCACACTCTTCATCCTTTTCCTGAGCTTCCTTTACTCTATTCAACAACGTCGGACAAGCTTCCATTACAATTAACTTCTCACCAGACTTTTCTGGTCCTTTTACTTCTATCTCCAATTTCTCCATCTCTCTTATCAACTCTTCCTGAGTTGTTAAATTAAACAACTTCTCCCTTCCTTTCCTGCTCAGAGCGTCGGCAACCACATTTGCCTTTCCCGGGTGATAAAGAATATCGCAGTCATAGTCTTTGATTAATTCTAACCACCTTCTCTGCCGCATGTTTAACTCCTTCTGTGTGAAGATATATTTCAGACTTTTGTGGTCCGTGTATATCTCACATTTTTCTCCGTATAGATAATGTCTCCATATCTTTAACGCAAAAACTACTGCCGCTAACTCTAAGTCATGAGTAGGGTATCGTTTTTCGTAATCCTTCAATTGTCGTGACGCATATGCAATAACCTTGCCATGTTGCATGAGCACACAGCCAAGCCCCTTGTGCGATGCATCACTATACACCACAAAATTTCCCGCATCATCTGGTAATGATAACACAGGTGTTTCGCTCAATCTCCTTTTCAGTTCTTGAAAACTTTCTTCGCATTTGTCGGTCCATACAAATTTCACCGTCTTTCTAGTCAAATTGGTCAACGGGGTTGCTATCTTAGAAAAATCTTGGATGAATCTTCGATAGTACCCAGCTAACCCTAGAAAGCTTCTCACCTCCGTCGGTGTTCTCGGTTGTTCCCAATTACTTACTGCTTCAACCTTCGCAGGGTCTACAGAGATTCCATTCTTATCCACCACGTGGCCTAAGAATTGAACCTTCTCCATCCAAAATTCGCACTTAGAAAATTTTGCATACATCTTCTCCTTCCTTAGTGCCTCCAAAATAATCTTTAGATGTTCGGCGTGTTCTTCCTCTGTCTTTGAGTAGATCAAAATGTCAGTCGATAAAAACCACTACAAATTTATCCAAGTATGGCTTGAAAACTCGGTTCATCAAGTCCATAAATGCTGCCGGAGCATTAGTCAATCCGAATGACATTACCAAAAACTCGTAGTGTCCATAACGGGTTCGAAACGCAGTCTTTGGTATGTCCTCATCCCGTACCTTCAGTTGATGATATCCTGTTCGTAGGTCGATCTTTGAGAAACACTTTGCTCCCTTCAGTTGATCAAATAAGTCGTCTATCCTCGGTAGCGGATACCGGTTCTTGATCGTTACTCTATTCAATTCTCGATAATCGATACAGAGCCTCATCGATCCGTCCTTCTTCTTAACGAATAGTACTGGTGCTCCCCAAGGAGAAACACTCGGTCGAATGTAACCCTTATCCAATAATTCTTGCAATTGTATCATCAATTCCTTCATTTCTACTGGCGCCATACGATATGGAGCTTTCGAAATCGGTGCCGTTCCCGGTGCTAAGTCTATTACGAATTCGATTTCTCTGTCTGGCGGAAGACCAGGCAGATCGTCCGGAAACACGTCTTGAAATTCATTAACTACGGATATATCCTTAATTTCTACTCCCTTCTTCCGAGTATCAACGATGTAAGCTAAATATCCTCCACATCCTTTCCTTAACAATTTCTTGGCCTGCATCATCGTAACGCAACACGATTGCTTAAGCGATGAGCTACCATAAAACACTACCTTAGACTTACTCGGAGTCTGAAGGTTCACACATTTGTTCTGACAGTCAATTATCGCAGCATGGTTATACAACCAATCCATTCCCAGTATTACGTCAAATTCTCCCAGTCTAATAGGAATCAAGTCTACGCTCAGTTCATGTTTACTAATATTTGCGCGACAATTTCGATAAACGTATTCTACAGGGATCACTTCCTTATTAGCAACTTCTATGATCAAAGGATTTTCTAATAGTTCTCGAGGTGTACTAAGTCTACTAGCAAATTCTTCAGATACAAAAGAACAGGTGGCACCCGAATCAAATAATACATAAGCATTTATATCATTGATTGGGATTATACCTGACACCACATCCTTCGCAGTCACTGCGTCTTGGACGGTCATGTTAAAGGTTCTGGCGGTTGGGCGGTTGGATTGTGCCGGTCCACCGATCATCAGCTTGTTGCCTCCTTGCTGATTACTACCCCCGCCACTTCCCTTCTTTGGGCAGTCCTTAATTCGGTGCTCCGTCGAGCCACAAGCAAAGCATCCTTGTATCTTTTTCGGTTTCAAACAGTTGGGCGAGATGTGCCCTTCCTGTCCGCAGTTGTAGCAAGTGCCACGTCCCTTCCAGCACTCGCCCTGGTGATTCTTCCCACACTTCGGGCATCCTTCAGCCCTCTTCTTGAAACCTCCACGAAAATTCCCTGATTGATTATTATTGTTGTTTTTGTTGTTGTTGTTGTTCTCCCACTTTCTCTTTCCCAAGTTGCTTCCTCCGCTACTGCTTCCTCCCGTACGATTCTCTCCTCCAGTATTCTTTCCTTTCTTTTCTTTGTTATACAGACTTAAGGCCTCACTGCCACCTTCCGCAATGATTGCCTTCTCCAGTAATGCTGCAAAGGAATCAATTTGAAGAACTGATACCTTATTGAACAGCCATGGCTTCAACCCTTGTTCAAAGCGTCTAGCCTTCCTCTCTTCATCACCAACTTGGTGCTCCGCAAATCGCGCTAGTTCGTTAAACCTAGCCGCGTATTGCGCCACCGTCATTTCACCTTGTTTTAACTCTAGGAATTTCACCTCCATCCTATTCTTCATACTTTTCGGAAAGTAATTCTCGAAGAACAGTGTCTTAAACTTATCCCAAGCTATTATCCCTTCTCCAGCTCTTTGTTGATTAGCCTCCCACCAGTAGTTCGCTTCTCCCCTCATCATGTACGTGGCAAACACCGTCTTCTGATCTTCGCCTACGCTAGCTATAGTGAAAGCTTTTTCGATCTCTTTGATCCACGTTTGTGCGACGATTGGGTCGGTAGTTCCCTCGAACTCCGGGGGTCCTACACTCTTAAAGTCTTTAAAGGTTGTTACTGACACAGTTTGAGGGTTCGGGCGAACGGGTTCATTGTTCCTTCCCCTTAAGGCTTCTCCTAACAAGTCTACCAGTTTCTGGATCGGGTCTACTTGTTCTCTCTCATTGTTAACGGATTCTTCGGGTGCAGTCAATCTACGTCTGGGCGGCATTATCTGCATCACAATTTTTTTCATTTTATTATTATTCAAGTATATTACTTAAGTATTTCTTTTAATACTAAAAGAATAAATTTATAACACGTTTCTAAAATCAACTCCATTTATATTCATATGCCATTTCATTTTCATTACATGATTTCCTAGCATACTGCTATAAATGTCATCACATATATCCCCTAATATCACAAAAGACGGGGAATATACCAACCTACTACCATACTACCCCTCTAACAGAAGCTAACTCGGGGTTTACATCATCATCCCACATCTTACACAAAAGATCGGAATTACAACATAGTATATACAATACATAAAGACACAACTAGTACTACCACTAGACTGACTAAGGAAATCTCATCCCATCATCCCGCGTTCCACTGCGCTCTTGTACTCCAACTGTGCTATATACGCAAACAGCTCTCGGCTCAAGGTATGTAGAGTCTGTCCCTGTTCTGCCGGGTAGTGGTACACACCATCAATCACCCTTTCAAAAGCTGAACGGAACACATACCCCATCTTGTTCATCTTTCTCTTTTTGCACCTGACCTCATCCTCAAGGTCGTCAGCTCTCTCATTGGACGCTTCCCACTTCTCCTCGAAGTGTAACCTATCCATCACCTCCAACTCTAGCTGAGTACGGAGTGCCTCTTTCTCAGTCTTCTCACTCAGTTCCCTCTGCTCAACCTCTTCTAGCTTCTCTGCCAAATCTGCATTCCTAGCCACTGACCTGTGAAACAGAGTCCCCATCTGGATCCCTGCCTCCCTACGGTAGGCAATCTCCACCTCTAACTCTTGCATAGCCAGCTTCCTCTGGTGGTCCTCGTCCCTCAGCTTCTGGAACTCAGACTCTCTCTCGTGGGCCTCTGCCTCCAGCTCCTGAACTCTACAGTCTAACTCTAGGATCCGCTCCTCATACTCTCCTAGCATCTGCTCCTCTATAGTAGCCTCATCAGAGTCCTCTACTGGCTCATCCTCCATCGGCTCCTCCTCTGGATCAGTCTCTATCTCAATCTCGTCCTCGTCGTCGGACTCGATCGGTGCAACAGCCTGCACTGGTGTAGCCTCTAGAGGTGCCTCGTACACTACATGTATATCCCTGGGCTCCTCCTCGGCCACTCTACTAGGTACACCTGTGTCTGTCATCCTATAATCACAAACACAAGACACGAAATAGCATCTCCATTAGAATGTTAAATAAAATATAAGTTCATTGTATAGAATGAAGTTACATTTCATAACAGACTAAGTCTCTCAAGGAAAACTCTACATGAGTTTTATCTCCTTCCTAACTTCTAAGTTCACCTAAGTTATAGTCTAAGGACACTCGTTCCTAAGGTTTATAACTACGGCTTTGATACCAACCTGTGACGCCCCCAAATTCCAGGACCGCCACTTGGTCTCTCGAATTCGGTTCATCACGTGCTCATGGTAATACATCACAATAATAATAATTAAATATCATACGATCACAGCGGAAAATCTATTCTAGAATAATTTACAATGATTTATTATAATTATTCCCCCAAGTCTCGCAACCTACAGTACTTAATAGATTACATAATAATATCAGTTAACGACTTATTACATAATCTAACTTAAGCTTAAACATAATCAAATCCAGTCTTACTACATCATCTTCATACAATATTAATATATTTAAAACATAACAGACATAAGCTAGTTGGTAGCTTTGCCCTTGCCCTTATCAACGCCCGAAGGTTCACCATGCTCTGCCTTAACTGAAATGTTTTAGGGAAAGCAAGAATGAGCACAAATTGCCCAGCAAGTAATATACAATAAGGGTGAGTAATAAGATTCTCAATTCTCGGAAGGGTATAACAAGATTTGATAGTTCAAGAATAACAAGAATATCAACAGTTCTCAATATCAGTCGCTAAGGACAGGATAATATTCAATATGATTCAATAATAAGTCAATTCAAGATTTCAAATAATTGAATACTGAGTAGTCACTACGGACTATGAACTTCTACTAGAATTGACAGTAATAAACTGAAAATCCAACAAAAACAGGTACAACAGGTGATCAGCCTAAAGTACCCTTGTTATGCATAACAATCAACCATACTCAAGTGTGCACGTCGGTTCTCCGACAATTATATATTCCCTTCAAAGAAGGTTGTTCTTCTCAGTCAAATACAAGATCCCGCACCAATCAATTAGTTTGGGTTGCTTTTCAATAACATAAGTCCAGCCGAATCAAATGACATAGACACTTTCACAATATTCAAGAACAATACTAAGTTCAACATGAATAATAGCTTTAATGAAATAAGAGTTCAAGTATGCTAATTCGAATTCAACCGATTAAATAGGAAACTAGTTCGCAATACACAAGATAGGATACTTGCATAGTAAAAGAGTATAAGTTAGGAAACTTTCACAATCATAGATTTCCTTGCATAAAGTAAATGCGTCGGTTAGGATACTTGCACTTTAAAAGAGTGTAAGTAAGAGAACTTGCCTTTAGCGTAGTTTATCCACGAAAAGCAATCAACACTTTCGAATTCCTATCGTAATACAGTTACGTATATATATGATATTCATTAGTCATATAATTTAACTTCACATTTTCTCTTTGAATATACGATCAACACTATAAGCTAAGTTTTACCTAGCTACACAGTTATATAGAATATAATTTCTATCCTTAACGTTCCTTCTTTAGAGTTTAAACGCATTCTCATATTATATAAGATCTCAACAATTAGCAAACATGCTTGCATATTATTAATATCACATAAGACCACAATCAATACTAAATATATTTCATGTTAGCAAGTTACGGCATCTCCTTAAGTTAACCGTCAAAATCGGGTTCAAGTAACATCATATAATATCGCGTAGCATGTATTCATATTTAAAGGATACTTTCATGCTTGTATAACTTTTCCAAATCCAATCGTACATGGTATAGGTTCTTAAGTTAATACTTAAAGCCATTCAAGGACACGAACTCATATGGTCTAACATGATTGCTTTTAAACACATAAGATATTCATATAACTTGTATTAGTCATGCTCATGAGTACTCGTATTGCATATATGTAGCTAGCATTGTTATTATCTTGAAAACATGCTTTGTTCATGCTAAACTTTAATCACGGCAACTAATCATGGTATATATACATGCATGACACATGAATGAGTCTAAGAGTACTATCACATGTGTCCATAAATGTCAAATTCTAATTCTCGTCATAACATACCAACGTTCACGTTCAAAGCTTATACTTTGTTAGTATAGTTCATTAATAAGGTCTATCATGTTCATGCTTCCTTATGAAACCTACATATGTAAGTTAACATGCTTTTCATGTATTTCAAGGCCCTATAAACATGCTCGAAAAGTCAGAATGTATACATGCTTCATATATGTTAACGTCGTTTATGAAACTTTAAATTCGTTTCCAAACTATGTGTCGTTTGGTTAACCATGCATGCTAATATACTAAAACATGCTTACATTGCCTCATTAGGTTTATATATATGTATTAATCATGCTCCCATGCTTGTTTAAACAAAAATCAAACAATTGGTACATAACAGTTTTGTTGCAGAATGCAGAAAACTGAACACAGAGGCTGGCGCTGCGGCGTGGCAACAGTAGCTTAATACTGGCGCTGCGGCGCGAGTGGCGCTGCGTGCGGCGCTGCGGCGCTGGCTGCGGCGCGTGTGGCGCTACGGCGCGGGCTGCGGCGCTGCGGCGTCGATGCAGTTTTCTGCGGTTCAGACTGCAGCGAAAACCGACCCAAAACCTCCCATTTCATCGATTTCAACATACCCAGATATTAGACTTGTTTAACTTACTAACACATACATATATGCTTATATAACAGTCAATAGCAATTATCAATTCCCAATTTCATGAACTCTAACTAATTTACGAATTTCATGTATTTACAGAAATTGAAGAGGAAGCAATGGAAATGAAAGACTATTCAGTGGTTCCATCATGTGTGTATGTTCATATAACAACAATATAAGGGTTCTACAAACCAATCATGAACCAATTTGGCATAATCAAGAATTTCAACAAAACTCAGAGAACAACAATGGAGTTCTTTTGACAGAAAATGAAAATGAAGACACGAAGAGGATTTATACCTCTGTTATGGAGTAAGCTTGCTGATGCTACTATAGAAATTCCTTCTGAACTAAATAGACAATCACAGTATACTCTCTTCTCTTAGAAATATTTCAGCAATGAAATGAAGGTGCAGGGAGTTCCTTTATATAGAAGAATGAATACACAGTCCAAGCTTCTAACTCCCAAATCAAACTAACGGATTGTCAAATTGCATGAAGGTTATAGAATGGTAGGTATTTAGTTGTTAGAATCCATCATTAAAACCACTCCCTTGCTCATCATTGCTACAAGGCTATGGAAATTTACTGAGTTTAAGGAGAAGCAATAGGCTTAGGCCATAATGGCTGTGCACGTGAATGAGGGAAAGGAGAGTGACTATTATATTGGGACAAGCCAAGCAAATCTCAGCATTCTTACAAATGGACTATATGCTACACTTATGTTATATATTATATGTACTCTTAGGTTATAATTACAATGTTCTCCCCATAATGTAATAAATGCAATTTGAATACATATAATCTATGTACATTTTATCTTACCGATATAATACAATCGGATACTACCACATTACATTATATCATATATTATTAAATTGTATTACTCAACAATTATTTATAATAGATCCATGATACATTATTTTAATGTATATCCACACATCATTTGTCACCTACACATATCATAACATATAGTTACTATACATTTAATTCGCATGCTTGCACATATAATTTCTCATCTTATAAATTGAATATTAATTAATAATATACACATATCCTACATCAATCAATATAATTGTTAACCTCCATAACAATTTAATTAACCTTTATATGATTAACTATCACTTTGATATAAATCTTATTATATTTATAAACACGTTGCTCATTATTATTATGTTTCTTGCAATAATAATCACATATTATTAATCAATCCTCATTAGTATTTTATAACAGTTAATTAATATTCTTCGATTAACAATTAATATAGATTAATTGTTCGCTTAAATTAATACAATCATTCTTATATTACGTCACTGTGCCACACAAGGCAATCAACGAGTTTATCACAAACTCCACCAATTTCTCAATTATTATAATTATTCAATTATATATAATTGAATTAATTCATCTCATAACACAAAATCATTTATATTCAAATAAATTCTCATTTCCATTAAAATATTTATTTAATAATATATGGAAATTCTCGGGTATTACAGCGTCAGCTACCACGTTCGTTTTTCCAGGATGGTATTGGATGGTATGATCGTAATCTTTCAACAGCTCAAGCCAACGTCGTTGCCGCATGTTGAGTTCCTTCTGAGTGAAGAAATATTCAAGGCTCTTATGATCAGTATAAATCTCCACTTTCTCTCCGTATAGGTAATGTCTCCAAATTTTCAACGTGAAAACGACTACTGCCAACTCTAGATCATGAGTAGGATAATTCCTCTAATATTCTTTGAGTTGTGGCGAGGCATAGGCTATGACTTTCCCGTGTTACATGAGAACACATCCTAACCCTTTGCCCGAAGCATCGTTGTAGATAACAAATCCATCCGAACCAGATGGTATTATCAGAACAGGTGCCGAAATAAGTCTCCTCTTGATCTCTTGGAAGCTCTTCTCGCATTTCTCGCTCTAAACGAATTTTGTATCTTTTCGAGTCAACTGAGTTAATGGAGTAGCGATTCGAGAAAATCCCTCTGCGAACCTCCGATAATAACCAGCTAAGCCTAGAAAGCTTCGTATTTCGGTCACCGACTTAGGTTGCTCCCAGCTTTGTATTGCTTCAATCTTCGTCGGGTCAATAGATACTCCACGTTTCGATACCATGTGCCCAAGGAATGCTACTTCCTTAAGCCAGAACTCACATTTCTTCAGCTTGGCATATAGCTTGTTCACACGAAGCTTTTGAAGTACCAACTTCAAGTGGTGCTCATGATCTTCACGATTTTTAGAATAGATGAGGATGTCATCAATAAAGATAACAACAAACTGATCCAAATATTCTTAAATACACGGTTCATCGTATCCATAAAAGCAGCAGGAGCATTAGTCAATCCAAAAAATATGACTAAGAACTAATAATGCCCGTACAGAGTTCTGAAGGCAGTCTTCGGAATATCCTCAGTTTTAATCTTCAGCTGATGATATCCAGAACGAAGATCGATCTTTGAAAAGAATTGTGCTCCTCGCAACTGGTCGGAACAGGTCATCGATACGAGGTAGCGGATACCTATTCTTGATGGTGACATGGTTCAACTCCCGATAGTCAATACAAAGTCGCATACTCCCGTTTTTCTTCTTTACGAATAAAACAGGAGCACTCCAAGGGGACGTACTAGGACGAATAAAACCGATATCTAACAATTCCTGTAATTGGACCTTTAACTCCTGAAGTTCAATAGGAGCCATTCGATATGGGATTTTAGAAATGGGTTTTGTACCGGGTTCAAAGTCAATAAAGAATTCAACTTCACGTTCTGGGGGTAAACCGGGAAGTTCTTCGGGAAATACATCAGGAAATTCATTGACAACGGAAATATTATTCAAATCTGACGTATTGTAGTTTAGATCAGTGACATGAGCTAAGAAAGCTTGACATTCGTTTTTTAATAAACGAATAGCCTTGTGATTTGAAATGATATTGACTGATTTTAGTGGTTTGGTAGTTTGGATTCGCACAACAGGTTGATTAGGAATATGAAAACTAACAACCTTACGAAAAAAATTAATTTTGGCATGGTAAGTGGTTAACCAGTCAATTTCTAAAATCACGTCAAATGCAAGTATTTTCAAAGATATAAGATCAACAGGTAAGGTAAGGGTACCAATCTGAATCAAGCAAGATTTGTAAACTGTGGATGTAACAAAGGTTTCTCCCAATGGAGTTTCAATAGATAAGTCAAAGTCTAATTTAACAGAAGTCAAGTTCAAACGTTGAGCACAAGCAGGTGAAATAAAAGAATGGGTAGCACCGGTGTCTAACAAGGTGTAAACTTCGCAAGAGTTTATGATTAGCTTACCCGTAATCATCTCGTGTGGATTCCTCGCGTTTTGGGCTATCACGACTAAACTGCTCTTCCAGGAATCACCGACATTGACTTGTCCGAAACCGCCCTTGGAATCACCACCCCCGCTGGATTTGGTTTCGCAACAGAACAATCTCGAGCTATATGTCCTTCTTTTTCACAGTTATAACATGATTTGAATTGTTGTGGGTAGTTTGGGCTGATGTGTACCTCTTTCCCGCATTTATAGCATACGACCGGTGGTCGTTCTCCTCCCCTAGAAACAGTTGATGCTGGTGCTGATGTCGAGGTCTTCACGTTCTCATTGTTGTACCTTCTCTTCTTGAAATCTCCTCCCGATTCACTTTTTATACTATCATGGCCACGATTACCACCGGAGTGGTTATCGCTTCGGTCATACTTTCTTCCCCGCTGGTTGTCATTGCTCCGATGACTGCTGCCACCGGTACGACCTTGGTTGTTGTCCCTTGGTTGAACATAATCATTATCTCGTTCTAACAACTAGGCCCTGTTCACTACATCCGAATATAGAGAAAATTTATGAGAAATGAGGTATTGACGTATTTCAGGTTTTAAACCTCTCAGAAACATCCGCGTCATACGTTCCTCATTATCCACCAAATGAGGTGCAAATCTGCACAGCTCCGCGAACCTAGCCTCGTACTGGGACACAGTCATGTTATTTTGTTCTAGTCTGATAAACTCTACCTCCTTCATATGACAAATACTTTCAGGAAAGTACTTGTCATTGAATAGTTTCTGGAACGCTTCCCAAGACATCTTGAGTGCGGCAGGCTGGGTACGCTTTACGGATTCCCACCAGTAATCTGCCTCTCCACGGAACATAAACGTGGCGAATGGAACCTTCTGTTCCTTCGTGCATCCCAAGACATAAAATATCTTGGTAATTTGTTTAATCCACGTCTCCGCCTTGATCTGATCCGGCTCTCCCTGAAATTATGGTGGTCCCAATTCTTTGAACTGCTTGGCAGTGACAAGCCGCGAGTTGTTATTATCTCCACCTATATTTTGCACACGAGTTTCCCTCGTCTGGTTTTGCATGAACTGCAAAAAACTTCTAAACATCTCATCATTTATCGTCTGATCAGCGTTGTTTTCAGGATGAACATTGCCTTCCTGTTGCACATTCTCCTGGTTAGTGATTAAAGGTGTCTCCACAGTCTCATTCACTTCGTTGTTAACATTCTCAGCTGCCATTCTCAAATACTGCCATAAAACAAGGGTTAATTAAACAAATTAACCTATCACATATTAACCCTATGCTCCGACTGACCAATTAAATACCACATAAGCTTAGGTAGGACATAGTAGTGAAGGATTTACTCGTCTCTCCCCTCTTAGTTCTATTCCCAGATCTCCACCAGAGACCATATCCCTAAGCTCTGATACCAACTGTGACACCCCCCAGAATAGGTCCAGTCAACCCAACCCATTATGAGTCGCCAAATACATGGTACATAATTCAAATACAAACTTTATATCACACGGTCGTGCAAAATACGACCACACAACTGTGAGTGTCAATACAAATATGTAAAAAATATTAATATTCAAACTAAGTCCTAATTACAATTATTATCACACTATTTATCAGAAATAGTAAGGACTACTACTGCTCAAACTCGGACCATCACTCTGTCCCCCGACTAGTTCCCGCAACATTCTCATTTCCTGAAGAGGACAATAGATGAAAAGGGTGAGCTCAACTAGCCTAGTAAAGAATATTATGACTAAGATAATGAAAAATAAATTATCGTTAGTCTTCAACAATACAGATAAAATATTATGGACAACAAGTTTTAGATCAATATTTATAGCGAAAATAACAATTCATTAGAAGAGTTAAGTAGAGAATGAAGTCTATTATCTTCTATGATTTAAAAGTCCATCATTAATATTTTATCCCTGTAACATCAATCAATATACATCTCAAATCAAATATTCATCTTTGCACTACAGGCCAAAGATATTTATTTGTATCACCAGTTGTTATGTTCATCTCAACACCTGTCCATCTTTGCACTACGGCCAAAGATATTCATCAGGTAATCATTCATCTTTGCTCTACAGGCCAAAGATATTCAGTTATATCACCTTTTAGGACCGAGGATGATGAAAAACAATATAAATAACGAATCCAGTGAAATAAAGGACAAGATTAAGGATTCGTATTTTAGTTTATTCAAGTTCAAGAATATTTCATAATAATACTTTGTGGAGCAAAATTCAAGAATAAAGCTTAAAACTTAGATCCAATCAAAGATAGTAACCATAACAGAAAATTTGGACAAATAGAAGAAATTTTAGTTTTTCTATGAATAGTGCCGTATACGTGAATAGTAACTTCGACGGAAAAAGTAAGAATTTATAATAAAATCCATGCCAATATTTTGGTATAATGATATTGAAAAGGTTAACATCATTTATGAAAGAAAATAACATCCCTTACCTCAAAAGAATAATACTTCTGGCTGAATATCGGATATAATATCGAAGGAAACTTGCACTGAATAGTAACACTCAAAGTATCTAAATACTCACAAAAATACGCTCGATATTATAGAGAGAGAAAACTTCTGATTCTGGTGTGATTTTCAATTCTAACCTAAGCGCCCTATTTATAGAAAAAGCTTAGGATGCCAAAGTAGACTTTTTTAATAAAATAATAATTTTTTTTTAAAATTCCAGCCGCCTTAACCAAAAGCCATCAGCCACCAGCCGCCGGTGGGGCCCACCTCCTATTAAAAAAAATTATTTTCCGAAACATCAATAATTCATAATAAATAGCCCTTTTGTCATAAAAATACAAATTATATGTCCTTTCCATAGGAAATTTAATTCTCTACAACTTTGTAGAATGAAGTTTTTCCAAATTCCAAACATAAATTATCCGAAATCCACAAACGGATGATTTTCCACACCAAAATACTGATAAAAACACATCAGCACTAATTCCTTCTTTTATATCCACAAAATAAATATATCCTTATCATATAGATCAATAATTAATTATTCACAAAAAATATTACAGAACTACAATATTGACAACCAAGTCGTTCCCAGAAAAGAGGGGGCCTTCCGTTAAGGACTTCTCCTTACTAGCGTGCAATTAAATAACCCCTCCTAGACAGAACTTCGTTAGACATTATCAGTAATGCTATCTAATAATATTATTCAAATAATATGACTTATTGAGATGATAATGTGAAATATTGTGCAGTGACAATTATTGAATCAATCATATCAACGTAGCAATTATTGAACCGATAAAATATCATGCAATTATTAAATAATATAAAATATTGAACAGTAATTACTGTAACAATAATTGAGTAAGTTCCTTCTTTCGTAAGAATCAATAATTCGAAATACTGTGCAATACCGTGTGCTACTGTGCAACACTGCTTCTTACTGTATTTTAACCACCGGGTATTTCAACAGTACTAACGGTAACAACTACGCCGTTATTTTATAAAAAAGGTTATTTCTGTCGCTTTCTCTATCTGACAGTTATTCCGTTGTGGGACTCACAAATAGCTGCGCCGTTGTACGAATATTCTCCGACAACAACAATATTCCACGACCAAACGAATATCCCCCGACAATAATGAATATTTTATAACCACTTGCTCATTTTGAAATATTTGCACATTTCACCCATAACTTTTCACATTTATCAAATCAACACCTCACTATTTTGAAATAATATATAAAGAAAATTAAATCTTTATTCATAAAAGTTGGGGTCTTACATGCACCACCCAGATTCGCTCCAGTTGAACGATCGGATTAACTTCCCTTCTAGTAGATTGCGATGATCTGGGAACCTTCATGCCGAAACAAAAGCTGGGAGAGTAACCTAGGATAGGTCAGCTTCTGATCAACCTAATCCGACGGGATGCTTCTTCATGCCTTCCTCTTTCAATTCCATGTCAAGTGTCCAATTACTGAGGAGGGCATTGTAAATGACTATAATGAAAGATTTACTTTCCTGCCAGATATCCTGTCATCCTGCAATCAAAACAACTAACCTCGGTTTTGCAGGATAAACACTAAAAAACACATCATGCATCCTGCCTTTACCTACCTTAGGAAATTGACACGCCTACGTTTTGTTGTAGGTACAAAAAAGTGGTCTCACTACTAGATCATAATCTGAAAGGCACAAAGCCTATCCACCGACATGGCTGAAAGTAGCCAATGCGAGTCGGATTCCGTATCTCGAAAAGAGTTCAAAGGACTTAAGAATCAAATAGCCGAGTTAGCTATCCTCCTAAGAGAACAAAGGAAAAACACTCAAGGCCAGCCAACACTCAATCAAACAAAGTCCTCCTCACAGGGTGATAATCAAAGTGCTGACCAGAAGAGGGAAATGCAGATTCCTGAACCTCGATCCTAGTAAAAGAACCAACAAAACCCCTGAAATCACAAATCTCAGGGAAGATCAGGAAACTGGCGATCTCCGAAGGAAAGTTCGACAAATGGAAGAAACCATTCGTTCAATCAAAGGGACTGGAAACCTGGGAAATGTCACCTATTCAGAACTTTGCATATTCCTAGGGCTAGATATCCTGACAAATTCCAAGTCCCAGAGTTTGAAAAGTACAATGGGCCAGGCGATCCTTATACGCACTTGAAAGTAGACATTGGCGAGCTAGGGTCTTATCTTGAAGACGAAAACCTCAGAATGTAGCTTTCCCAAAAGAGTGTCACTAGATAGGCTAAGACTTGGTATGCCTAACTTGATAATGCAAAATTTCACAGTTGGGAAGAGCTAGCTCACGCCTTCCTAACTCAATACAGCTTCCAGGCTCAGATGGCTCCAGATCGATATCAATTGACCAAAGTCAAAAAGCAGAATACCTAGTCTTTCTGAGAGTATGCCCAAAGATGGAGACGTTTTATAGCGCAAGTCAGTCCGCCTATGACCGAAGATGAAATGGTGATGACTTTCATAGACATCTAAGAGGCACCTTACTACGAGAGGATCCTGGTCGGAATAGGAAAGCCATTCTTAGAGATGATCAAACATGGCAAAATGACAGAGATGGGCCTGAAAGTAGGCAAGATTAAAGATCTCACAACCTTGAAAGTAGTCGCCGATTATATACAGTCTGGCAACTATACGAGTGATCCCATAAGGGTACCCAAGGAAGGCGATGATTATATATCCCTCGTTGTACAGGGGCAATCTAGGAGACCTAACCATAGTCAGACTATACGAGTGATCCCATAAGGGTACCCAAGGAAGAGGGAAGGCAATTTTCAATCACAACATACTGCATTCAACAATTACCAGGAGAGAAAGAGAAAATTTGGAAGAACCGAAAATCGGGTGTTCACTCCACTAGGCGATTCCCTTGAAAACATGTTGGTGATGTTAATATATCACAAAAAAATTACCGAGCTGGCTCCACCTCTGGATCTAAAAAGCAAAAGATACGATCCTAGCCAAAAATATGCTTATCATTCCGGATCTACGGGCCACGATACGCAAGACTGTTGGTCCTTAAAGCATAAAATTCAAAACCTGGTCAAAAACGGCGATATTGGGGTCCAACAACATGACCATTCAAATGTCAATGCCAACCTTCTGATGCAACATGATACGGATGGAGTAAACATGATCGGGTTCGGAAGTGATGAAATATATCCAAATCGTAAATATATACGAAGGATAGAGGAATACCCCTAAAAGAACATAACAAATGTCCTCAAGTTGGAAAATACAGATGAGGGTCTAAGGATAATACAAAAATTGGATGTGATTCAACTTCAAGTAACTCTGCTGGATAATCTGGTAGTGCTCCAACATAAGGATACGAGGCAGGTTTTCACTCAACTATCAGAAAGCCAAGAGAAAGAGGAGGTTACTCAGAAGATAAGTATAACTCCCTCCAATATCAGCCAGCTAACCGAAGAAGATCAAAGCATGCTGAATAGACAAGAAAGGTGAGTGATAAAATTCCCGGAAGATCCCGATAAAGGAAAAATAATCCAGAGGAATGCGAATTCCCAAATAAAAATATCAATCAACATTCCAAACACGAGCAAACCCTCGAAATCCTACGGCACTTAGAGTCGGGGAGAGTCGGCGAAGAAGGGTATTCAAACCTGTGGAGGACTCATTGGAAAATATGTTAGCACTGTTGGTTGCGCAGAGAAAGATTACTGAGTTTTTGCCTCCTACCAAGCCCGAGACAAGAAGTTATGATGCAACAAAGATATGTCGCTATCATTCTAACTCACCTGGACATACAACCGAGGAATGCTGGTCTCTAAAGCACAAAATCCAAGACCTCATTGAAAATGGAGAACTGAAGAAAGAATTTCCCATGACCAAAAAAGGCGAGAGGGAGATAAAGAGTTCAAGATGTCCACTCGAAGCGGGCAGTTCAAAGGATGTGATGGCTATGAGCATCTATCCTGGCATAACACAAGGTTGACCGACCCTAATACTGGGAGTGACCGAAGAAACAAAAGAATCTCCCAATGAAGTTCATCCACCATCATCAAATATCTTGATACCCAAAGCCAACAACTACATTCCTGACCTTATCCTTCTGGAAAATGAGGAGGAGATACTGATCCTTCCCCATATAGAAAAAGCCAAAAAGGAAAGTTCCTTGCGAGAGATACAACATCAGTGCGAGGGGGATTTCATGCTCAAATCCTCTCAAGGCTATGAGAAAAGTGAAGGAAGCAGACGAAGAAAAAGGTTGTGAAATTCTTAAGGAAGCCAACCCCTCGAGGAATCTGGAGTTCATACTTTTCTGCGACGAGTCCAGTTTAAGCCTCCTTAAGGGATATGTTGATTCAGGAGGCGATCAATTTATGGCAGGGATTGAAGATGTTCAGAGCCAAGAGGGAACCTCTATCACTAGCCCCGAAGGTGACATAACCACGGACGACTGGACTATCAGGCCTCAGCTAGCCAGGAGGACATAGATCTAGAGGAAAGTTGCAAGTTCCAGAGGATGTTGGGACGTTATCTTTCTCTTAGACTTATGCCTTTCATTTTCTATGCATACAAAATCAAAAGACCAAAAAATCAAAAAATCAAAAAAATCAAAAAAGGAAAAATTCAAAAGTCGAGCCTTTCATAAATAGCGTGAACTACGAAAGACCTGATCTCCCTCAACCCGGGAGTACGTAAGCAACCATCTTGGTGAGGTCAAACCAAACAAAAAATTCAAAAACCCTCGAATCCAAACACAAAATAAACAAAAACTGAAAAGCTCATCAAACCAAACTTAGAACCCAAAAGGGGCACTTCTCAGCCCTTTCTCAAAAATAGAACTACGAATGACCTGATCTCCCTCAACCCGGGAGTACGTAAACAGCCATCAACGGCACGGTACCTTTAAGAAAAAACAAAAAAATAAAGACCAGTTCCAAGACACCAAAAACAAATAAAAACTAAATTCTATCAAACCACCTGGTCAACAGGCCTTGCTGAAGAAAATCAAAGCTAGTCTCTAAACACGTGGATAAGTGGGATATCAGTGCCAACACGGCATCTCTCTGAAGATAGAGGAGCAGCTGCAAGCTTCTAACCCTCGGTGTCCATACGAGCCAGAACATCCACTGCCATTTGCTGCTATGGCCTCGTCCCTCTCAGCAAAGGCAACATCACGAGTGGCTCGGGCCTCGCCTCTATCAACAAAAGTCGTATCTCTAATAGAATAGGTCGTCAACATCAATGCCCTGGCCTGATCTCTCTCGAAGGTTATCCGAGATGTCGAATCTGCCATAGCCAGATCTTTCCCGGCAGGGACACTCAGTAGGTCACTGACCAAAGCCACGGTCAAAGCCATCATATCACCAACCATCACAAGCCCTTGAGTCCAATTCATTGGAGTCCGAAGACATCTCGACATCAAGCGTCAAAGTTGGAACAACAACACAGCGATATATCAAGCATAAACATCCGCAAGGACGTTCAAAGAGCTGAAGCCTCAATATGAAACTTTCATCAAATCAAAGGAAAGGTCATTAAAGCCAATTGCTCCTATAAATCAAAAACAATGACTGGGGCATCCAAGCATTAAAGCTAAAATCCACTACCTGTTCACCATAGGGGTCATTGCGATTAAAGACTCTTGCAATCTCAGCATCTTATCAGCCCATCGATCAAACATACAACCAAGCAATCCTCCCAGATGACAAGTAAGACTGGGGCAAGTCCAAAGTCAACAACAACCCGATGTTGGGACCCTTGCAATAAGACTGGACCAATTCTGGAAATGGCGACAATTCAACACTAGGGCAATTATCAACCATCTAATCAATATGCACCAGTCGGCACCATCAGCATGGTCCATCATTGTCCCAGCTTCCATCATTGGCGATTCAGTATGATCAATCGATCTCTGCCAATCATAATTTTCTTAGAATACTGTGATCCGCTGATAAGGTATGACTCTTTCATCTCTTTATGTGCTTTCAAATTCTATGCATTAGCGATAATACACATAAGTCCTGCATTAGGGTCTCAGAAAAAAATATAAAAAAGGAAAAAGAAAAAGAAAAAAAGATTTTTGCTTAACTTGTTATGAATTGGATTAATTCTGATAAGCGTCCATGGAGCAAGAATCATGAAAGCGATTAGAGAATTAAGACCATTCAACCTTTGGATTAGGCACGACGTCCTAGTTCAAAGCACTTTTTAGAGCAAACTTGACCTCATACGCATGTCTGCACTTTGCGATTGACCTGATTCTTAGTTGTGGGGTATAAAACTATGACGACAAGGATGAAAATTAGTGGCCAGCCTAATGTCTCGAATCGTGGTCTGAGTTACTCGAGTAATTAAGCCTGAGGGGTGTTTCTACACCTGGTGCCCTAAAGCCATCTAGTTTGGGAACCACCAGCCCAACGCTCGTTACATGGGTAACTCAGTTCCTAAGAAAACGAGCATTGCAAGAAATTAAAGCATAAGCAGATTCGAATCGTGGCCTAAGTTACTCGAGTAATTCATCTCGAGGGATGTCTGTACACTTGGTGCCTTAAAGTCGTCTGGTTTGGGAGTCACCGGCCCAACATTCACTATATAGGTGACTTAGAGCCTAAGAAAATGGATCTTGCACCAGCTCAGGCGAATCAAAAGAATAGACCGCCTAACTTGTCTCGAAGTGTGGCCTTTTTTACTCGAGCCAGTAAACCCAAAGGGGTGTCTTAACACCTAGTGCCCTAAAATCGTCTGGTTTAGATATTTATATTCAAATAAATATTTGACTTTCATTAATTTATTCATTAATAATATTTTGAAATTCTCGAGTATTACATCTAAGCTGGTCTAGCATACGGGTTAAAGCTTCATGCTTAATAATCACTCAAAAGGCTAGATATGGCTTAGATCTAGGTTGATCTAGCCTCCAGACTTTATTTACAACCAAATATACACAATATAATCGGTAGAAACTCAATATTACCAACTACTACATAATATACTTAAAAACAACAAGTTTAACTAGATCTAAGAAATATATAACATTAATCTAGTATATTAAACAAAGTTTACAAAGAAAGTAGCTAAAAAGAGCATTTTTTCACCTTGGGGGACGCGTGAACAAGCGTTTTATCACCCGGGATCAACTTAGAACACTCTTGAGACTCAAAATATGTATCGAACAAGATTAAACAACTCAAAATATATGTATATTGCTCCAATGGTTTCTCTCTCTAAAATTAGTTTCTCTCTCTAAATTCGTCTTCTTTTTTTTTAAATAAGCTGATGTTGATCATTTATGATCCCGAAGCCAGCTGCATACATAGATGCGGCTAGCCGCATGTATACCTGCGGCTGGGCCACGTGGGTCCAGCAGTCTCAAAGTTTGTTCCTTTGGTCTCGGTTTGGAGAAAGTTGAGTTTCGCAGTCCAAACTCTTGAAAAAAAATTGCGGAAGGCTGCGGAATAAGGTCGAGTCTGACTGAATCGGGGTACGGGAAGATGATGCTGGTAGCTGAGAGGAATCTTTCGATTCCAGATTGTAGTTAACTACTTTATCTTTGATGGCACGCAGTTCAAGGTTTGCTGAGGTAACTTATGGCGGATACTTTATTAGCTTTGCGATCCTTGTTCAGTTCGCATCTTGTCCGGACGTCATTGGCCCTTTGAATCATTCACAGGGTTGTCTCCGGGGTGATCGGATATTTTCCCCTATCTCGGGGTTATTCCTGAAGTAAAATTATGCTTTTACCCTTCTATAAGGTTAGTATAAAGAAAGCAAAATTTCTAGTGTCTACAATTTTTATTTCTTATCATTTTATTATTGCTAATTTAGTTAATCAAATCAAAACCCCCTTTCATTAGAAATATCGAATAAATATAAAATAATACACTCTCTGTGGGATTGATCATTTCTTATTGTTGTACTAATACTTGTGTTAATAGAGTAGAAATAAGGTTTAATTTAGGAGTGCTAAACGATATTCCCAAATTTTGGCGCCGTTACCGGGGAGTGATTATTTGTTTTTGTTTATTCTTTGTTTCTTTTCTTTTATTTTATAACTTGATCCTTTCACTCTATTGAATCGAATTTTGATCAGGAGATAGAGAAAATTGCACACATGTTAAGGAAAGAGAATCGTAGAGGTTAACTCTCAACTGCAAATTTAGAAGGTAATCTTGTTCCATCACCTAACCTCAATATAGCACTTGAATTATTGTCAAATAGTTTATCAAGTAATTCAGAAGAGGATGAGATGGTGGTGCCAAACAACAACAGAATTTTAAAAGAACTGGTTACTCCTGATCTGAATCAACCATCCTTGGGTATTGAATATCCTAATTTAGATGTTACTTTTGAATTACAATCAGGACTAATCCAACTTTTGCCTACTTTTTATGGTCTTACTAAGTGAAGATCCATACAAGTATCTGAAGGAGTTTCATGTGGTGTGTTCCACCATGAAACCACAAGGAGTAACAGAGGAACAGATAAAGCTTAGAATTTTTCCACTCTCATTAGCATATTTGGCTAAAGACTGGTTATACTATCTACCTGCAAGATCAATACGATCATGGACTGATATGCAAAGGTTATTCTTGGACTGGTATTTTCCTACATCAAGAGTTGCCAACATACAGAAGGAAATATGTAGAATCAAGCAGTTCATTGGAGAGACTCTCTATGAGTATTGAGAAAGTTTCAAGAAGTTGTGTTCTAGCTGTCCAGCTCACTAGATTCATGATCATCACTTGATCCATTACTTCTATGAGGGCTTTCTGCCAATGGATAGAAGCATTTTTGATGCAACAAGTGGATGAGCACTAGTAGATAAAACTCCAGAAGCTGTAAGGAACTTAATTGTAACCATGGCGGCCAACTCACAGTAGTATGGAGCTAGGATGTATCATACACTTACAGGGATAAATAAACACTTATAATCTTGAATGTCAAACTTATGATTTAACTTCTTTAGTTAGACAAATGGCTGCAGGGAACAAACGAGTAGAAAAGGTGTGGAATTTGTTCAATGAAGGAGCATACTAGAGAGGTTTGTCCAATGTTGCAAGAGGATGAAATTTTTCAACAAGTCAATGTTGTGGGTACATTTTTAGGACCACATTCATATCAATATGATCCTTCTTTTGACACTTACAATCCAGGATGGACCTCAACTGGAGCTATGAGGATAATAGGCAGCCTAGTTTTCCAAAGATTTAACAGCAGTACCAAACACATGAACAAGCATTACCTACCAATTCAGGACCATCTCTTGAGGATTTGTTCAAAGATTTCATGAATCAAGCACAGAGTTCCAGAAGAGACAAGGACTTCCATTCACAATTTGGAGAACCAAGTAGGTCAACTGGCTACTACAGTTGGTAGATTGGATTCTCAAAGCTCAGGAAAGTTACTTTCTTATATTGTTGTTACACAAAGAGAGAATGTAAGTGCAGTTACATTGAAAAGTGGTGCAGAGGTATGGCAGTAAGAGGAGTTATTACTTATTTCAGGAATAGGAAACAGTGCTATATGTGAAAATGAAGTGTCCAAAGCCAACATTGAATTTGATGAGGAGGAATAAGAGGTAAAGGAAAATGGGTTGATAATTTATGAAGATTTTTACAAGGAGGATATTGATGATGATATATCTCCATATGTGCAAACAACAAAAACACTAAATGATAAACACCATGGAACCTTAACCATGGAATTGGCTAATGTAAATGTCCAGTTCATCATATATGAAGCTAAGAGGTATCTTGGTAATGTTGATTCTATTTGTGCTATTGATGTTGTGGACTATTTAGTACAGGAATCTTTTGATCGAATACAAATATACAAGAAGGATTTGAGGGCTGATATGGAGCAGAATCATGATCTGAAGGATTTTTTTTAATTTAGAATTAAAATTGTTACCAGTCCATTTGAAGTACACAAGTCCAATTACATAGAATGAGAAGATTGAGTTCAAGCCAATGACAATAAATAAGGGCAGCTTATTGGGAGGTAACCCAAGATTCAGATTTGATTTTTCTATCCCTTTAGTTTTTAGTTTGTTAGTTACATGTTAGATAATAGTCATTTTCTTATTTGCATGATTTTTTTACATTGGGGACAATGTAAGGTTTTATTATGGGGGGAGGTTTAGGTAGGTATATGCTTTAGGTTTAATATTAATTATTCCATTTTTGATAAGAATTTTGAAATAATTGATGGCTTTAAAATTTTTTGAAAATATTTGGCTTTGACTTTATGATTATATTTGGCTAAGTTTTCAAAGGTTAAAATCATAGATTGAGAATTAATGCTAAATTTTAGAGTCTGTGTGTTGCTTAATTGATTGATGAACGATGAGAACTAAGTCATGATCCATAGTAACTTATTTGAATCGAATTTGTGTTGCATAAGTACTTGAATATGAGAAATGTGCTTATTTGGCTGAGTTATCTGTGGAGTTACTTATGTGCACTGATTTTATGATTTAGAACTATTTAACTGCTTATATTTATTGCAGAACCTTGTGGAGTAAAAAATTATTCTAAAAAATTGATGAATGAAAAAAAGAGAAAAATATATAATTGAAAATCTGCTTCAATATCCATTGTACGAATTAACTGGATATCCAAGCCTCAGGAAGCGTCGGTATTTATGCTGAAAAGTGTGGTGGATAAAAGCAGCATGATTAGTCGACTTTTGTGGCCTTTGTTACTTGAATAAATAAGCCCTAGGGGTGTCTCTTCACCCAGCGCCCTTAAATCATCTGGTTTGGCAGTCGTTGGTGGAAAGTTCACTACTTGAGTAACTATGAAAAGCTTATAAAAGAAGACATTGCACATGTCAAGAAAGAAAAAATGTGAGAAGCATAAAAATGCGTTCATCTGTGATAAAGGGAAAGTTCTTTGAAAGACAAAAATGAATAGCACGGAAAATTTGTTCTAAGTTCTGAGTTAGTGTGCATAATTTTTGTTCTATGATAACTGAGTTAAGTATGTGTGTGGATCATAGGTAAGTTACTTATTTGGATACGATTTAATTCTGAAAATTTCAATGGTGAAAAATAAAGTTGTTGTTAGGCATTGATTGATGAGGTGTTAGTCAGATATATGTCTATTAGTGTTGATATTCATGATTTGAAACTTGAAACCTTTTGAAAAATGGTTAAATAGAATTCTTCTAAACGTTCATATGACATTTGTTTTGGTTTACAAGAGGACGTGTAAGACTAAGTGTGGGGGAATTTGATGAGTGTGATATATTCTATGATTATAATTCCTTTAGGTTCATTTTTATTGCATGTTTCATCTGTATATGAGCTTATTAAGGTGTTTAATTATTTTAGGAGGAATTGGAGCTGAAACAAGAAAAAAGGGAATATTGCAGGGTTTTTAACATTAAGTTGGATGTATGTTCTTGGCTTGGAGCTTAGATTTTTTGTAGACCTCGTTGAGAGCTTCGATTTGATAGATGGCACGTCTCATAACTTTTTTTGGATCAAAAGTTATGACCTTTTTACCAAATGGACGTTGAACATCAAAGTTTGGAGTTGCCATTTACATAGTAGTCACTTGGGGCCCAATTTCGACCTTGATCCAGCCAGAATCTCTTAATTCGTAAAGAATGAAAGTTATAGAGCTATTCCTTAGCTTTTAAGAACATCTTAAATTATCCCAATCGGAGTTCGGATGCTAGAGTTATGTCCATTTTACCAAAGGACGTCGCGATAAGAAATGCGAATTCGCCCCGGCGAATTCGTTTGGCCCAGGGAATTTGCCCTAGCAAATTCGTCTCTGCTCCAATCCGCCCCACCGCATACTGAAATCGCCCCAACCCATTACCCTCTGGACCAATTCGCCCTAGCAAACTCATAGACATTCTGAATTCGCCCAGCGAATTCAGCGAGAATTTTCATAATTTGGAAAGTTTTGATGCAAATTTTGGCAGATTTCTAATTAGATTTGGATTGATATTTCTAATAGGATTAGGACTATGTTAGACATTATAAATACATGTAATTATTTGGAAAAATTCATTCTATCTTCTACATTGGATTCAAACCCTAGTTGGAGAATCAAAGGCATGTCAGGCTAATCTTTTCAATTCAGTTCTAGTGGATGTTGAACCTTATTCCTAATTAGTGATTTGATCAAGTTTTTTTTATTTATTCCTTCTTGCATGAGATTTATTTGATTATCTATTTCAACTTCTTATATGTTATTCAATTTACTAATTTACTTTTTGTAGGATTAAATTAGTGAATTGATATCATCAGCTATATTAAGATATATATTAAGCAAACGATATTATATCTAATCATAAGTAGAAATTAATGATACTTGATTATGGACAAGCTTTTGGCTTATTATTAACATAATCAGAAGACAAGTTAAATAATTCCTGATTGTGTGATTGTTGCTTGGAATAACCTAATTCTCATTCATTATGCTATTATTATATTAAATCTAGACTGATAGTTCTAGGTTGTATGATAGTTAGGATCTCTTGAGGTGATCGTCACATTAGATTTACACTTAAGGAGAATTTTGGATAATTAAGTGATTGCGATTATCTAAAGGTTATTAATCTCATTGAAGGGTAAATACTGTATAACCTGATTAATCCATAATTGTGAGAAGGCAATACTGAACTAAAGAACTAAAATTTTTAAATCATTGTTATTTCTTATCAGTTTATTATTGCTAATTTAGTTAATCAAATAAAAACCCCTTTCATTAGAAACATCGAATAAATATAAAATAATACAATCTCTGTGGGATCAATCCTTGCTTATTGTTGTACTAATACTTGTGTTAATAGAGTAGAAGTAAGGTTTAATTTAAGAGTGTTAAACGACAGCTCCCATCCCGCTTGGTCATCAATGTCAGACTCGGAAAATGAACATTCCACCATAAAATTGGCCAAAGTCTTACCCTTTATTTGCCATTAGGGATGATACTCCAAGATAAACTGTGTCAACTCCATCGCCCAAGCTGCTAGCCGACCCGAGACGTCTGGCTTGTTTAAAATTTTCTTTAAGGGTTGATCAGTATACACCACAATCAATTGACCTTGGAAGTAGTGTCAAAGTTTTCGACTAGCTGTTATTAGGGCGTATGCAAACTTCTCAAGGTTCGGGTATCTAGTTTTTGCATCCCTGAGAGCATAATTCACATAATACACTGGGAACTACTTTCCCCCTATATCCCGAACCAAAACAACTCCAACTGCTAATGAGTTAGCCGCCAAATAAAGATGTAAAGGTTCGGAAGGAACCAGTTCACTAACAAATGAGCCAAAGATAAGTACCTTTAAATACTGTAAAAAGCATCATTACATTCTGAAGGCCATTGGAAGGTTTTCTCGTTCTTCGGCCCTTTCAATATAGCAATAAATGGCAGGCACCTTTCGACTGAATTGGACATAAACCTCCTCATCGCTGCAATCCGGCTAGTCAACCGTTATACATCATATAGGATTGCAGAGATTTCATATCCAATATCGCCCTAATTTTCTCTGATTTGCCTCGATCCTGCTTTTGCTTACCAGATAGCCCAAAACTTTTCATGCTCTTAAACCCAAAGTACACTTTGTCGGATTCAGCCTGAGTTTGTAGTGCCTGACAAGTCTGAAAATAGTCTTCTAAGTCATCCAGATGGTCCCGAACTAACATGCTTTTGACGATTATATCGTCCACATACACTTCCATACTTTGACCCGACTACCTTCAAAATACATAGGTCATCATCCTTTTATAAGTGGCACCGACATTCAGCAATCCGAACGTCATCTTCTTGTAAGCGTAAATAGCCCGATGTGTAATGAAGGTCGTCTTCGGGATATCCTCCTTATGCATCAAAATTTGATGATATCCCGAAAAGGCATCCATAAAACTAAGTAAGGCATACCCCAAAGTGGCATTGATGAGTTGGTCGATGTGTGGAAGAGGGTAAAAATCCTTCGGGCATGCCTTGTTCAGGTCCATGTAGTCAATGCAAACTCCCCAATTTTTCGTTCTGCTTCTGTACTAACACCACATTAGTCAACCACTCCGGATAGTCAATCTCAAAGATGAAGTTCGCTGCCAATAATTTTGCTATCTTATCATCAATGACCTTCTGCCTCTCAGGGGTAAAGATCTTTCTCTTCTGTCTGACCGGTTTTTTGGTAGGGTACACGTGCAATCTGTGTACGACAACCTTCTCGTTGACCCCAGGCATGTCACTAGGAACCTATGCAAATATGTATGCATAACCCTGGAGTAGTTCTACTCGACTTGTCCGAAAAGGTACATGCAGTCCTGATCCAATCTTGATTGTCTTGTCTTTCTTCCCAGGTATTAACTCAATATCTTCTGTCTCCTTGACATGCATGGCGAAGGGTTTTGTACTACATTGCATAAATGGCTTAATCTCTATCACCATTGTCTACTTGTGTTTGTTAACCCCTACCCCCGAAGAGATCAATGCATTCTGATAGCATCTTCTGGCCAAGTCAAGGTCCCCGGCCACTTCTCCAACTTAATTCGGTGTAGGGAACTTGATCTTAAAGTGTGGAATCAAAGTCACTACATGCAACGCTGTCAAGGTCGGTCTCCCAAGAATGGCATTGTATGATGACTATACATATAGCACAAAGAATCTTCTGTCTCCTTGACATGCATGGCGAAGGGTTTTGTACTACCTTCCATAAATGGCTCAATCTCTATCACCATTGTCTACTTGTGTTTGTTAACCCCTACCCCCGAAGAGATCAATGCATTCTGATAGCATCTTCTGGCCAAGTCAAGGTTCCCCGGCCACTTCTCCAACTCAATTCGGTGTAGGGAACTTGATCTTAAAGTGTGGAATCAAAGTCACTGCTTGTAACGCTGTCAAGGTCGATCTCCCAAGAATGGCATTGTATGATGAGTATACATATAGCACAAAGAATCTGCACACTATCTCGACCTGCTGAGGGGTTGTCTGTTGGGTAAAATCTAGTTATGCACAACACGCAAGTATACGTGGTCAACAAGTAATAACGTGAAAGTAGAGTATCGTTCCCATAAAGAATTATTTAACAAGAATTACCAAGCACTAACCCTTAACCAAATTAATCTTATTTAAACTAATGATTTAGTATTTTGAATTAACAATATGTAATTAAACTAATACTAACTACCCCTAGAATGAAACTAGAATATGAAGACTTGAGACTACAATTTCACCTATTGTTTCATTTAAATAAATACACTTCCTGTAAAATCAAATTAATTATCTCGGATTGTTAATCAAGAACACGAAGGAAAAATATGACCATTTCTCAATGCACCATATCCATATCAGATTAAACACACAAATGATAGAATTAATAAAAATGCCCTAATTAACCAATCCACTATATATGTATGTGAATTATAATTAAAGAGAGTTGAAACACAAGTTCTTATTAGATTACATGCGGTGCATAGGTATTGTCGACGTCCGAAAAAAATGCGGGTCGAGTTGGACCCGAATCTTTCTCTTTTCCTAAGTTTTGTTTTTTCCCCCTTATTTTATCTATTTTATGAAAAGGGTGAAGGTTTTTTAGGAAAAGGCCAACATGTATCATGTCGACGACTTGAATGTTTTACAGAGTCGCCAGTTGGTAGATTTGAAATGGTTGTACCAACTCAACCGAGTTTTATTTGAAAGTAGGCCAAATTGATGGACACTGTCAAAATTGAATCTTTGAAACCAAAGTTCTAAGTTCGGGGGCTTGGTTAAGTGTGAGGAAGGTGTTAAGCACCCCACAACTCCCGTGAAAACACGGTACCTCATCTTTTTAATATTACCCTTTTTAATTGCAATGTGTGTGTGAATGCTGGAAGTAATTGGGCCTACGTTTGTTTGTTTTGAAAGTATGTATGTGCATCGTTGAACCTATATACAAAAGGTTTGATTTAATTTGCAAAAGTCCTTTTTTAGACAAGATATGAAAATGATGTTTTGAAAGGTTGATTTTCAAACCCTTACGCTAACATAGGAATTGAAGCATATTGATACTTCCAATTTTTATCTTTTCAGCCTTTTGGCTCAATTTGAATGGTGATTCTCGGGCTGCAAAGCATCCTCGACCACAGAGTATATACAAGTGTCGGTCTTCTCATGGGCATGACAGCCATCGGAGTGACTCTAGCTCGACAAACCATTATTTCATTATGTTTGAGACCTTAAATCCACCGTTTTAAGGTCTTTTGGATGTACATTTTTACAGAAAAACTGGAATGGTACATTTGTAATGTGGAGTTTGTCCATCGTGGGAATCAGATTCTGATTAGTTTGATCATGAAATCCACGATTCCTAGGCTCACAGCGGGAAGCCAAGTAAACCTTCACAACACAAATATTTAAAGAAAATGGATATTTACATACAAATGTCGCAAAAACCAAAGATTCACCAGTCAAATTCTGGCCTACGCATAACCAAAGCTTCTCGTTCCCAATAGATAGCGATCTAAGGGTCGCGAGGTTGCTTTCAAATGAATAAAACTAGAATGAAAGCCAGATTTAATTAAATCTCAGCCATTCTATCTTCCCGATTTCAGTTGGACCTATTTTGAACCGTTTGAAAGATAAAATTGGCGAGATTTAAAGAAATCTGGTTCGCCCAAATAGATATTAGTGCCGATTCACATCAAATGAATATTTACAGCAGATATTTAATCACAATGAATAAAGGATATATATATATATATAGTTATATATATACGAAAACTGTAAAGGGCGATGGGTTTTCACTCCGATGACTGAACTGGAATGTAAATATATATATATATATATATATATATATATATATTTACAAAAGCTGTAAAAAGCCATGGAGTAATCTAGGCTTAACAGGATGGACATATATATATATATATATATATATATAAAAGCAATAAAGGGAGACGGATTTCAAATCCTATGCCCGGACTGGAATGAAAATATATATATTTATAAAAGCTGTAAAAAACCACGGAGTAATCCAGGCTGGACAGAATTGAAATATATATATATAGAAAAACTATAAAGGAGCCATGAATTAATCCAGGCTCAACTAAATATATATATATATATATATAAGTTGTAAAAGGGCGATGGGTTTTCACTCCTATGCCCGGACAGAAATGTAAGTGTATATATATATATTTATAAAAGCGGTAAAAAGACCACGAAATGATCCAGGCAAAACTGGAACGTAAATGTTAATATATATAATTAGTATATATATTAAAGTAATAAAAAGGTCACGAAGTCAAAATCCAGGCCAAATGAAGTCAGAAAATTTTATATATATAGTTATATATATAAAAGCAGTAACTACCACGAATTTGATATTCGGGCTAGACAGAATTGAAAAGTTAGTATATATATAGTTAAATATATACATCATAAAGCTAAAACGGACCCGGATCAATAACCCAGTCCGGCGAAGGGCCTATATATGTATATATATACATATAAGCTATTAAAAGCCGCGGATAGTCGATCCGGGCTGTGCAAATGCGAGAAAACGTATAAATGTACTAAAATGTATGAAAACATAAGCAAAAACGGCCACGGAACTGAGTTTCGAGCATAATCAGAAAACAAAACTTAACGTGCACATGTATAAAGGCGCAATGAAGTAGTAGCAACTTCTTAATCGTAAAAATACTCACAATGGACTGCTACACGGGCTTTTTGCCAAATCATAGGCTTCAAACGGGCATTTTCACCATTCAATTTTTGATATGTGGTAGTATATGAGTATACTTACGTGTTAGAGTGATAAAATCTAGGTTTGGAGTACTAGAAGTAGGGCTAGGAAATGAAATGGGAAGAGTTTTAAAGCGTTTTCTTTTTTTTTCTCTCTTTTTTGGTTTGGGGTGCACCTATAATTATAGACCCGAAGGAAACGGGTCTACCCACAGTAGCTGCTGGTCTACTTGCGGTGCCACATGGCAGGCCCTAGGTGGTGGTGCCACATGGCAGGCCCTAGGTGGTGGGTCCCCTCACCTCGAAGTAAGTGCACTCTGTGCAACGCGAGGTCAGATTCGAAACTTTTTAACTTTTGATTAGAGCGTCCGTTTGAGGTGTGCTATACCTTTTCCGAAAAGCCCTCGCCGAGAGCGTAACAATGACATGGGACTAAACCTTTTTTGAGTCCGAGAAGATGGGTTCATAACTGAGTCTTCATTTCTTCGCAGTTTATCCGTTGAGTTGTCTTGCGCTGTATTCACTAGGGATTAATGTTATGGTTCTTTCTGACCTTGATGGCATCAATTTGGCTTGATTTTGACTGAATTGGCTTCAAGTTGGTAAAATGATTATATTGCCCCTCTAGGGGTTATCTCCTATGTTGGCACGGTCTTCGATTAATTTTTAGTGGCTATCTCCAAGGCTTTGATCCCAATCAATTTTGTTTGTCCTCAGGGTTATCTCTGAGGCTGACTTGGTTTCCCAGGGTTGATTCTGGGGATGATGCAATGCTTCGAGTTGTCTTCGAAGTTGATTTGGCTTCTCTAGTTGTGACCGGGGCTTTACCTGACCTCCCGGATTGTGACCGGGCCTGAACTAGATCTCCCAGTGTTGTCGTCGGGGTTACTGTACCTCCCAGGTTGTGACCGGGGTTTGACTTTAACATCTCGGGGTTGTCACTGGGGTTGAGTTAACATCTTGGTATTGAGACCGGGGCTGATCTGACATCCTAGTATTGAGATCGGGGTTGAGTTGACATCCTAGTATTGAGACTGGAGCTGAGTTGACATCCCAGTATTGAGATCAGGGTTGATCTGACATCTCGATATTAAGACTGGGATTAATCTGACATCCCGATCTTGAGATCGGGGTTGATCTGACATCCCGATATTGAGATTGGGGTTAATCAGACATCCCGGTATTGAGACCGGGGCTGATCTGACATCTCGATATTAAGACCAGGGCTGATCTGACATCCCGGTATTGAGATCGGGGCTGAACTGACATCCCAGTATTGAGATTGGGGCTAATTTAATATCCCGATATTGAGACCAGGGTTGATCTGACATCACGGTATTCAGACCAGGGTTGATCTGGCATCCCGGTATTGAGATCGGGGATTAACTGACTTCATGGTATTGAGATCGGGGCTGAACAGACATCCTGGTATTGAGACCGGAGCTGAGTTAACATCCTAATATTGAGATTGGAGTTGAGTTGACATCCCAATATTGAGACCGAGGTTGATCTAACATTTTGGTATTGAGACCGGGGCTGAACTGACATCCCGGTATTGAGACCGGGGCTGAACTAACATCCTGGTATTGATACCGGGGCCGAGTTGACATCCCGATATTGAGATCTGGGTTAAGTTGACATCCTGGTATTGAGATCGGGGTTGAGTTGGCCTCCCGGTATTGTGACTAGGGTTGAGTTGACATCCCAGTATTGAGACCGTGGTTAAAAATACGATTTTGCCCTCCTGCAGGGTTAGTAACATGAACGCAAAATTTTTGAGCTTCTATAACAGGAATGAAAATTTCTAGTGTCTACAGATGCCCCTCTTTATTATGTTCATGCAATGCAATGGAATGAACAAGATAAAGATTGCTAGACACTGTAAATATGATAAATACAAAATTAAGACAATGCATGACATGATATGTTATGAATGTTAGATACCTTCGAGGGGATGGGGCTATCACTGACTGTTTATGCCATATTCTACTGGGGATGACGTTATTCATGATAGCCTATTGGGGAAGATTTTCTCTTGGCTGATGCCGTGGGACATTTATGAGATTAACGTTAGGGTTGTCACCTACGTCTTGTATCTCCAAATAAGTTTTCTGACTTTTCCTCCGCTGGGTATGTTCCTCTTTTGCCGAGTTATCTCATTGGAGATTCCCGATGCCTATCCTGATGATAGCTGACACTGGTTTACATCATCAGACCTTCTCGACACCTACTCGAACGATAGTTTGCAAGGCTTGACCATCACCGAACCTTCTCGATGTTTCCTTTGAGGATTTGTATTACAGATTCCATCATCTTTCCTCTATGGGGTTAAATTGATACATTGTTTCCGTCACCGGTTCATTCCTAATGCTTCGCTAGGGTTGTCGCCAGCGACTGAGCTGTCAGAACCTTTGACCGTCGTTCAGGTGGCCTTCAACGGCTGATGTCACTGGACCATTCCCGATGCTTCGTTGGGGTTATTCCAATGGCTGATAGTGTCAGGTAATCTAACCTTCGTTGAAGTAGCCTTCAACGACTGATGTCACTGGACAGTTCCCGATGCTTCGCTGGGGTTGTCGCCAGCGAATAATAGTGTCAGGCAATATGACCTTCGCTGAAGTGGCCTTCAACAGCTGATGTCACTGGACCATTCCTGATGCTTCGCTGAGGTTGTGCCAACGGCTGAGATGTCAAGAAATTTGACCTTCGCTGAAGTAGCCTTTAACGGTTGATGTCACCGGATCGTTCCCGATGCTTCGCTGACATTGTTGCCAGCGGCTGATAGTGTCAGGCAATCTGACCTTCGCTGAAGTAGCCTTTAATGACTGATGTCACTGGGCTGTTCCCGATGGTTCGCTGGGGTTGTCGCCAGCGGCTGTTAACGTCAGGCAATCTGACCTTCGCTGTAGTGGCCTTCAACGGTTGAGATCACCGGATCGTTCCCAATGCTTCGCTAGGGTTATCGCCAATGGTTAATATGTTAAATCTGATGAATCTCAATGTGGGGGTACTCTTTTTGACAAAACACACCCTCGGATCAATCTAGATGCTTTAATACAATTAGAACCTGCCGTTCATACCATCGGATCTACCCGATGCTCTGACAGTGGTAGTTTTCAACAATTTTTCACAGTTCTCATCATTGATCCCTGAATATCGCTTCGGGATGATAACCAATGGTTTACATGAAGTTCTTATCTTTGTCAGGCCCTCGCCGCTAAAACGCAGGATTACAGGCCAATATGCTCAATCGTGTAGCAGTTTTTTCCCGGATTTGACTTTTCAACTCCTGTAAACTCCGTTTCCACTCGAACTGGACCGAGATATAGGGGGTGGGGACCACACTTGGGAACCACAGGTAGAGGTGCGGTAGTCACAGGTGGGCCCTCTTCCGCTTGCGAGTTTAAGATGGACAGCAGCACTCTCTCAAATTCATTTTAGTTTTGAATCCTAAAGGAAATCCAATTTTCTTTTTCAGATCTACAGAGTTCGGAAAGCTTTTTTTAGATTCTGTCAGCGCACACACGTTCTGCACATCTCAAGTAATGTTTACATTCTTTCTTTTCCAAGTTTTGACCATTAGAATGCTATAAACCACGTAGGGTTCTTTTGAACGAAATGTATCAAAAATGTATGCTTATATAACTTAATAAAAAATTTTAGACTTCATAAGTATGCATATTTTACTATGATGCACGTTTTGATGTAAGAAAATTTAAATTCTGAGACAGTCAATTGACGCCCTTTTTGATCAGTTTACTCATCCTTTTTTAGGCCTAGTGAGCCTGGATTTTCAACTAAAAAATGTCCATGGTAATTTAGCTACCATGTGAAGTTAATTTTGATTTTTTTCATAAATATGAACTATTTCTATTTTTGGGTAGGTGTGCTACTGAATGGCCGCCTAGTTATGCCTGTGTGAATGCGGACACTCTATTTTACAAAGGAGACTCTGGCGAAATTTTTTAAAAAGCCTGAGCATTTAATAAACATATAATTTTGACTCTACTGGGGATTTTGACTGACCCATGCATGTTTTAGGACTTAAAATGCATAAAATAATGCTTTAATTTATTAAGTCACAGGTTTAGGCTTACCTCACCCTTTCTGAGGTGTTTTGGAGACTTTGTCCAGGTTATGGAGCCAGATTGACCCAGTAGTGCTAGCAGGATTGTTCCAGGAGTTAGACGGAGGCGAGTCTCAGATGTTCCTCAGCCACGGCCAACCTGGCCGCCTCGCAGATTGGCTGAGTTAGTGATTCGTCCTATCTGGGTTGAATCCGCCGATTGATGTGGACTAGGAGGATGCACCTTTTGTTGATCCTGTCCCAAGTCAGGTTCCATGTGCGGAGCTTCCAGGCATTATGGTGCCACTTCAGAAGCTGCTGGGAGATTTGAGGTGCCATCTATTGAGATTCCTTCACGCCAATGAGGTGATTAAAGTTTTCCTTCTGGATTTTCTTTCTTCCTTTCTTTTGCCATTTTAGGGCATAGGTTTGATATGGGTGATCTTTTTTATGTAGGTTCCTAGCTTTACGTAGCCCAAGGGGAACTTGTTTAATGTGCATTCTTTGTACCACACTCTACACCCGAAGTACAAAGCTATTGTTGACACCTGGGGGTTTTAGGTGTTCTTTTCTATCCTTCCCTGCCGTTGCCCTGGGGGTTATCTGAGGGCATTATTTGAGTGATGGTTCCTACCAGACTCAGTCTCTCCATTTACTAGATTGCGAGGTGATGATGACGCCTATAGACTAGAGGTACATCACCTGGATAGAGTTCGTAGGTGAGCCAGTGCCGGTTGTGTTGGACATTTCACCTACTGCTATTCTGTCCCTCTTAGGAGTTCCCACGATGGCTATCAAAGGTCAGATGGTCCGTTCTGGTCCCTTGAGCATAGATGCCAATAGTGGGGCTTTGACTAAGCCTCTGCCTGATGATCAAAGGGTTAGAGATCGCATTCAGAGGCTACTATTTTTGGTGATCATCAGGAATTATTTTCTTGCAGAAAACTCTTCAACAGTGTCATTTGCCCCAGTCAGTGCCACTCGGTACGTAGAACGCTTTTGTGATTTTGATTGGGGTACCTACACCTTTGCCTATTTTCTTCGAGGGATGCGCATTCGCTCGGAGGGTGTGACGGAGGCTTGGTTAGGCTTTTACCCATTCCTGCTGGTGAGTACATCTCTCTTATACCTTTTTGATTCCCTCATTTATATATGTCAATCTTGATCACCGAGGACTTTGATATTTGCATGGCCAATTTTGGGCATATGAGAGGCTGCCTTGCCTACATTATGCCACTACTCTAGGCTTGGAGACCTATCCTCGGGGATGGTGCTAGCATCACTCCACATTGATAGAGGTCCCTATAGCTGAGGGATTCACCCACTCCTGCCTGCAGCTCGAGTTATTAACGGCTGGATCGATCTCGTGGGTCCTGTATACCTCATGCTTTTTGGCATTCGGGTTTGAGGGCAGTTTTCCCACTGGCCAGGAGTTTTCATTATCCACCCGCAGAGTCCCATTTTTGACAGAGGGAGGTTGGGAGCTCTATTTAGGAGAGAGTGCTATTAGAAGCACCACGGAAGAGATCCGTATTCCCTTTGTTCCTCCTTCTTGGCATCATTAGCCACTAGCTCAGCCACTCACAGACATTCCTATTGTGGGCGTAGGTGGCTTCACCCAATCAGAGGGTCCTTATAGCCAGGAGGCATTTCACAGCTAGTGGAGTCCTTATACCATTGGGGCTCAGACTTGTGGTACCCAGTTCATGGCAGATATAGTGCCGGGGTCTGTGATGATGACAGTTTGGATAGCTTGCTTGGGGGATCCGACTCATCTAGATCAGATCACAGGATTGACCCAGCAGTTGGAGAGGGCACATTTGTTTATCAGGCATCTTGGCCGAGAGCCATCCAAGGCAGATTCTTTTGCTCCTTCTAGCTCTGGAGATGACCCATCTATAGGTCCATTTTTCAGCAGTTTTACAGGTACTGATCCTCCCTTATATCGACCGGACATTCCCACTAGTCGAGACTTTGTGACTCAGGAGGAGCTGGAGTAGGTTAATAGCCTGGATGTAGATATTCCTGATTTCTTCTGATAGCTTTTCTCGCTATATCTTTTTATAGGCCTGTATTTAGCTATTGGACGAATGTGCCCTCTTTTGATAGGCCTCTGTTAGTAGTTGGGAGGATGTGCCCCATCTCCTTATACTTTTTATTTTGGATTGTATGAGCATGACAGAGATGATGCTTGCAGTAGATAGTTTATTATAGATATGCATGATATTTTCTATCTATTGCATCATGTTTATCATTGTCATTATGCATATATTATATCATGGATATGCACTTAGACAAATGAGTTTAGATTTTACCCTGGATGGTCTTGTGATACGGTGATACACATGTCGTCATTGACGGTCATCCGCATTGAGCATTCACCACCATCCTTGGTAGCATCCTCACTGAGGTGATGGTATGATAGCCTGCCCTTCCCAGTCAAAGGGACAGCAGATCGGATGTTGGGGCATTCCTTCGACCTTTTAGATTTTCAGGTTCCATACGAATTTGTAGATGGCATTCTATCCTGCTGGATACCTAAGTGGCAGGCTTTTCCGCTTTGGACGGCATGAGTTGACACCGACATTGGAGGAGTATGAGCGGCTTATTCGATTTAGCACTGAACTTGCCTTGCGCTCGCACAGTTATCAGCGATATGAGGAGACCATTCATGCATATGTCGGGTTTGCAATATAGAGTAGTCACTGATGAGATCATTTTAGGACATGTGATCTCTATCAATTTTTTGATCGATCGGTTCGGCAGGCTAGATAGCTATAAGCGACATGCCGGGGATTTTATTATTTTGGCAGATGAGTGGCAGTTGGTCCCGGGTAGATGTTTGGTTGATGTGCGTTACGGCGTACGTATACATGCCACTCTACTTGGACCATTTAGATATTACCTTGATGGTCATGGTTCGTGCCCTTAGACAGGGTAGCAATATTCTGCCGATGATACTGGCCGAGACCTTGAGGTCGGCTACCTATTGCAGCACCCATACAGAGGGGTTTTTTAGAGGTAGCTCTGTCTTACTGTATGTATGGCTCATGACCCATTTGCATCCGATTGGCACCTTTAGACACCATGGGTACTGCTTTACCCATGAGATAGCCCTGTCCTACTCCTTCCAGCCAGCGGAATGTTCGGATGCAGCAACATGGTCTTCCTTTCTGTTAGATATTGAGCATCCCTTTTCGATTTTGCCATGCTCAGGGCTTGTCTCCCCTTACAGCTTCATCACCCATGCAGTTGGCATGGACTATCTTTCCCTAGCGGGATTGAGAAGGGTGACCACTTACCATCCATTGGCAGTTATGAGTCAGTTTGATCAGTTCTAGAGCCTACACCAATTTGAAGGGGGCCGTTGATCAGTGGATATCAGTCCTCATCTCTATCGTCAGCTGACCTGATCAGGATTTATGAGTGTTGGACTCATAGGAGAGGGATGATTTCTCTACTAGCCATCCAGATCGATCTCTGGAGTATTCAGCGTGGTTGGAGGTTGATATAGCGGCAGCTGCGGATTATCCAGTTAGCTTCGATTATAGATTCAGATCAGAAGGTGCCTATAGAGGATCCTGATTCTCCCACGGAGGACGATTTGTTCACTAGTTTGACAGCGGCTTTAGTTAGTAACCTTCCAATTATCCCTGCCGGCACAAATCAAGCTATTGCTGATTCACTAGCTCGAATGACTTTCGAGAAAGATCAGGCTAGGGCATTGATGTTGACGGCCCTGTCTGGCTAGGGATACAGCTTTTGCCACCAGAGACGAGGCTCAGGCTACTCGGGATGCAGCATTAGTTGAGAGAGACGAGGCTCTATCTACCCGAAATGTGGCTCTTGAGGAGGGAGATGAGGTTCGATCTGTCAGAGATGTAGCCTTTGAGGAGATTGAGGAGGTTTTAATTGCCAGGGATGCTACTTTTATGGAAAGGGATGAGGCCATAGCCACCCAAGATGTATATATTGCAGACAGCACAGCCCTCAGGTCATATACCGACAACCTAGTTAGAGAGATGAGTGCGTTTATAGATAGCCATAGCAGCACCATGAAGATGGCAGTAGATGTCCTAGCTCGTATGAAGGCTGAGTGTATTCCAGTTGCAGCTGCTCCTCCAACTTTAGAAAGTGATGCCATGTTGGCATTGTTGTCTCGTCTATCATTGGGTCCATAGGCTAGCTTTATTTTCCCTGCACATACTAGATCAGCCATTTTTATCATGTATAGGACACTATGTATATATCAAACAGTATTATATATCAGAGAAATATATTTTGATCCACTTCCCTATTGGATATGTATTGTCATTGCTGAGTGATTACCACTTCTTTCATGACTTGCTGTTGTTGATGTATCATGAGCTTCTCCTTGATGGATTGACAGTGAGATGTCGAAGAATATCTTAGATGGGCCTGTTGGCCAGGGAGGCTTGATAAAATTTAGGTTTTATCAGGTTTTGGTGTCTTGGGTCTGTTTTTTATTGGGGTTTTGTTTTCGTTGAAGGTCATACCGCACCATGAATGGCTGCCTACATACTCTCGGGCTGAGGGAGCTCAGGTCATTCGTAGTTCGATTTTGTGTGAGAGGTTTGAGAAAGGTCCCTTTTGAGTTTGGTTGGATAGGTTTTTGAAATTTTATTTAGTTTAATTGCACCAGGAATGGCTGTCTACGTACTCCTGGGCTGAGGGAGATCAGGTCATTCGTAGTTCGATCTTCTAATGAAAATTGAAACTGATTTGATCGATTCACAGGATCGGGATGATGGTTGGCATGTTCTTCAGACATAGTACCTTTTCACGGTGTCCGAGTTGATGAGTTGGGGAAATTCGCTCCCGTCCATTTTTTGCAATCTGATAGCTCCTCCTGTCAGCACCTCTTTGACAATGAAAGGGCCTTCCCAATTTGGGGAGAACTTTTCTTTAGCTTCGTCTTTATTAACTAAACCTTTCTTCAGCACTAAGTCATTTTCATTGAATTACCGGATTCAAACTTTCTTGTTGTATGATCGAGCAATCCTTTGCTGATATAACTGCCCATAGAAAATGGTTGTAGCCCTCTTTTCATCTATCAGGGACAGTTGGTGGTATCGCTCTTGCAACCACTGATCTTCTTCCATCTGAGCATCTATTAAGGCTCGCAAGGACTCCATTTCTACTTCTATGGGAAGTACTGCTTCCATGCTATAGACCAATGAATAGGGGGTAGCCCCAGTAGAGGTGTGCATTGATGTCCTGTATGCTAACAGAGTCAGCGACAACAGGTCAGACCATCTTTTGTGATTATCGGACATTTTCTGCATGATCTTCTTGATGTTCTTATTGGCCGCATCGATAGCACCATTCATCTTGGGTCGGTAGATGACAGAATTGAGATGCTTGATATAAAACTTGCTGCATAAGTCTCTCATCATCTGATTGTTTAAGTTCTTGGCATTGTCTGAGATGATCACCTCCGGTTGTCCATATTGACAGACAACATTATTTCTGATGAAACAGATGATTAACTCCTGGGTGACTTTGGTAAAAGAGGCAGTTTCAACCCACTTGGTGAAGTAATCGATAATAGTGAAGATGAAACGATGACCATTACTGGCTTTGGGTTCTGCTGGACCGATCACATCCATTCCCCATATGGAGAAAGGCCATGGCAAACTCATATTGTGCAGCTCATTTGGAGGAGCGTGGATGGCATTTCCATGGACTTGGCAGTGATAGCATCTCCAGACATGATCATCACAGTCAGCTTTGAGAGAGATCCAATAATGCCCTGTTCTCAATACTTTCTTGTCCAGCAAATGACAGCTCATGTGTAGACCGCAGACTCCACCGTGGACTTCATCCATTAATCTCTGGGTTTTCTCTTTATCGAGGCATCTTAAAAGTCCTATTTCAGCATCCCTTTTGTAGAATGTGTCTCTGCTTAGATAGAATTTCATAGCCATTTTGTGAATCCGCTTTCGTTCGGATTGGCTTGCCCTAGCGAGTGTGGATCCATCTCGAAGATATTCCTTGATGTCTTGATACCAAGGTTGATTGATATGAGGTATTTCATCTGATAATTCTCTAATGTAATTCTAGTATGTCGAGGCCTTTTGTTTTGTGAATTTGATGTTGGGAATTCCCCTCCTACCCGATACGTTGATCAGGGAAGCTAATGTTGCGAATGCGTCCGCAAAGTCGTTCCTTCCTTGAGGGATATAGATAAAGGTTATCTCTTCAAAATCCATAGATCTGCTAGTAACCTGCCGGTGATAGGGCAACAGATGCAGTTATTTAGTATGATATGCCCCGGTGGTTTGTCTAATGACCAACTCAGAATCTCCAAAGACTAATAAACGTTGGATACCCATGGACTGGGCTAGTTTCAACCCCATTATGCAGCATTCATACTCAGCCGTGTTGTTGGTGTTGACAAACTGTAACTTGGTAGCCACATAATATTGCTCTCATGTACCAGAGATGAGGACTGCCCCAGCTCCGGCACCTTCCTGGTTCACTGCTCCATCGAAATACATTCCCCATAGTTGGACTGTATTCTCTTGTCAAATTTGTTGAATTGTCATGATCCCATCATCTGAAAAATAAGTTTCCAAGGGTTCAAACCCTCCTGATGGTGCCTCGGCTAGTTGATCTGCAATGCCCTGACCTTTGATGGACTTCTGAGTCACGTAGATAATGTCGAATTATCGTAGAATTAACTGCCATTTGGATAATCGATAGTTCAACATTGGCTTGTTGAATACGTACTTCAGTGGATCCATGCACGATATGAGGTAGGTCATGTGCCCATGTAGATAGTGTTGCAACTTCATGGTAGCCCATGCTAACGCACAGCATGTCTTCTCAATCAAAGTGTACTTCTGTTCACTGCTGCTAAATCTTTTGCTGATGTAGTAGATGGCTCTCTCCTTACTACTATCATCTTTTTGTCCCAGCATACTGCCCATTGCGTTGGCATTGACGGACAAGTACATAAATAGGGGAACTTCATTCCTCGGGGGTACCAAGACAGGCGCTTCGATCAACTGCTTCTTAATGGAAAAAAAGGCTTTTTGGCAATCTTCATTCCATTTTGTGGAAGAATTCTTCCTTAATAGCTTGAAGATGGGTTCACAAGTTGCTGTGAGTTGGGAAATGAACCGGCTTATGAAATTGATCCTCCCCAAGAACCCGCGTATCTCCTTCTCTGTTCAGGGTACAGGCATCTCAGTGATGGCTTTAATCTTGGCAGGATCCAGCTCAATGCCTTATTGCTCACTAGAAATCCCAACAACTTGCCCGATTTGACACCAAAGGCACATTTGGCTAGATTCAACTTGAGGTTGTACTTACACAACCTGTTGAACAACTTTCTGAGATGGTTGATGTGATTGCCCTCCTTCCGGGATTTGACGATGATGTCATTCAAATAAACCTCTATCTCCTTATGCATCATGTTATGAAACAGGGCCATCATGGCTCGTTGATACGTGGCACCAGCATTGATGAGGCCGAAGGACAATCGTCTATAACAGAAGGTTCCCCAGGGAGTGATGAAAGCTATCTTCTCCCTATTTTCTTCAGCGACCATAATTGGATGGTAACCAACAAAGCATTCCACAAAAGAATACATATCGTAATGCGCCGCATTGTCTATCAAGATGTGGATAAAAGGTACCGGGAAATTATCTTTGAGACAAGATTTGTTCAAATCCCTGTAATCCACGTATACTCGTACCTTCCCACCGAGCTTAGGCACGGGAACTATGTTCGATAGCCACTCCGAGTATGTTGATACCATAATGATGTCAGCTTTGAATTATTTGACAACCTCTTCCATGACTTTCAGACTCCATTCAAGTTTTAATCGCCTGAGCTTCTGCTTGACTGGATTGAATCCATCTTTGATGGGGAGCCGATGGATAACAATGTCAGTAGACAAGCCAATCATGTCTTCATGTGACTATGCAAACACATCCTGGAATTATGTTAAGATTTCAATCAGGTCTACTTTTTGATCTTTGGTGAGGTCTAGGCATATCTGGATTTCTTTAAAGTTTTCTGAGGTTCCGATATTAACAGTGGTGGATTGGTCGAGGTTTTGTTTGGGTTTGTCTTCGACCCATTCTTTGATCTCCTCGGGCACCTTATAGTCATCCTAGTCCTCTTGATCAATCTCCATCAAGTCGAAGTTCAGTTCTACATCAAAGTTGTAGTCACTGTGACAGGTTGTATAACTGTTGAAGTTTCCCACCAAACAGTATGAAAATAATTTTATTGAAAATTTTAGATAAGTGTCGTATTTTATACGTAATTTTAAACGTTGATTTTGGTGACCCGACTTAGGTGAGGTGAACCCAACTTTGAAAGGGTGTTTTGCCACTAGCATACAAGATGTCTAACCATATACGACTTCATGTTATCATAAGACGTGGTTGTGCACATCTACTTGTTGATTATATCCATGAACACTACCTATATAATCTTGGAGTACGGTTAGAATATAATTCTCAGTTTGAGACAACATAGATAATTATATAGCAAGAGAAGACCCACCATTGGAATGAACAAGATAGTAATCTTCTCATTTTTCTTTGGGGTCTATTGGGTCAACCAAGGATAATTCTCGAGTCCTACGATATCTGTTATAACTTAGATGCATGGCCGCCCATGTACGAAGGTTTCCTTGAGTATTTTCCAAAGATTTTAATTCTTAAAACAGTTATTGACTGTACCTTTATGTAACGTATCATTGATAGGAGTGTGGGTACTGTATTTATATTAAAACTCACACTTTATGTGTGGTCGTATTGTGCATGACAATTGGATATAAAAGATTTGTATTTGGATTCTGTACCATATATTTCTTGGCGACCCAGAATAGGTGGGTTGTGTATTGAACCTATTTTGGGGGCGTCACAAAAGCTTTTAAAGGGAAACAAACACAGAGTCATACAGAACCAGGTACACCCAGTGGCAGTCAAGAGACTGGAAAGAAAGACCCTCAGATTCCTGAACCACAGAACTAGGATCCTACCAACAAAAAACCCTTGAAATCATCACCCTTAACAAAGAGCAAGAAGCCGGTGACATTCTGAAAAATGTTCAACAGATGGAAGAGACCATCCGGTCCATCAAAGGGACTGGGGCATTTGGCAGTGTCAATTACCCAGACTTGTGTATATTCTCAGGGGCTCGTTACCCTGAAAAATTTTATGTCCCTGATTTTGAGAAATACGATGGATTGGGAGACCCATACACTCACTTAAAGGTATTCATTGGAGAGCTTGGATCCTATACAGAGGACGAGAAGATAAGAATGCAATTATTCTAGAAGAGTTTGACTGGAGAGGCTAAAGCATGGTATGCCCTGTTAAATAATTCCAAAATTCACAGCTGGGAAGAGTTGGCACATGCCTTCCTCAATCAGTACAGCTTTCAGTCCCAAATGGCTCTAGATAGATACCAGATCACCAAAATCAAGAAACAAAATGCTGAGTCATTTAGAGAGTATGCCCAATAATGGAGGCGGGTGGCAGCACAAGTCACCCCACCTATGGCTGAGTCTGAGATAATCATGGCCTTCATCGACATCCAAGAAGCTCTATATTACGAAAGGGTCCTAGCAGGCATAGGAAAACCATTCTCGGAGATAATCAAGCATGGAGAAATGGCTGAAATGGGGCTAAAATCTGGGAAGATAAAGGATCTGACCGCCTTAGAAGCTGTTGCCAAGCATATCCAATCCGGGAAATAGGGAGTAATCCCCGGAGAGTACACAAGAAGAAAGATGAAGAAGTGTCCTTAATATTGCAAGGACAGAATTAAAGAAGCGAGTCGAGCAGTATGCCCATTCAAAGGAGGAACTATTTCTCTTTTCAAGCTCCAGCCCAACCGTCTAACCCTCCATTTTAAAAGAATTTGGAGGCCAGACGTCGGAGAACGTTCACCCCTTTAGGGGATTCACTCGATAATGTGCTAAAACTGTTGACAGCTCAGAAGAAGATTGTTCAGCTCCTTACACCAACCAGTACCAGGGGAAGGACTTTTGACCCAAGTAAGAAGTGCGCATACCATTTCGGATCTTCGGGCCATGATACACAAGACTGTTGGGATCTCAAGCACAAGATCTAAGACTTGATAGACAATGGAGAGATTGTGGTGACCAAACCGGAGCAACCGCACGTATAGGACAATCCCCTCCCTTAGCACAAAGAGGAAAGTGTCAATATGATTATCACGAAGAATGGAGAAGTATCCAAATACCTACGTTATGTCGGAAAGGCAACTCAATCTAGTATCAGTAACCCAGATAGTTGGGAGTTATCAAAAAGGTGATTCCTGATAGAGCAAGAAATCAAGTCCATTAAGGAACAGATTGGAAAGTTAGCGGATCTGGTCCTATACTAACATAGGTAACCAGACAACTGATAAACCAATCTAGCCAAGGCTGAAGCAAGTCCTCCTACACCAGAAATTAATCCCATTGCTATGAGGGACCATTACAGGTTTCATGAGCATGAACCCTGGGCCGACAAGCTGGCCTAGGAGGAGAAGTTTCAAGCAGATAGGGAGTTTTCCTTTCAGAGGAACTTCACTAATCTGAACTAACCCATGAAGGGAATCCTCCAAATGCTGATCAATGAGGGTATGGTTACAGATTTGTTACCTCCGGTGAACCTTCGATCCAAAAAATTTAAACCTGACAGGATCTGTCAGTATCACTCTAATGCGCTCGGTTATGACATCGAAGATTGTTGGGGACTTCGGCACCTGATTCAGAATATGATTGAAAGTGGTGAGCTGATAAGAGGGAATCAAGACTATGGCCTCCCTGATGAGGAAACACTCTTTATTCCCATGGCATGAAATCAGGGAATAGTGGCTGTTATTTCCTGCGAGAAGGTGCTAGCCGGAACACCCTTAGTACTTCCTGAAAAAAGGGTTCAAGAAGCATTGAATCCTGTTAAGGTAGCTGCGCCCGAACCTTTAATGCTGCCTTTCAGACCGCAGTATCATGTCATCAGTCTGAAGAGGGTCCCATGGAACTATGGGAATGATCAAGGTTCTATCTCAAACAACATTGCCATCATATCCAAGGAGAATCCATTGTACTTACCTTAGTGAGTGATCAATCCAGTCACCAAGGCTAAAGAGAAAGTGGCTGACGAGAAAATCAAAGAAATCCTCAACAAAATGGGGCATAACAAAATTAAGGTAGTGCAAAGCCTGAAAGATGCACCCAAGTAGATGTCCATCTTAGACCTGGTTTTATCCTCGGTGGATCATCGCAACATTCTGGTGAAAGTACTTGAAGAAGCCCATCTGTCAAGGACAGTGGATGCCAAGAAATTCCGTCATGTGATAGAACACATCTTTAACATTAATGTGATATCTTTCATTGATGATGATATACTCGCGGAAGGGACAGGCCATCGCAACTCACTACACATAACAGTGATGTCATCAGGGTATGTGATCGGAGGAGTGCTAATAGATGGAGGATCGTCCCTGAACATCTGTCCCTACGATACCCTGAAAAGAATGAAGATCAACCCAAACCGGATCAGAACCAGTCATGTAGTTATTCGGGCTTTCGATGGGTCTCACCGAGAAGCTGTGGGAAAGATTGAGCATCCACTGGAAATTAGCCCACATACGTTCTATGTATCTTTCCAGGTACTCAACATTACTACCGGATACAACTTATTGCTAGGAAGGCCATAGATTCACATGGCAGGAGCAGTTCCATCCACCCTCCATCAGCAGCTCACGTACATTATTAATGACAACCTAATCACGGTGAATGGCAAACCAGAATACCCTGTCTGCATACAAGGAGACATGCTGGTGATTAGTCTAGATGAAGGGATTGAACCTGCTAGTTTTCAAGCTTTGGAGGTGAGCAATACTTAGTACCTACCTGTCGGGGCACCAGCTCTGAAACCAAAGGTCTCGCCCGAAGTGATGACAGTGGGCCATGAAGATGGTATCTTTGGGTTTTCACTCTAGAGAAGGGTTAGGGAAAAATCAGCAAGGTATCAAAAGTTCGGTGCAGATCTCGAGCCAGTCAGAGAAAGCTGGATTAGGCTACACTTCCGAGTCAAACCACCGGAACCCACACAAACATTCGAAACGGCATACTTCTAATATACTATTGCCAAACCTCACTGATGCAGGGTTTGTGAAGCCAATGAGGAAGATTCTTACTGTTGTGTCAGCCATGCTGTTTCCTCCAGTCATACCAATAAGTGAGAGAAAATCTCCAAAGCCTGATGGGGAGAGCAAAAAGGGAAAAGAAAAGTTCCTGTACGAAGGACGAGACTCATTTGCTAACACGCGTGTTCTCATACACTACGAAGGTATGAATGATGATATCCCAGACAGTGATGAAGAGGATCAAATCCAAATTCCTCTCATCAAGAAAGAGAAGCGGGGCAGTTCAAAGAAAAACCCCGGCTCTGTTCTGAAGGATGTCTTAGTCGTCATCAAAGAAGAGATAGACGACCACAAATCTTGTATCCTCCCGATTCATGAGGATCTAACCCTAGACAACTGGGGCAGCGTCCCTTGCCCCATTCAAAAATGGTAAAAGGGCAGAGAGTCTGTCTACCCTGTAACATGGTTTCATTTACTGCTTGTTTTGGTTGCATAACTATAGCAGTAACTTTTGTCATGCTTTGCTAAATGCTTTGTATGTTTAAGCAGTTTCATATATTAAAGCCAAAGCATTTTTTTTTTTCAGGACTCCAAGATTGGATTTATTTGTCCCTGCTAATGAGATACCCTCGTTCTATTTCCCTGTTATCCCTGCTCGACCCAGCTACACTCTTATTTCCTAAAAGGAATTGTGAAACAAAAGGGTGAGCACAAATAAGCCAGTAAAGAATATCATAACTAAAGATAATCAAATTATCAATAGCATTCGTCAGTAATAAACCAGAGATTTAGAACATATGGTAGATGATAAAACTTTCCAATCATAGTTGCAGCAGAACGAACAATCCATTAGAAAAGTCAAATAGACCATAATGTCTATTATCTTCTCCATGTTAAAAGTCCACCAATAATATTTTATCCCTATAACATCAATCAACAGCTCCTGCCCACAATCATGTAAATAATTCATGATCATAATTATGTTGATAAATTCCTCTTCTCACTCAGGACGAAGATAATTTTCATCACCTGTTTTTACCTAAAACACCAAAGATCATGGTTATACCAAATCACAGTTCTTGTTCATAATCATGCTAATAAATTCATCTTTGCACTACAGGGCAAAGATATTCATACATCAATAGCTCATCTTTGCACTACAGGCCAAAGATATTCATAAATCAACAACTCATCTTTGCACTGCATGCCAAAGATATTCATAAATCAACAGCTCATCTTTGCACTATAGGCCAAAGATATTCATAAATCAACATGTCATCTTTGCACTACAGGCTAAAGATATTTATACATCAACAGCTCATCTTTACGCTACAGGCCAAAGATATTCATCAATCAACAGCTCATCTTTGCACTACAGCCAAAGATATTCAACTTTCGTATTGTAAAGATAACAATTAAAATTTAATAAGAAGATTTAGGTAAATAAAAATTTAAGAAAAATGATATTAGATGAAACACAACTTTCAAAGGAATATCTAATCATTTCAGAATTTATAAAAATAATATTTATAACATGTTGATCAATTCACCTTTGCACTTAAGCTAAAGATATTCAATTGTAAAATCAATGATCATGATTATACCAGTCAACAATTCATCTTTGCACTACTGGCCAAAGAGTACCTATAGTCATGATCATGCCACTAATCTACCCATCTTTACACTCAAGTCAAAGAGAATTTTTATTATCCCGATATAAAAATGTTATATATGAGAATAAGAACAATATGATCCAATTGTCAACATGGTAACCAATTGTGGAGTAAAATTCAAGAATGAAGTTCAACACTTGGATCTAATCAAAGATAAGAACCATAACAGATAACTTGGACAAATAGAAGAAAATTTAATTTTTCTGTGAATAGTACCGTATTTATGAATAGTATCATATACGTGAATAGTAGCCCCGAAATGAAAAAAGATAGAAATTTGATACGAAAAATCATATTTCGTGAATAGTACTCGTGAATAGTACCGTATTCGTGAATAGTATCGTATACGTGAATAGTGCCGTATACGTGAATAGTAACCCCGACGAAAAAGGTAAAAATTTTATAATAAAATTTATACCAATATTTCAGTTAAATGATATTGAAAGTAAAAACATCATTTACGAGAAAAAATAACATCCCTTACCTAAGTATAATACTCACTCTGTCTGGATTATCAGATATTATGCTGACGAAAACTTGCACTGTTATCAATACTCAAAGTATCTAAATACTCACAGGAAATACGCTCGATATTATAGAGAGAAAATTTTCTGATTCTGGTGTGATTTTAATTTCTAACTAAGCATCCTATTTATAGGAAATGGGTAGCATACCATAGTTGACAAAACCTCCGCGGTGGCTTCTCAGCCCACCAACCAAGAATCAAGCAACATTTCTTATTATCAGCATTTTATTCCACAAAAAAAAAAGTGGGGCCCATAGGATATTTTAATCAAAAATTAATTCAGCACTTCAATAATTTATAATAAATAGCCCTTTTATCAGAAAAATACGAATTTTATGTTCATTCTATAGGAAATTTTATTCTCTACAATTTTGTAGAAGAAATTTTTTCCAAATTTCGAACAAAAAATGTCCGAAATTTACATACGAATGTTTTTCAATTTTCTTCTTCTATTTCTTTCTCTTTCCTCCTTTTTCATATTCTTCCACTATCTCTCTCTCTCTCTCCCCTTTTCTTCTTTTCTCATCCCCACCATTTCTTCCACACACACACACACACATATACACACACGTATATATATATATATAATAAAATATTTATAATTATTAAAAATTCAAATTTCATTTTCTATCTTCCACCTCATTTACTCATAAACCATGAATTTATTGTAAAAATATCATTATTATTATATTATTATATTATCACATTATACACTTATAATGAAATATTATAATAATATATTTGAATGAATTATTTTATCAGAAAAGATAAAATATCAATTTTCAACAATTGTTTCTTTAAAAAATTCCTCCATTAAATAAATATTTCCTTATCATTTTTTATCAATAATTAATTATTCACAAATAATATTACAGAACAACAATATTGACAACCAGGTCGTTCCCAGGAAAGAGGGGGCTTTTCGATAAGGATTTCTCCTTACTGGCGCGCAATTAAATTAACCTAACCCCTTTTCTCGATAGAACTTTTTTAGACATTGCCAATAATGTTATCTAATAATATTATTCAAATAATATGAATTATTGATTTGATAATTTGAAATAATGTGCAATGACAATTATTGAATCAAAAAAATATTATGCAATTATCAATGTAGCAATTATTGAATCAATAATATAAAATATTAAACAGTAATTACTGTAATAATTATTGAGTAGTGACTTCTTACGTAAGAATCAATAATTAGAATTACTGTGAAATACCGTGTGCTACAGTGCAACACCGCATACTATTGTTCTTTTAACCACCGGGTATTTCAACAGTTCTAACGGTAATAACTACGCCGTTATTTTTAGAAAACTCATTCTTGTTATTTTTCTTCATCCGACAGTTATTCCGTTGTGGGGCCCACAAATGGCTGTGCCGTCGTACGAATATTCCCCGACAACAAGAATATTTCACGACCAGACGAATATTTTCCGACACAATGAATATTTTATTACCACTTGCTTATTTTGAAAAATTTACATACATCACCCTCAACTTTAACCTTTTATCAATTTAACCATTTACTGAATTATAAGAAAAAAAAATTGAATACTTCTATTTCATAAAATCTGGGGTCTTACAATCCCCCTCCTTATGAAATTTCGTCCCCGAAATTTACGTACCTGGTATTTCGAAGAGGTGATAATACCTTGCTTTTATTTCAGATTCTATCTTCCCCGTCATTTCTTCTGTATCATAATTTCTCCATTGCTCATTCTAGAATACAGCTTCAAAACAAAGGTTAATTGACATATCACAATTTGTCAACTTATCAAGTAAGAAAATTCAGCTTAGGTTAGTTACACACTAGCGAAGTATATTACTCATCTCTCCCCTCCTAGTTCTAGACTCAGATCTCCGCCAGCGACCATATCCCTAAGCTCTGATACCATTTGTGACGCCCCCAAAATAGGTTCAACACACAACCCACCTATTCTGGGTCGCCAAGAAATACATGGTATAGAATCCAAATACAAATCTTTTATATCCAATTATCGTGCACAATATGACCACACATAAAGTGTGAGTTTTAATATAAATACAGTACCCACACTCCTATCAATGATACGTTACATAAAGGTACAGTCAATAACTGTTTTAGGAATTAAAATATTTGAAAAATACTCAAGGAAACCTTCGTACATGGGCGGCTATGCATCTAAGTTATAATAGAAATCGTAGGACTCGAGAATTATCCTTGGTTGACCAAATAGACCCCAAAGAAAAACGAGAAGATTACTATCTTGTTCATTCCAATGGTAGGTCTTCTCTTGCCATATAATTATCTCTGTTGTCTCAAATTGAGAATTATATTCTAACCGTACTCTAAGATTATATAGATAGTGTTCAGGGATATAATCAGTAAGTGGATGTGCACAACCATGTCTTATGATAACATGAAGTCGTATGTGGTTAGACATCTTATATGCTAGTGACAAAACACCCTTCCAAAGTTGGGTTCACCTCACCTAAGTCGGGTCACCAAAATCAACCGTTAAATGACGTATAAAATACGACACACTTATCTAAAATTTTTAATAAAATTATTTTCATACTATTTGGTGGAAAACTTCAACAGTTATAGACCCTCGTTCTATTCCCCTGTTATCCCTGCTCGACCCAGCTACACTCTTATTTCCTAAAAGGAATTGTGAAACAAAAGGGTGAGCACAAATAAGCCAGTAAAGAATATCATAACTAAAGATAATCAAATTATCAATAGCATTCGTCAGTAATAAACCAGAGATTTAGAACATATGGTAGATGATAAAACTTTCCAACCATAGTTGCAGCAGAACGAATAATCCATTAGAAGAGTCAAATAGACCATAATGTCGATTATCTTCTCCATGTTAAAAGTCCACCAATAATATTTTATTCCTGTAACATTAATCAACAGTTCCTGCCCACAATCATGTAAATAATTCATGATCATAATTATGTTGATAAATTCCTCTTCACACTCAGGACGAAGATAATTTTCATCACCTGTTTTTACCTAAAACACCAAAGATCATAGTTATACCAAATCACAGTTCTTGTTCATAATCATGCTAATAAATTCATCTTTGCATTACAGGCCAAAGATATTCATACATCAATAGCTCATATTTGCACTACAGACCAAAGATATTCATAAATCAACAACTCATCTTTGCACAGCATGCCAAAGATATTCATAAATCAACAGCTCATCTTTGCACTACAGGCCAAAGATATTCATAAATCAACATCTCATCTTTGCACTACAGGCAAAAGATATTTATACATCAACAGCTCATCTTTGCGCAACAGGCCAAAGATATTCATTAATCAACAGCTCATCTTTGCACTACGGCCAAAGATATTCAACTTTCGTATTGCAAAGATAACAATTAAAATTTAATAAGAAGATTTAGGTAAATAAAAATTCAAGGGAAATGATATTAGATGAAACACAACTTTCAAAGGAATATCTAATCTTTTCAGAATTTATAAAAATAATTTTTATAACATGTTGATCAATTCACTTAAGCTAAAGATATTCAATTGTAAAATCAATTATCATGATCATACCAGTCAACAATTCATCTTTGCACTACTGGCCAAAGAGTACCCATAGTCATGATCATACCACTAATCTATCCATCTTTACACTCAAGTCAAAGAGAATTTTCATCATCCGGATTATAAAAATGTTATATATGAGAATAAGAACAATATGATCCGATTGTCAACATGGCAACCAATTGTGGAGTAAAATTCAAGAATGAAGTTCAAAACTTGGATCTAATCAATGATAAGAACCATAACAGATAACTTGGACAAATAGAAGAAAATTTATTTTTTTTATGAATAGTACCGTATTTATGAATAGTGTTGTATACGTGAATAGTACCGTATACGTGAATAGTAGCCCCGACATGAAAAATATAGAAATTTCATAAGAAAAATCATACTTCGTGAATAGTACCGTATTCGTGAATAGTGCTGCATACGTGAATAGTGTCGTATACGTGAATAGTAACCCCGACAGAAAAGGTAAAAATTTCATAATAAAATTCATACCAATATTTTAGTAAAATGATATTGAAAATAATAACATCATTTACGAGAAAAAATAACATCTCTTACCATCCTTTACCTCAGTATAATACTCACTCTGTCTGAATTATCGGATATTATGCTGACAAAAACTTGCACTGTTATCAACACTCAAAGTATCTAAATTCTCACAAGAAATACGCTCGATATTATAGAGAGAAAATTTTCTAATTCTGGTGTAATTTTCATTTCTAACTAAGCACCCTATTTATAGGACATGGGTAGCATACCATAGTTGACTAAACCTCCGCGGTGGTTTCTCAGCCCACCAACCCAGAATCAAGCAGCATTCCTTATTTGAAAAAAAATCAGCATTTTATTCCACACAAAAAAAAGTGGGGCCCACAGTATATTTTAATCAAAAATCAATTCAGAACTTCAATAATTCATAATAAATAGCCTTTTATAAAAAAAAATACGAATCTTATGTTCATTCCATAGGAAATTTTATTCTCTACAATTTTGTAGAAGAAAGTTTTTCCAAATTTCGAACAAAAAATAACCGAAATTTACATACGGATGTTTTTCAAATTTCTTCTTCTTTTTCTTTCTCTTTCCTCCTTTTCCATATTCTTCCACTATCTCTCTCTCTCCCCCCTTTTCTTCTTTTCTCATCCCCACCATTTCTTCCACACACACACACACATATACACACACGTATATATATATATATAATAAAATATTTATAATTATTAAAAATTCAAATTTCATTTTCTATCTTCCACCTCATTTACTCATAAACCATGAATTTATTGTAAAAATATCACTATTATTATATTATTATATTATCACATTATACACTTATAATGTAATATTATAATAATATATTTGAATGAATTATTTTATCAGAAAAAGATAAAATATCAATTTTCAATAATTGTTTCTTTAAAAAATTCCTCCATTAAATAAATATTTCCTTATCATTTTTTATCAATAATTAATTATTCACAAATAATATTACAAAACAACAATATTGACAACCAGGTCGTTCCCAGAAAAGAGGGGGCTTTCCGATAAGAATTTCTCCTTACCGGCGCGCAATTAAATTAACCTAACCCCTTTTCTCGATAGAACTTTCTTAGACACTGCCAATAATGTTATCTAATAATATTATTCAAATAATATGAATTATTGATTTGATAATTTGAAATACTGTGCAATGACAATTATTGAATCAAAAAAATATTATGCAATTATCAATGTAGCAATTATTGAATCAATAATATAAAATATTAAACAGTAATTACTGTAATAATTATTGAGTAGTGACTTCTTACGTAAGAAACAATAATTAGAATTACTGTGAAATACCGTGTGCTACAGTGCAACACCGCATACTACTGTTCTTTTAACCACCTGGTATTTCAACAGTTCTAACGGTAACAACTACGCCGTTATTTTTAGAAAACTCATTCTTGTTATTTTTCTTCATCCGACAGTTATTCCGTTGTGGGGCCCACAAATGGCTGTGCCGTCGTACGAATATTCCCCGACAATAAGAAGATTTTACGACCAAACGAATATTTTTCGACACAATGAATATTTTATTACCACTTGCTTATTTTGAAAAATTTACAAACATCACCCTCAACTTTAACCTTTTATCAATTTAACCATTTACTGAATTATAAGAAAAAAAAATTGAATACTTCTATTTCATAAAATCTGGGGTCTTACAATCCCCCTCCTTATGAAATTTCGTCCCCGAAATTTACGTACCTGGTATTTCGAAGAGGTGATAATACCTTGCTTTTATTTCAGATTCTATCTTCCCCGTCATTTTTTCTGTATCATGATTTCTCCATTGCTCATTCTAGAATACAGCTTCAAAACAAAGGTTAATTGACATATCACAATTTGTCAACTTATCAAGTAAGAAAATTCAGCTTAGGTTAGTTACACACTAGCGAAGTATATTACTCATCTCTCCCCTCCTAGTTCTAGACTCAGATCTCCGCCAGCGACCATATCCCTAAGCTCTGATACCATTTGTGACGCCCCCAAAATAGGTTCAACACACAACCCACCTATTCTGGGTCGCCAAGAAATACATGGTACAGAATCCAAATACAAATCTTTTATATCCAATTGTCGTGCACAATATGACCACACATAAAGTGTGAGTTTTAATATAAATACAGTACCCACACTCCTATCAATGATACGTTACATAAAGGTACAGTCAATAACTGTTTTAGGAATTAAAATATTTGAAAAATACTCAAGGAAACCTTCGTACATGGGCGGCTATGCATCTAAGTTATAATAGAAATCGTAGGACTCGAGAATTATCCTTGGTTGACCAAATAGACCCCAAAGAAAAACGAGAAGATTACTATCTTGTTCATTCCAATGGTGGGTCTTCTCTTGCCATATAATTATCTCTGTTGTCTCAAACTGAGAATTATATTCTAACCGTACTCTAAGATTATATAGATAGTGTTCAGGGATATAATCAGCAAGTGTATGTGCACAACCATGTCTTATGATAACATGAAGTCGTATGTGGTTAGACATCTTATATGCTAGTGGCAAAACACCCTTCCAAAGTTGGGTTCACCTCACCTAAGTCGGGTCACCAAAATCAACCGTTAAATGACGTATAAAATACGACACACTTATCTAAAATTTTTAATAAAATTATTTTCATACTATTTGGTGGAAAACTTCAACAGTTATAGACCCTCGTTTTATTCCCCTGTTATCCCTGCTCGACCCAGCTACACTCTTATTTCCTGAAAGGAATTGTGAAACAAAAGGGTGAGCACAAATAAGCCAATAAAGAATATCATAACTAAAGATAATCAAATTATCAATAGCATTCGTCAGTAATAAACCAGAGATTTAGAACATATGGTAGATGATAAAACTTTCCAACCATAGTTGCAGCAGAACGAATAATCCATTAGAAGGGTCAAATAGACCATATAGTCATGATCATACCACTAATATATCCATCTTTACACTCAAGTCAAAGAGAATTTTCATCATCCGGATTATAAAAATGTTATATATGAGAAGAAGAACAATATGATCCGATTGTCAACATGGCAACCAATTGTGGAGTAAAATTCAAGAATGAAGTTCAAAACTTGGATCTAATCAATGATAAGAACCATAACAGATAACTTGAACAAATAGAAGAAAATTTAATTTTTTTTATGAATAGTACCGTATTTATGAATAGTGTCGTATACGTGAATAGTACCGTATACGTGAATAGTAGCCCCGACATGAAAAATATTTAAATTTCATAAGAAAATCATACTTCGTGAATAGTACCGTATTCGTGAATAGTGCTGCATACGTGAATAGTGCCGTATACGTGAATAGTAACCCCGACAGAAAAGGTAAAAATTTCATAATAAAATTCATACCAATATTTCAGTAAAATGATATTGAAAATAATAACATCATTTACGAGAAAAAATAACATCCCTTACCATCCTTTACCTCAGTATAATACTCACTCTGTCTGAATTATCGGATATTATGCTGACAAAAACTTGCACTGTTATCAACACTCAAAGTATCTAAATACTCACAAGAAATACGCTCGATATTATAGAGAGAAAATTTTCTAATTCTGGTGTAATTTTTATTTCTAACTAAGCACCCTATTTATAGGACATGGGTAGCATACCATAGTTGACAAAACCTCCGCGGTGGTTTCTCAGCCCACCAACCAAGAATCAAGCAGCATTCCTTATTTGAAAAAAAAATCAGCATTTTATTCCACAAAAAAAATGATCGAAATTTACATACGGATGATTTTCAATTTTCTTCTTCTTTTTCTTTCTCTTTCCTCCTTTTCCATATTCTTCCACTATCTCTCTCTCTCACCCCTTTTCTTCTTTTCTCATCCCCACCATTTCTTCCACACACACACACACACATATACACACACGTATATATATATATATATATATATATATATAATAAAATATTTATAATTATTAAAAATTCAAATTTCATTTTCTATCTTCCATCTCATTTACTCATAAACCATGAATTTATTGTAAAAATATCACTATTATTATATTATTATATTATCACATTATACACTTATAATATAATATTATAATAATATATTTGAATGAATTATTTTATCAGAAAAGATAAAATATCAATTTTCAACAATTGTTTCTTTAAAAAATTCCTCCATTAAATAAATATTTCCTTATCATTTTTTATCAATAATTAATTATTCACAAATAATATTACAGAACAACAATATTGACAACCAGGTCGTTCCCAGGAAAGAGGGGGCTTTCTGATAAGAATTTCTCCTTACTGGCGCGCAATTAAATTAACCTAACCCCTTTTCTCGATAGAACTTTCTTAGACATTGCCAATAATGTTATCTAATAATATTATTCAAATAATATGAATTATTGATTTGATAATTTGAAATACTGTGCAATGACAATTATTGAATCAAAAAAATATTATGCAATTATCAATGTAGCAATTATTGAATCAATAATATAAAATATTAAACAGTAATTACTGTAATAATTATTGAGTAGTGACTTCTTACGTAAGAAACAATAATTAGAATTACTGTGAAATACCGTGTGCTACAGTGCAACACCGCGTACTACTGTTCTTTTAACCACCGGGTATTTCAACAGTTCTAACAGTAACAATTACGCCGTTATTTTTAAAAAACTCATTCTTGTTGTTTTTCTTCATCCGACAGTTATTTCGTTGTGGGGCCCACAAATGACTGCGCCGTCGTACGAATATTCCCCGACAAGAAGAATATTCCACGACCAAACGAATATTCCCCGACACAATGAATATTTTATTACCACTTGCTTATTTTAAAAAATTTACATACATCACCCTCAACTTTAACCTTTTATCAATTTAACCATTTACTGAATTATAAGAAAAAAAATTGAATACTTCTATTTCATAAAATCCGGGGTCTTACAGCTTTACTTTGTTCTCTTAAGAAAATAGCCAATTCGGCTATCTAGTTCTTTAATCCTTCAAACTCTTTCCTAGAGACGGGGGTGTATTCTAGTTTAGCACTGGAAGCCATGTCTGGAGATGGACTTGGTGCTTTCTTAGATTTCGATCTGGTAATAAGATCAATTTTTACCTATAACAAACGTAGGTGTGTTAATTTCCTGAATGAAAGTATTGGTCGGATGCATGCCATGCAATGTGTTTAGTTGTGAGGTTTTTTAATCTTATCCTGCAAAACAAAGGTCAGTTGTTTTAATGACAGGATAACAAGACAGAATTTACAAGATATGGAATGGTTATTATGATATTTACATTGGAATTGAAAATGTGAAATTGAATTGAAAGAGGAAGGCATGAAGAAGCTTCCCTTCGGGTTTAGTTAATCAGAAGCTAACCTATCGTAGGCTACTCTCGCAGTTTTTCAACATGAAGGTCCCCATATCATCGCAATCTACTAGAGGGGAAATTAATCCGATCTTTCAATTAGAGCGAATCTGAGTGGTGCATTTCCTAAGCCTCGCAGACTTAGTCGCCTTTGAGTCCAATACTCAAACATCGACGGGATCGCCTCCTGGTGGAGGAATCACACAACATAAATTCATATACATCGCCTCTCACCGTATGCATATGATGACATTATGCGAAGCACTAATATAAAACATTAAAGCATTCATTCACATCCATTCAATATAAAGACACAGCATTTCACAAACATGTAGATAGAGATGGGAAATGTTGAAAAGCTTTGAACGCGGCCTAAGCCCCCTACTGTCCCCAGCAGAGTCGCCACCTATCGACGTCTGGAAAAAATGCGGGTCGAGTTTGTAACGATTGAGATTTTATATTTAATTTTAATATTTATTGAGTTAAATAAATATTTTATGTGAATTATTTATTGAGTTAAATAGATAAATTATGTGATTTATGGAGTGAATTAATTAAGTGTTATATATTAATTAAATAAATATTTAATATTTATTTAATTAATGTATATTAATTTTATATTATAGTTCTAATTTAATTGAGATAATTGAATTAGATGAAATATGTGATGAAGTGTTACATAAATTATAATTAGCGAGTAATTATAATTATGTGGCAATTTTATGTGATTAATTGATGCTAGATTTTAATTGATTAAATTAGTTGTTTAATATTTAATTGATTAAAATATGACATTAAAGTATGTGTTAAAATGATTTGTTAAAATAAAAGAAAAAGGATTTTAAATCTATTTGCCAAACAAGGCCCTTGTATTTGTTTTAAACCTATTTCTACCAAACGGGGCCTTAGTTACAAAAATATTTTTTTTTATAAAGGGTTTTACCCTAACAGAGCCTTATGGCTTTTGAATTCTTGTAACTGACAAATTTTAAATTACTAATTGTTACGTATTAAGTAATATAACTGTTAGAAGATTATATGTATATTACGCTAAGTTATATTACGTTAGAAAAGTTAGTCTAAAACTAAGAAAGGAGAAGAAGAAAGTACAGAGAAGAGACACTTTGTGATTTTTCTTAAAAAAGAAGGTTGAGAGGAGTTGGAATTCTGAGAACCAAATGAAGATTATCAGAGCTATTCTTACCCTCTAGTAAAGCTTAATCAAGGATTAAGGTAATAATTCACCTCTTGTTTATTAGTTTCTTGTATTCTTGAGTTTTGGTAAATAATTGGGATTGTAATTGATGAATTTGTTAATTACATGTTATATGAATTAAGGGATGTTGTAATCCATTACATGTGTGCTATGAATGATTTGTTTTAAAAATCAAAGTACTGTAAAAATAAGTTTAATATGTGAAAATAGTGTTCTTATGGAATTTCATGTATTTAGTTGATTTTAGAGTAGAAATTTATGAATTATATGTGTGAATTATGCAAATTGGTAGTTGTTCATGTTACTAGCTGCTATAATAGAAATAATGTATGTATATAAAGTGGAATTGCTTGAGAAATTGAGTTACAGTGAATGGTTTTGGAAAATATTTGAGTTTTTATGAAAATATCAAAATTGAGTTTTTAAAACCATTGATTGGACAAATTCAGTGATTGGTAGTTTATATAGCATGAGTATTAAGGCATAGGAATGATTTACAGTGTCTGTGTTGCTATATTTTTCCGTTTGTTGGCTTGTATGGGTTAATCGGTGAAACAGGTTGCCGTTGCTGTCTGCCTCTGTCCGTGTTCCTGCGCAGCTGCGTCGGTAACACAGGCAGAAACAGCGCAGCTGCGCCGGCTGCCTTTCATAGATTAAGCACCATGCGCAGCTGCGCCGGTGCCAAGGCATGTGGCTGCGCAGCTGCGCCGCTGGCTGTGCAGAGGCAGTAAGTTTCGTTTGTTTGTGCAGTTTTATTTGATAGCTTATGTTAAATTGGTTATGATAATGAGCATGAATTCAGTGGCTATAACATGTTGCTAGTATGAAGTTGATAATCTCATAATTTGAGAAAAAAGGAAGTTTTGAAAATTTAATATAGTACTTAAATTATAATTGTTTAATTGTACTATGAGTTACTTAATTATAAATTGATTATTTATAATTAAAAGTGAGTGTTTAATTTAAAGTATGATATTAGTTGATTTATTTTAAACAATTAAATGTTAATTGAAATTATAATTATAATTTAATGCATGTTTAATTATGGATTATAAATTGATAATTTCATGATTAATTATAATTTGAGTAATTATAATGCATGATATAGTTTAATTGATTATAAATTATAATTTGTTTATAATTTAAAAGGTAATTATAATTAGATTAAGTGTTTAAATTATAATTTAGCTAAATACATAATTAATTTTGATTATGTGACTACGGATGTGATGTAATTAACTATGTGATAGTTGATTATTCTTATTTATTTTATTAGAGTGAGTTAACCATGAGGGTTAACCACTTATGTGAGTTAGTTATGTGTTAACTGATTCAGATTATAATAATTGAATGTGTATAGGAAGTGTTTAAGTACGTGGTTGAGTTAAGTAGCTTGCGCGTAAGGCAAGTTTTCTAAACCCTAATCTTGTATTAATTTTATGCAAGTCTTCTAACCCTATACTTGTTAATTCTATACAATTTCTTGGAGTTCATATATTCATTGTTGAGAATGTCCTTTCCATTTCTGTATTGGACAATTGTTTATTTAATTGAAATGATCTTAACTTATTGTTCAAGTAAGATCCAGTTATTATTTTAAATGCTTTAAGTTTATTTCTGAAGCATATGTTAATTCATAATTCTTTTATTTATGAATTATTGAAAGTCGATTCAACTAATCCTTAGTTGATGAACGTGAATTCTAAATTACCCTTGTAAGCTTATCCAAACCAAACTTTCTTTGGTGCGGACTTGAATTCAAATTACTGATACATGGTACAAAGGGCTGATCCCCCTAAGTACGAGTTAAGGTCCATAGTCTTATTGACTGTTAAAGGTTTAAATAAAAATATTTATAACCTAGGACAAGAGTTCAAAGGTCTTATGACCCTCAGATAAATTCTATATTCGAATTTTAATGTTGATAGAGAATTATTATTCAATTCTTTATTGCTGAAGTAAGCTAAGTTATTCAAATCTTTTTAAAGATATCCTTTCATGTATTTATTATTGTTAAACTCCAGTGCGCTGTTGTTTGCTCACTCTTGCATTAAATAATAATTTCAGTTAAGGTTGATAACGCTGATGCTCCGTCTACGAGTAAGGGCAAGGGAAAGCATAGCAAGTGAGGAATTATTTAATTATTTTGAAAGGATTGTAATAAGACTTGAATGATATATTTTTATTTTCGCACTTTATTGTTTATGTCAAGGTTAGAGTAACCCTGGATTGATTTTTGAGAAGGTTGTAACCCTTGTTTTAAGGGAGATTTTTATTATTTTGAATAAAGATTGTAATTTATCTTGAGATATATTGGGTAGATGTTTGTTATAGTTAAAAAGTGAACACCAAATCATGTGGAAACGAAGTACCCGAATTTGGGGGTGTCACAGGTTGGTATCAAAGTTGTAGGTTATGAAACCTTAGGTGGGGAAAAACCTTAGGTAGTAGCCTTATAAGTAAGATCGAAAAGATAGGTGTGATAGTTAAAGATAATAAACTACCTTATGTGCTATGTGTTTACATTTTTGTATTCGAAGAGTGACGATTCGTTATCACGTAATAATGAACTTTAAAATTCTTTTGTCAGGATGTCGAACATTGGAGAACCTAGTCAGGCTAGAGAGGATGTACCTCAGATGCCTAGAGAGGAGGAGCCCCGTGACATACATATTGTCTGGGAGCAGCTGGTTAGGAGAGAGCCATCTCCAATGATCACCGTAGCTGGTCGGGAGCGTGAGCTGACACCTATTCCAGAAGAAGAGAACGAGGATGAGTCTAAAGAGGAGGAGGAGGAGGAGGAAGAGGATCCCGAAGAGGAATTCCCACCTCACTCTACTAGTGCTGAGATGTACAAGGCAGTCTACGACAGCAACGTGGAGCTTCATGGTCGAGTCGGAGAGCTCGAAGAAACCATTCAGCAGTGAGACGAGACGATCGAGGAAATGGCAAGTGACCTAGGAGATGCACAGTGGAACCTGATACATATGGAGGTTGATAGAGATGCTGCTCGATTTGAACTGACAAATTTGAAGCAAGACATCCAGGAGGAGTCGAGGAAGCGTGCCAGAGCTAAAGAGTCAAGCTTGAGTGCTAATCAACGAGCCGATCGAGCTGAAGGTGAAGCTGAAGCCAAGAGGGCCAAGCTGAGGGAAACAGAGTATACTTTTCATATAGCGATAGAAAGAGCTCAGGACCGTGTTTTCTACTACCCAGCTCAGTTCCAAGGTTTACCGTGGTATGTGGTGGATCGAAGAACAGCGTTTCGGGTAATGGAAGAGGAACGCAGAGAGGCTGTGCGATGTATTAATATGCCTAGGCAGTGGTAGTAGCAGTAGCAGTAGTAGTAGAGCTTTTGTTTATGTGTTGCTTTTGTTTATAAAGTAAATCCCATAATTTGAGATAAGAATGGGATAAGTTAATAATGTAATCCTGCAACTTTTCCAGTTCAGGAAGGATGATGTAAATGGCAGAAATGCTATCTGGTTGATGTTTTTAAACTACGACTAATGAATAAAAGAAGTTTATTGATGTTCTATGTGAACTAAGTTATTCGAACGTTTAAGTATGAACTTGAAATTTTTTTTTTGAATAAAGGGTCTAATAATAATATTTTCTTAACAGAAAATGCCTCCTAGAAGAAGAATAACACGTCAAAACCCCGAGGGTTCGACGAACAACAACAATAACGATGGGACAAATCCCAACTCGGTTCAGCAGTTGGTGAACCTGTTGACAGGAGCTCTTGCGAATCAGCCGCAAGTGCAGGGTACTACGTTTAAGGAATTCAAGGCAGTAGGACCGCCTGAGTTTAAAGGATCGACTAACCCTATCGAAGCTCAGACATGGGTTATGGAAATGGAGAAGGTATTTGACATAGCTAGGGTAGGGGAAGACCAGAAGACAGTATTCGCGGCTTTCATGTTGAAGTCGGATGCTAGTTTTTGGTGGCAGACTAATAAGACCCGAGAGGGAGAAGGAGTCATCACAGTGGGAACGTTTCAAGGAAATGTTCTACGAAATGTACTTTCCAGCGAGTTCTCAGGGCCAGATGGAGGTCCAGTTCCTAGAGCTTAAGCAGGGAGGGATGACGGTGTCCGAGTATGCCGCTAAGTTCAACGAGTTAGCCAGGTTCGCTACATACCAGGTTCAGCACTGACGCTAGGAAAGCGAAAAGGTTTGAGCGGGGACTGAAGCCCTGGCTCTACAGCAAGGTTTCCATGGTCCAGCTGAACACATTTGCAGCTATGTTGGAGAAAGCCATACTCGCTGAAGGAGGAAGCGAAGCGGTGACAAAGTTCAACCAAGATAAGAAGAAGAAGAATGAGGTAGAAACCAAGATTGGGGGTAGCAGCGCTGTGAACCTAGAAGAGGAAATGGAATGACAACACCTCTACTGGGAGTCAGCAAGGAAGCCAGTAGAAGAGGAAGTTCGAAGCATATGCTACATATGGTAAGAATCACACTGGCGTGTGCATGAAGGGGAAGCGGGTGTGCTTCAACTGTGGCCATGAACGCCACATCACGCCTAATTGTCCAAACCCAAAGAAGGGAGCTTGCTTTACATGTGGATCCAAAGATCACATAGGCCCGCAACTGCCCTAAGAAGCTGACGGCAAGGTCAACAAGGAGCGAAGGGAATGGAAGTGGCAGTACTGTTACTATCGCTGCACCATTGCCAGCTGTTTGACCCACTGCACAGACATTTAATATGACGGTGCAGGTTGTTATGCAATCAAAAGACGTGGTGTTAAGTATTATTCCGATCAATAGTATAAATGCATATGTATTATTTGATTCGGGTGCTACTTGTTCATTCATATCTGATGATTTTGCTAAAACCCTAAACTTACCTGTAGAAGAGTTAGTTTACCCCTTGAACATAGAGATTGTGAATAGGAAAGTTATTCCTGTTAGGAGCGTTTATAAGAACTGTAGACTGGACATTAAGGGTCAGGAGCTTAGAGTAGATTTGATTCCGATTAAACTTGGGGAATTCGATGTCATACTGGGTATGGACTGGTTGTTCAACCATGGGGTAATAATCGACTGTCAGAAGAAGTCGGTAAACCTTACGACTCCGTCGAAGTAAGTGTTCTATGGTAGAAAATCGCCTAGACAAGTGAGTTGTCTGACGGTTATGCAAGCCAAGAAACTTCTAACGCAAGGCTATGTGGGATATCTAGCCTACATAGTAGATACGCGTTAGGAAAGCCCGAAGGTGGAGGAGATATCGGTAGTTAAGGAGTTTGTGGACGTTTTTCTGAGCTATTTGCCAGGACTTCCGCCAGATAGGGAGACAAAGTTTGTGATCGATCTAGCGCCGAAACTGCTCCGATTTTGAAGGCTCCGTACAGAATGGCTCCAGTTGAGATGAAGGAACTGATGGTTCAACTACAAGAATTATTGGACAAGAAGTATATTCAACCAAGTGTTTCACCATGGGGAGCGCCTGTTTTATTCGTGAAGAAGAATGATGGATCGATGCGTCTTTGCATTGATTATAGGGAGTTGAATAAAGTTACGATCAAGAATAGGTATCCTTTACCTAGGATCGATGACATGTTTGATTAACTGAAGGGTGCGAAGTACTTCTCAAAAATTGATTTGAGAAGCCGGTATCATCAATTGAAGGTGAGGAAGGAAGATATACCTAAAACGGCGTTTAGGACTCGATATGGTCATTACGAGTTCTTGGTGATGTCATTTGGTCTCACGAATGCCCCAGCTGCATTTATGGACTTAATGAACAGGGTGTTCAAGCCATTTCTGGACAAGTTTGTGGTAGTGTTCATAGATGACATCCTAGTTTATTCCAAGACCGAGGAGGAATATGCCGAACACATACGACTAACCTTAGAAGCCCTGAGACAAGAGAAGTTTTACGCTAAATTCTCAAAATGCTAATTTTGGTTGGAACGTGTGCAATTTCTTGGCCACGTAATCGACAAGGATGGTATTTTGGTAGATCCGTCGAAGGTTGAAGCGGTAATGAATTGGGATCAGCCGAAGACGCCGTCTGAAGTGAGGAATTTCTTGGGATTGGCAGGTTATTACCGTAGATTTATCCAAGACTTTTCTAGAATCGCAACTCCATTGATGAATTTAACTCGTAAAATAGTTAAGTTAGTTTGGACTGGAGAAGTGTGAGGAGAGTTTTCAAGAGTTGAAGTAGAGGCTGAGTACTGCGCCTGTTTTGTCGTTACCGGATAGTTCGGGGAATTTCGTTGTATATAGCGATGCCTCACATAAAGGATTAGGCTGTGTGTTGATGCAGAGCGGCAAATTCATTGCATATGCATCACGTCAGCTAAAGGATTATGAGAAGGGGTATCCGACCCATGATCTAGAATTGGCGGACAGTAGTGTTTGCCCTAAAGATTTGGAGGCACTACTTATATGGAGAAAAGTGTGAAATATACACAGATTATAAGAGTCTGAAGTATATATTTACCCAGAAGGATTTGAACATGCGCCAAAAAAGATGGTTGGAACTGATTAAAGACTATGATTGCGAGATACTTTACCATCCGGGTAAAGCTAATGTTGTCGTCGACGCTTTGAGAAGGAAAGGTCGGGAGAAACTGAACGTGTTAACTAATCAGGATCGGTTAATAGAACAGATGGCTAGATTGGAGTTGCAGATGAAGCTTTCGAAGGAATCGGATGAGATGTTGTTTCAAGTAACCACTGGTTCTACTCTAGTAGACAAAGTGAAAGAAGCACATCTTCATGATGAAGAATGCAAGAAGATTTGGAGGAGGATAACCGATGGCGAAGAGTTCAAGTTCAAGATCGATAATGAAGGTCTGTTACGATTTGAAGGTAGAATCTGGGTACCGCCAGTACCTTAGGTCAAAGAGGAGATTCTAAGCGAAGCTCATAGTTCTAGATATTCTATTCACCCCGGGAGTACGAAGATGTACCAGGATCTTAGGCATCATTTTTGGTGGCCGAATATGAAGAGGGACGTTGCGAAATGCGTTGCGAAGTGCTTAACGTGTCAGAAAGTTAAAGCAGAACACCAGAGACCGAGTGGTTTGCTACAATCGTTAGAAATTCCAGAGTGGAAGTGGGAGCACATCACGATGGATTTTGTGGTAGGTCTTCCAATGACTCAGAAGGGATTTGATGTGATATGGGTTATAGTGGATCGACTGACGAAGTCAGCCCACTTTTTGCCGATCAGGGTTAAGTACAACCTAGATAAGCTAGCAAAGCTATACGTGAATGAAATCATTTCTAGACATGGTGTTCCGGTGTCAATTATGTCCGACAGAGATCCATGTTTTACGTCTAATTTCTGGAAGTGATTGCAAGAATGTCTGGGAACGCAATTGCGAATGAGTATAGCGTATCATCCTCAGACTGATGGACAGAGCGAGAGAATAATTCAGACACTTGAGGATATGCTGAGAGCTTGTGTGATGGACTTCAAAGGAAGCTAGGAGGATCATCTACTGTTGGTGGAGTTTGCCTACAATAATAGTCATCATGCGAGTATTGGCATGCCGCCTTACGAAGCGTTATACGGCAGAAAATGCAGAACTTCTTTGTGCTGGGATGAAGTCGGTTAACGTCAATTGTTGGGACCAGAATTGGTACAATAAATCGCCGAAATTATGAAGCTGATCAGAACGAGATTAGTTGCTGCTCAAGACAGACAAAAGAAGTATGCTGATCTTCATCGACAAAACCGAGAATTCTTACCAGGAAGTTTAGTGTTCTCGAAAGTATCTCCCTGGAAGGGGAAGGTTCGATTTGGTAAGAAGGGAAAGCTGAGTCCCAGAATTATTGGACCTTTTGAGGTGTTGCAAAAAGTTGGCGAGGTAGCTTACAAGATTGCATTACCTCCGGAGCTCGAGAATATACATAATGTCTTCCATATTTCTGTGTTAAGACCTTACAAGCATGATTATAAACATGTAATAGAATATGAACCGTTACAATTTGATAAGGACTTAACATATGAAGAAGTGCCTGTTCAAATAGTTGATAGAAAGGAACAAGTACTTAGGAATAAAGTGATACATTCTGTTAAGGTAATCTGAAGGAACAACAGTGCTGAAGAAGCTACGTGGGAACTCGAAGATATTATGATGAAATCTTATCTGCATTTATTTGATTAGTTTTGTGTAACCCCTTATGTACCGATTCTGGGGATAGAATCCTTTTAAGGGGGAAGAATGTAATAGACGAGAATTTTTTTTTATGTGTGATTCTGGGGACAGAATCCTTTTAAGGAGGGAAGATTGTAACGATTGAGATTTTATATTTAATTTTAATATTTATTGAGTTAAATAAATATTTTATGTGAATTATTTATTGAGTTAAATAAATAAATTATGTGATTTATGGAGTGAATTAATTAAGTGTTATATATTAATTAAATAAATGTTTAATATTTATTTAATTAATGTATATTAATTTTATATTATAGTTCTAATTTAATTGAGATAATTGAATTAAATGAAATATGTGATGAAGTGTTACATAAATTATAATTAGCGAGTAATTATAATTATATGACAATTTTATATGATTAATTGATGTTAGATTTTAATTGATTAAATTAGTTGTTTAATATTTAATTGATTAAAATATGACATTAAAGTATGTGTTAAAATGACTTGTTAAAATAAAAGAAAAAGAATTTTAAATCTATTTGCCAAACAAGGCCCTTGTATTTGTTTTAAACCTATTTCTACCAAACGGGGCCTTAGTTACAAAAATATGTTTTTTTATAAAGGGTTTTACCCAAACAGAGCCTTATGGCTTTTGAATTCTTGTAACTGACAAATTTTAAATTACTAATTATTACGTATTAAGTAATATAACTGTTATAAGATTATATGTATATTACGCTAAGTTATATTACGTTAGAAAAGTTAGCCTAAAACTAAGAAAGGAGAAAAAGAAAGTACAGAGAAGAGACACTCTGTGATTTTTCTTAACAAAGAAGGTTGAGAGGAGTTGGAATTTTGAGAACCAAAGGAATATTATTAGAGCTATTCTTACCCTCTAGTAAAGCTTAATGAAGGATTAAGGTAATAATTCACCTCTTGTTTATTAGTTTCTTGTATTCTTGAGTTTTGGTAAATAATTGGGATTGTAATTGATGAATTTGTTAATTACATGTTATATGAATTAAGGGATGTTGTAATCCATTACATGTGTGCTATGAATGATTTGTTTTAAAAATCAAAGTACTGTAAAAATAAGTTTTATATGTGAAAATAGTGTTCTTATGGAATTTCATGTATTTAGTTGATTTTAGAGTAGAAATTTATGAATTATATGTGTGAATTGTGCAAATTGGTAGTTGTTCATGTTACTAGCTGCTATAACAGAAATAATGTATGTATATAAAGTGGAATTGCTTGAGAAATTGAGTTACAATGAATGGTTTTGGAAAATATATGAGTTTTTGTGAAAATGTCAAAATTGAATTTTTAAAACCTTTGATTGGACAAATTCAGTGATTGGTAGTATATATAGCATGAGTATTAAGGCATAGGTATGATTTACAGTGTCTATGTTGCTATATTTTTCCGTTTGTTGGCTTGTATAGGTTAATCGGTGAAACAGGTTGCCGTTGCTGTCTGCCTCTGTCCGTGTTCCTGCGCAGCTGCGCCGGTAACACAGCAAGATGCAGCGCAGCTGCGCCGGCTGCCTTTCATAGATTAAGCACCTGCGCAGCTGCGCCGGTGCCAAGGCCTGTGGCTGCGCAGCTGCGCCGCTGGCTGTGCAGAGGCAGTAAGTTTCGTTTGTTTGTGTAGTTTTATTTGATAGCTTATGTTAAATTGGTTATGATAATGAGCATGAATTCAGTGGCTATAACATGTTGCTAGTATGAAGTTGATAATCTCATAATTTGAGAAAAAAGGAAGTTTTAAAAATTTAATATAGTACTTAAATTATAAATTATAATTGTTTAATTGTACTATGAGTTACTTAATTATAAATTGATTATTTATAATTAAAAGTAAGTGTTTAATTTAAAGTATGATATTAGTTGATTTATTTTAAACAATTAAATGTTAATTGAAATTATAATTATAATTTAATGCATGTTTAATTATGGATTATAAATTGATAATTTCATGATTAATTATAATTTGTGTAATTATAATGCATGATATAGTTTAATTGATTATAAATTATAATTTTTTTATAATTTAAAAGGTAATTATAATTTAAGTAATTATAATTAGATTAAGTGTTTAAATTATAATTTAGCTAAATACATAATTAATTTAATTATGTGACTACGGATGTGATGTAATTAACTATGTGATAGTTGATTATTATTATTTATTTTATTAGAGTGAGTTAACCATGAGGGTTAACCACTTATGTGAGTTAGTTATGTGTTAATTGATTCAGATTATTATAATTGAATGTGTATAGGAAGTGTTTAAGTACGTGGTTGAGTTAAGTAGCTTGCGCGTAAGGCAAGTTTTCTAAACCCTGATCTTATATTAATTTTATGCAAGTCTTCTAACCCTAAACTTGTTAATTCTATACAATTTCTTTGAGTTCATATATTCATTGTTGAGAATGTCCTTTTCATTTATGTATTGGACAATTGTTTATTTAATTAAAATGATATTGACTTATTGTTCAAGTAAGATCCAGTTATTATTTTAAATGCTTTAAGTTTACTTCTAAAGCATATGTTAATTCATAATTCTTTTATTTATGAATTATTGAAAGTCGATTCAACTAATCCTTAATTGATGAACGTGAATTTTAAATTACCCTTGTAAGCTTATCCAAACCAAACTTTCTTTGGTGCGGACTTGAATTCAAATTACTGAGTTGAACAACCCTATTTACTAGGGGAGGTTAGTACACATAGCGTTAAGATGTTTGTGCACAATACATGGTACGAAGGGCTGATCCCTCTAAGTACGAGTTAAGGTCCATAGTCTTATTGACTGTTAAAGGTTTAAATAAAAATATTTATAACCTAGGATACGAGTTCAAAGGTCTTATAACCCTCAGATAAATTATATATTCGAATTTTAATGTTGATAGAGAATTATTATTCAATTTTTTATTGTTGAAGTAAGCTAAGTTATTCAAATCTTTTTAAAGATATCCTTTCATGTATTTATTATTGTTAAACTCCAGTGAGCTGTTGTTTGCTCACTCTTGCATTAAATAACAATTTCAGTTAAGGTTGATAACGCTGATGCTCCGTCTACGAGTAAGGGCATGGGAAAGCAAAGCAAGTGAAGAATTATTTAATTATTTTGAAAGGATTGTAATAAGACTTGAATGATATATTTTTATTTTCGCACTTTATTGTTTACATCAAGGTTAGAGTAACCCTGAGATTGATTTTTGAGAAGGTTGTAACCCTTGTTTTAAGGGAGATTTTTATTATTTTGAATAAAGATTGTAATTTATCTTGAGATATATTGGGTAGATATTTGTTATAGTTAGAAAGTGAACACCAAATTATGTGGAAACGAAGTACCCGAATTTGGGGGTGTCACAGAGTTGGACCCGAATCTTTCTCTTTTCCTAAGTTTTGTTTTTCTACCCTTATTTTATTTGTTTTATGAAAAGGGTTAACGTTTTTTAGGAAAAGGCCAACATGTATTATGTCGACGATTTGAACGCTATACAAAGTCGCCAGTTGGTAAATTTGAAATGGTTGTACCAACCTAACCGAGTTTTATTTGAAAGTAGGCCCAATTATTGGACACTATCGAAACTACATCTTTGAAACTGAAGTTCTAAGTTCGGGGGCTTGGTTAAGTGTGGGAAAGGTTTTAGGCACCCCACAACCCCCGTGAAAACACGGTACCGCATCTTTTCAATATTTCCCTTTTTATTTGCAATGTGTATGTGAATGCTATAAGTAATTGGGCCTACGTTTGTTTATTTTGAAAGTATGTATATGCATCGTTGAACCCATATACGAAAGGTTTGATCTGATTTGCAAAAGTCTTTTTTTAGACAAGATATGAAAATGATGTTTTGAAAGGTTGATTTTCAAACCCTTACGCTAACATAGGAATTGAAGTATATTGATACTTCCAATTTTTATCTTTTCAGCCTTTTGGCTCAATTTGAATGGTGATTATCGGGCTGCAAAGCATCCTCGACCACAGAGTATATACAAGTGTCGGTCTCCTCATGGGCATGACAGCCATCGGAGTGACTCTAGCACGACAAACCATTATTTCATTATGTTTTAGTACATTTATAATGTGGAGTTTATCCATCGTGGGAATCATATTCTGATCAGTTTGATCATAAATCCCACGATTCCTAGGCTCACAGAGGGAAGCCAAGTAAACCTGCACAGCACAAATATTTATAGAAAATGGATATTTACATACAGACGTCGCAAAAACCAAGGATTCATCAGTCAAATCCTGGCCTGCGCGTAACCAAAGCTTCTCGTTCCCCATAGATAGCGATCTAAGGGTCGCGAAGTTGCTTTTAAATGAATAAAACTAGAAAGAAAGCCAGATTTAATTAAATCTCAGTCATTCTAGCTTTCCAGTTCCGGTTGGACATATTTTGAACCGTTTGAAAGATAAAATTGGCAAGATTTAAAGAAATCTGGTTAGCCCAAATAGATATCAGTGTCGATTCACATCAAATGAATATTTACAACAAATATTTAATCACAATGAATAAATGATATATATATATATATAGTTACATATATACGAATGCTGTAAAGGGCGATGGGTTTTCACTCCAATGCCCGGACTGAAATGTAAATATATATATATATATAAGCTGTAAAAAGCCACGGAGTAATTCATGCTTGACAGAATGGAAATATATATATATATATATATATATATATATATATATATATAAGCAATAAAGGGCGAAGGATTTCAAATCCTATGCCCGGACTGGAATGAAAATATATATATATTTATAAAAGCTGTAAAAAGCCACGGAGTAATCCAGGCTGGACAGAATTGAAATATATATATAGAAAAACTGTAAAGAAGCCATGAATTAATCCAGGCTCAACTGAATGTAAATATATATATATATAAGATGTAAATGAGCCACGAAATTTTCCAGGTCCGATAGAATGTAAATATATATATAAAAGTTGTAAAAGGGCGATGGGTTTTCACTCCTATGCTTAGACATAAATGTAAGTATATATATATTTATAAAAGCGATAAAAAGGCCACGAAATGATCCAGGCAAAACTGGAGCGTAAATGTTAATATATACAATTAGTATATATATTAAAATAATAAAAAGGCCACGAAGTCAAAATCCAGGCCAAATGAAGTCAGAAACTTTTATATATATATAGTTATATATATAAAAGTAGTAACTACCACGGATTTGACATCCGGGCTTGACAGAATTGAAAAGTTAGTATCTATATAGTTAAATATATACATCATAAAGTCAAAACGGACCCGGGTCAATAACCCAGTCCGGCGAAGGGCCCGTATACTTATATATATATATATATATATATGTATATATAAGCTATTAAAAGTCACGGATCGTCGATCCGGGCTGTGCAAATGCTAGAAAACGTATAAATGTACTAAAATGTATGAAAACGTAAGCAAAAACGGCCACAGAACTGAGTTTCGGGCATAATCAAAAAATGAAACTTAACGTGCACGTATATATATGCGCAATGAAGTAGTAGGAACTTCTTGATAGTAAAAATACTCACAATGGACTGCTATACGGGCTTTTTGCCAAATCGTAGGCTTCAAACGGGCGTTTTCACCGTTCAATTTTTGATATGTGATAGTATATGAGTATACCTACGTGTTAGAGTGATAAAATCTGAGTTTGGAGTAATAGAAGTCGGGCTAGGAAACGAATTGGGCGGAGTTTCAGAGCATTTTCTATTTTTTTCTCTCTTTTTTGGCTAGGGGGTGCACTTATATTTATAAACCTGATGGAAACGGGTCTATGTAACGAATGAGAATTTTATATATTAAATTTTAACATTTATTGAATTAAATAAATATTTCAATTGATTTATTTATTGAGTTAAATAAATATTTTATGTGATTGTTGTGGAATAATTAATTAAGTGTAATATATTAATTAAATAAATATTTAATATTTAATTTAATTGATGTGTAATGATTTTATGGTATAGTTCTAATTTAATTGAGATAATTAAATTAGATGAAGTTTATGTGTTAATTGTTACATGAGATTATGATTAGCGAGTAATTGTAATTGTTATGTGACAATATCATTTGGTTAATTGATGGTAGCTTTAATTTAATTAAATTAGAATGTTAAGGTTTAATTAAATAAAGTGTAACATTGAAAGAATTAAAAAGGGTTTTTAAATTAATTTTACCAAACAAGGCCCTTGCACCTGTTTTAATTCTGTTTTGCCAAACAGGCCTTAACTATCAAAAATCTGTTTTTAAAATTAAAGGGTTTTTGCCAAACAAAGCATTATGGCTTTTGATTTTCAAAAAAATAAAATTGATATATTTATTAAGGAATTAATTGGTAATATAATATGATATAATTATAGGTATTAATAGCTGACAGTTATGTATATTATATAATTATATGTATAATATATATATATGTCAGTTTTTATTTTGTAAAACTACGTTAGTTAAAACAAAGAAGTTAGAACAAAGAAAATATATAGAGTAGTTTAGAGAGAAAAGAAGAAGAAGAAGAAGAAGAAGAAGAAGAAGAAGAGGAAGGAAAGCTCAGAGATAATCATCATCATCATCTTCTTCCAACCTATTAACAAGGGTATAATCTCAATTCGTAATTTTAAATTATGTTTCTATGTTCTTCATAAATTTAGTTCTCTGTGTATATTAATTAACATGAAATTGATGTAAACATGATTATATATACATATAATGTGTTCATAAACTATTTATATATGAATTGTATGCATAAATTAGTTGTTTAATTCATGTAAACATGATGAACATGAAGAATTCATGTTCATCAAAAGTTACAGTGAAGTAGTTTTGATAATTGGCTCCTTTAAAATCAAAATTTATGTTTGATTGTTGATTGTTGTGTAAATTGATTATCGATTATGTTAATATGTTAAGAAACGAATTAAATATGCTTTGAATTGTGTATTTTGATTTACAAACAAATTCACAGTGTTCAATTTTATCAAGAACACTGAAAAATGGTTTTTCTCCAAATTTTATAAAATTGAGAGTTTTGATTATTTATTATGATGATTATATATGTTAAAACATGTTAGAAGCTTAGAATTATGTTTTCTATGAAGTGTTATATGCAATATGATGGTTAAATTCGAAATTTGGTGTGAAACAATAAGTCAAATTGACTTTTTCTCTGCAAAGTTCGCGACACTGTCAGACCTGTCTGCACAGTGGAGCGGCCGCGCCACTTTTAAGGCTATTTGGAGCGCGGTCGCGCTGGTCCTGCAGATTAGACAGAAAGTTATTTTTAAAATGTGAAATTTTATGAGATTAATGATGTAATAATTTATAAAGCATGTTAATAAAATTAAAATACTAAATGGACAGTAATGAATTATATTGTCAAGATATAATATGTAATTATAATTTGATAAATTATAATTAAAGTAAATGTTTAATTTAAATTATAATTTGTTAAATTTTAATTTAATTAATATAAATGCATAATGTAGGGTAATTAATTTTAATCAAAGTAAATGTTTAATTTAATTAATATAAATGTAATTATAATTTGATTAATTATAATTAAAGTGAATGTTTAATTTAAATTATAATTTATTTAATTATAATTTAATTAATATGAATACATAATTTAAGTTTGATTAAATTATATGAACATATGATGTGATTATGTGATGTGATAATAAATTATTAAACTTAATAATTTAAGGGGAATGAGTAACCTAGATGGGTTAACTATGTTATGTGAATTAGTTATATGATAACTAATTATATTATTATTGTTAATTACATATATGTAGGGTTAATTAAGGAACGTGAGTATAACTTGTAGCTTGTGCTTGAAGTAAGTTCTCTATCCCTAAACTTGTAATTTATATGCAAGTGTTTTAAATTCTAATCTTAATTGTATTTACGTCTGTCCTTTTCTTTTTGCAATGGATAAGTAATTATTTAAAGTTCACAATTTAATTAAAGTGACATTGACTTAATTGTTTAAGTAAGGTCTATTGTATCTTTCGAATGCTTTAAGTTTAATTCTAAAGCATAAGTTATTTCATAATTCTTTATTATTGAATTATTCTAGATTATTGTAAGTTGATTCAACTACTCCTTAGTTGATGGTAGTTGAACTCTAAATTTCCTTTAAGCTTATCCAAACCAAACTTTCTTTGGTGCGGACTTGTATCAAATACTGAGATAAACAACCCTATTTAATAGGGGATTACCATGCGAAAGCGTTAAGATGTTTGTGCACAATATATGGTATGAATGGCTGATCCCCCTGAGTACGAGTTAAGAGTCTATATAGTCAAAAAGACTGTTAAAGGTTTTAAATAGAAATATTTATAACCTAGGACATAGTTCAAGGTTTTATGGCCCTCAGATGATTTCTATATTCAAAATTCTAAACTTTGTTGAAAGAATTATTATTCAATTCTTTATTATTGATGAAAGAAAAGTTATTCAAATCTTTTGAAGTTATTCAATATATGTCATCACTATTATTATTGTATTTCCAAGTGAGCTTTTGTTTGCTCACGCTTGCATTATATAACCTTTGCAGCTAAAGTCGAAAGCGTTGACCCACCATCGACTAGTAAGGGCAAAAACAAGATGAACAAGTGAAGACTTGTTTAAGAATTAGTATGTGATTGTAATAAGACTTTCTTATGTGATATTTATTTTTCGCATTTATTATTGATGTTAAGGTTAGCAAACCCTGAGATTAATTTGATTAAGTTGTAATCCTTTTATAAAGAAGATTTTTATTTATATATAAGGTAGTAATTTATTTTGCATTCTTTATTATTGGGCAATAGTTGTATTTTATTTAGATGGTAAGCACCAAATCATGTGGAAATGAAGTATCCGGATTTAGGGGTGTCACAGGTTGGCATCAAAGCTTTAGGTTATGAACCTTAGGTGGGGGAAAACCTTAGGTAGTAGCCTTGTAGGAGATCGAAAAGATAGTAATGATAGTAAAGATAATAAACTACCTTATGTGCTATGTGTTTTATTTATGTACGCGAAGAGTATCGATCGATATCACGTAATAATTAAACTTTAAAGTTTGGTTGTCAGGATGACGAACGTTAGAGAGTCCAGTCAGGCTAGGGATGAGTTACCCCAGATGTCTAGAGACGAGGAGCCCTGAGACATCCATGTTGTCTGGGAGCATTTGGTTCAGAGAGAGCTGTCTCCATTGATCACCCTAGCTGGTCAGGAGTATGAGCCGATATCTGACCAAGATGACGAGGATGAGTGTCAGAGGAGGAGGAGGAGGATCCTGAAGAGAAATTCCCACCTCACTCGACTAGTGATGAGATGTACGAAGAGATCTACGACAACAACGTGGAACTTCATGGGAGAGTTAGAGAGCTTGAGGAACTGGTGGACGAGGGTCGAACTACCATACAGCAGCGAGACGAGACCATTGAAGAGCTGGACAGTGAGCTTGGCAATGCAAAGTGGGATCTAGTCCACGTGGAGAGTGAAAGAGATGATGCACTGGCTGAGCTAGCGAAGCTGAAGAATGACATCCAGGAGGAGTCAGAAAAGCATGCCAGAGCGTAGGAAACAAGCTTGAGGGCTACTCAACGTGCAGAACGAGCTGAAGACGAGGTTCATGCAAAGAAGGCCTAAGCTGAGGGAGACGGAATACGCTTTCCATACAGCAATAGAGAAGGCCCAGGATCGTATCTTCTATTACCCAGCTCAGTTCAAAGATTTACCGTGGTACATGGTGGATCGCAGAACGATGTTCCGGGTGATGGAAGAAGAGCGTAGAGAGGTTGTGCGACGTCTTAACATGCCTAGATAGTAGAGTCATTAACTATGTGTTTCTTTATGTTATAAATAAATGTAAATCCCATAATTTGAGATAATAACAGGATAAGATGATAATGTAATCCTACAACTTGTTCAGTTCAGGAAAGATGATGTAAATAGCAGAAATGCTATCTAATCTATGTTTGAGAACTAAGAATGAATAAAATAAAGAAGTTATTTGACGTGCTATGTGTTAAATTGAACTTGAATATTTAAGAAATGAGTAAAGGATCTAATAAAAATATTTCTTAACAGAAAGATGCCTCCTAGAAGAAGACTTACACGTCTACACCCCGAGGGTTCGACTAATAACGACAATGACAACAACAATGATGGGACGAATCCCAATTCGGTTCAGCAATTGGTGAATCTGCTGACAAGAGCGCTTGCAAATCAGTCGCAAGTGCAGGGTACAATGTTTAAAGAGTTTAAGGCAGTAGCACAGCCAGAATTCCAAGGATCAATGAACCCGATAGAGGCCCAGACGTAGATAATGGAAATAAAAAAGGCCTTTGATGTGGCTAGAGTTAGCAAAGACCAGAAGATAGCTTTTGCGACGTTCATGCTAAAGTCGGAAGCTAGCTTTTGGTGGCAGGCCACCAAGACTAGGGAAGGGAAAGAAGCAATTGCGTGGGAACGTTTCAAAGAGATGTTCTTTGAAATGTACTTCCCCATTAGCACTCAGAACCAAATGGAGGTTCAATTCCTAAAGCTGAAATAGGGAGGGATGTCAGTGTCGGAATACGCAGCAAAATTTAACGAGCTGGCCAGGTTTGCAACATACCAGGTCAGTACTGATGAGAGGAAGGCAAGAAGATTTGAGCAAGGACTGAAGCCTTGGCTCTACAGTAAGGTCTCTATATTCCAACTGAGAACGTTTGTAGCTGTGCTGGAAAAGGCCATCCTCACTGAAGGTGGAAGCGACGCGGTGACCAAGTATAATCAGGACTTGAAGAAGAAGAAAAAGAAGAAGAATGAGACGAAACCAAGGCTGGTGGTAGCGGGGCTATCAACCAGAAAAGGAAGTGGAATGACAACACTTCTGCTGGGAGTTAACAGGGAAACCAGCAGAAGAGAAGGATTGAAGCATGTGCTACATGTGGGAAGAATCACACAGGAGTGTGTCTGAGGGGGAAGCGGATATGCTTCAACTGTGGTCAGGAAGGCCACATTACGCCAAATTTCCCGAACCCGAAGATAGGAGCTTGCAACACATGTGGATTTAAGAATCACATGGCCCGAAGTTGACCTAAGAAGCCAGCTTGAGGGTTGGCAGGAGGGAGAGGAAATGGTAGCGGTAGCACTTTGGCTATCGTCGGACCACTGCAGGCGATCCAACCCACTGTCAGGACATTCAATATGAAGGTGAAGGATGTTGTGCAGTCAAAAGATGTGGTGTCAGGTATTATTTCGATCAATAGTATAAATGCATATGTATTATTTGATTCAGGTGCTACTTGTTCGTTCATATCTGATGACTTTACTAAGACCTTAGACTTACCTAAAGAGGAATTAGTTTACCCCTTGAACATAGAAATTGCGAATAGGGAGGTTATTCCTATTAGGTTTGTGTACAAGAACTGTAGATTGGACATTAAGGGTCAAGAATGGAGGGTAGATTTGATTCAGATAAAACTTAGGGAATTCGATGTGATACTGGGTATAGATTAGTTGTTTAACCATGGGGCGGTAATCGATTGTCAGAAGAAGTCTTTAAACCTTGCGACTCAGTCGAAGGTAGTGTTTCATGGTAGCAAATCGCCTAGACGAGCGAGTTGCCTGACGATTATGCAAGCTAAGAAGTTGTTAAAACAAGGTTGTATGGGATACTTAGCCTACATAGTGGATATTCGTAAGGAGAGCCCGAAGATAGAAGAGATATCAGTGGTTAGGGAGTTTGTGGACGTATTTTCGAGCAATTTGCCAGGACTTTCGCCAGATAGAGAGATAGAGTTCGTGATCGACTTAGCACCGGGGACTGCTCCGATTTTGAAAGCTCCTTACAGAATGGCTCCAGTCGAGATGAAGGAGTTGATGGCTTAACTACAAGAATTGCTAGACAAGAAGTATATTCAGCCAAGCGTTCCACTGTGGGGAGCGCCAATATTGTTTGTGAAGAAGAAGGATGGGTCGATGCGGCTATGCATTGATTATAGGGAGTTGGACAAAGTCACGATCAAGAATAGGTATCCTTTACCTGGGATCGATGACTTGTTTGATCAACTAAAAGGTGCTATGTAACGACCGAGAAATTTCACTTAGTTTAAAATTTAAGTTTTGAATATTATTTGTATTGTGTGTTTAAATGTCTTTTTATGACCTAGGATGGTGATAATATTTTAGTATTTTTGTTGCGTGCAAGAATAAATAATTAAGAATTTTAAAGATGAAAATAAAAAAAATTCAAGAAAGTTTGTGTAAAAACACTATTATATGAAGGACGTTACGAGTTAGGTTTTGACCCTCATAGTTAGGTTTTGACCCTAGGTTCTTTTTAAAGATCCGTACGTCATATTGACTTTTCGTTTCAAGATCCACCGGTAATATGTCGTGAAAACTTTTACTGTCCAATAAAAATTTTCTCCGAAAAACTTAAAAATTTTATTCCGTTTTTGGACTTTTTAGTATATATTCGTTTTGACAAGTTGCTTTGTCGTGCTTAAACTAACAAAACGCTTTGTCGTGCTTACGATGACAAGCTGCTGTGTCGAGCTTGGTTGCAAGCTTCTGTGTCGAGCTTGCTAGATATTTTTGGAGGTAAGCTGCTGTGTCAAGCTTAGTTACAAGCTACTGTGTCGAGCTTGGTAGATATTTTTGGAGGCAAGCTGTTGTGTCGTGCTTGGTTTCAAGCTGCTGTGTCGTGCTTGGTTTCAAGTTGCTGTGTCCTACTTGGAAGATATTTTGTGGCTTCAAGACCAAAATACCCTAACCTAGGAAATCCTATAAATAGACCATTCCACCTTCACTTAAATTCGCCAATTCACAAAGTTATAATATCAAGTTGCAAAGAAATAGTTAAAGCTTGCAACTACAAGAGGTAACATCTCTAGTCATTGTTATGTTCGATTTCATTTTATAGTCTATAAGCTCAAGAACATAAGTTGTTACCATGTTCGGATTTTTTAACTTCATGTTCTTCATAAGTTCTTGAGCAAGACGTTATTATGTTCAATTTTATGTAATTGTATAGTAGAAATGTCAAGAACACAAGTCGTTACCATGTTCGGATTTTCCAACTCCGTGTTTCTTCATGTGTTCTTGAGCAAATCTAGTATTATTTAAGTTTATGTTATTACATTTATAAAATGTTATAATCACATATACAAGCCGTTATAATACCCAAATTATTTTAATTATGAAAACCAAAATGCTCAAGAACATAAGTGGTTACCATGTTCGATTTTTCGTTCTTCGTGTTCTTCGTGTTCTTCGTGTTCTTCGCGTTCTTCGTGTGTTCTTGAGCAAAAGTCATAAATTTTACATAAGTAGGTTTATGATTTTATTATTTTTAAGTTATGATTTTTTATTAAGTGTTAGAACTGTTAGGTTTGTACGAAATTGTGACGCAATTAAATTACAAAATTAGCGGAAACATGGTATATCAGAGTTTAAAAAATTTCTACAAAACCATTACCCGGATCATCTTTTATGCAAATTATTAATTTAAAACGATAAATAAGAAGTTATGGAATCATACCCTTGTAGAACGAAGCTTCCACAAGTACTAGTTCAACTCCTTGTTCTTCGTGATCTCCTTGAATTTTTGGGTTAGATTCCTTACTTTGATCAACGTTAGCCACCCAAGTGTTTGGCCTCTATAGGTGATCCACCAAAGAAGAGGAATTATCAAGAAGGAGGATGTTTGGCTAAACCTTAGTTTTCTATCCTCTATAGAAAAGGAGTACTCTCCAACAATTGGAATTTCATCTACTGATATCTATTATAAGACTCCTCTTATATAGATATTGGTCAACCCTCTAATCCTATTAGACATTGGATTTCTTTTAATTAATTAAACTCCTTTAATTAATTTAGGCTTCCCACCACATGGAAAATAATTAATTAAATTCATTTAATTAATTTGTCTCCTAATCTTATTAGGAATAAATGAGAGTACTAATATTAAATTAATTACTAAACTCCTTTAGAAATTAAAATAATAATAATTGTAATAATATTAATAAGACACCTCTTATTAGTTTATATTTAATATTTCTAAAATATTAAATAATAAACATTAAGCTTTTTAATTTATTCTATCACCATAGATTAAATTAATTTTACTTAATATATTATTACGATTATGCCATTATCTTCTTAAATAATTATTCTTCCTTTTATGGTGTGACCCTTTAGGTTCTCTATATTAAATCGGCAGTGAATAAATTAATTAGAACAATTCTAATCTTATTTAAATAAATAAATTAAACTAATAATCTATTTAAATAAATAATATTTATTCTACAATAGGGATAAGCCTCCCTAGCGATCAACGACTTTTTCAGATAATATAGATTTCAACATTAATCATAAAAGAACCTGTGAGTAAATAGTTATCATACAATTCAATCCTTCCACCATACAATGTCCCAATTAAATATAAGACATGAATTTACTGTCAAGTCTTATTTTATTTAATTATATGTATTTCGATTAGTAAATGCACAACTCCAAATAATGCAAATTAGAAACTCCTTTCTAATTTTATTTTACCTTGGCCAAGGATTCCTGGGTTGTCATTTAACGAATCACATAGGACATATCTCCTCTTTTACTAGAGGTGGTAGATTCTTTATTGATCATTCATTATCTCCATATGTAACTCATTATACCCTAGCATACCCTTTTATATACCCTAAAGGACTTTAAGGAATAAGTCAAAGTATAATTCATTACATACAAGATACTATAATGATCTCAAGTCCAAGGATCACTTGTACTACTATCACATTAGGAATTCCTATTGACAGGTGAGTAAAACTCCATTAGGTATTCCATAGCGAGTCACGTTCAGTGAACTTATTCTCCAATAAGCACCTACATACTTGCTTTAGTGCCTCCACACAAATGATCATGAGATCAATCATCCTCATCCAATGAGCAAGCAACATATGTACCAATCTATCCGGATTTACTAATCCCCTTTTTAGTAATCCCATGATTGGGAACTATTTTAGTTTTAGAGCTTTCTAAGAATTTAGATCTCATTAGCATGATCATCATCATGATTTTAAAAGCATTGCTTAAAACTATGGGTTATTTACATATTATAAAAACAGCACCATGTAGATAATTAAATGCCTTTAATAAATGAATATTTTATTATTAAATAAATAAGATTGTTTACAAAGTTCGTGCTTTATCATCATACATGATTGGCTTGTATGCACACTACTATCAATCTCCCACTTGCACTAAAGTCAATCGCCATGGTATCTCATACCCATCTTCTCTAAGTGACGATCAAACTGCTGTTGTGTTAAAGCTTTAGTAAATGGATCTGCAATGTTGTGTTGAGAGTCTACACGCTCCAAGGTGACGTCTCCTCTTTCAATGATCTCCCTGATCAAGTGAAATCGCCGCAACCCGTGTTTAGATTTTTGATGAGACCTTGGTTCCTTAGCCTGTGTAACTGCTCCTGTGTTGTCACAGTAAACAGGAACTGCTTCTCCAATGCTAGGAACCATACCAAGTTCAGTTATGAACTTCTTCATCCAAACAGCTTCCTTTGCAGCTTCACTTGCAGCTATATACTCTGCCTCTGTCACTGAATCAACAACTGTTTGCTGCTTGGAACTCTTCCAACTCATTGCGCCACCGTTCAAGGTAAAAGCATACCCCGAAATAGATTTACTGTCATCTTGGTCCGTTTGAAAACTTGAGTCTTTGAAGCCCTCGAGTTTTAATTCAGACCCACCGTAGACAAGAAAAATATCCTTAGTCCTTCTCAAGTATTTTAGGATATTCTTCACTGCCTTCCAATGCTCTTCTCCTGGATTCGACTGGTATCTGCTCGTTACACTAAGTGCATGAGCAACATCCGGTCTAGTACATATCATACCGTACATGATAGATCCTATTGTAGAAGCATAAGGGATCTTACTCATACGGGCTCTCTCCTCAGGTGTCTTTGGGGCCTGTTTCTTGGAGAGTTATATTCCATGGCTCATCGGCATGAGACCTCTTTTGGAATCTTCCATGCTAAATCTCTTTAGCATTGCATCAATGTACGTTCCTTGGGATAAACCAAGCATCCTTTTAGATCTATCTCTATAGATCTTTATCCCAAAATATAAGATGCTTCTCCCAAGTCCTTCATGGAGAAGTGTTTAGATAACCAGATTTTAATCGATTGTAGCATAGGAATGTCATTCCCTATCAGTAATATATCATCAACATATAATACAAGAAATGAAACTGCGCTCCCACTAACATTCTTGTACACACATGGTTCATCGTCGTTTTTGATAAAATCAAACTCTTTGATTGCCTCATCAAAATGAATGTTCCATCTACGAGAAGCTTGCTTCAATCTATAAATGGATCGTTGCAGCTTACAGACTTGATTTATTCCAACCTTTGAAACAAATCCCTCTGGCTGTGTCATATACACATCCTCCTCAAGTTTTCCATTGAGGAAGGCCGTTTTCACGTCCATCTGCCAGATCTCATAGTCGTTATAAGCTACAATCGCAAGCAAAATCCGAATGGACTTGATCATAGCTACTGGTGAAAAGGTTTCATCATAGTCAACTCCTTGTCTTTGTTTGAAACCTTTTGCAACCAGTCGGGCCTTATAGGTCTCCACCTTGCCTTCCGCTCCAGTCTTTCTTTTAAAGACCCATTTACACCCAATAGGCTTAATGCCTTCAGGTGGTGAAACCAAAGTCCATACTTTATTTTCATACATGGAGTCCATTTCGGATTTCATGGCTTCAAGCCATTTCCCTGAGTCTTTATTACTCATAGCCTGTTCGTAATTCAATGGATCATCATCATTCATGATGTGTACCTCATCGTCATCCTCTATAACGAATCCATACCTCTCAGGTATCTTCGGTACTCTCCCAGATTTACGAACAGGGTGTGGTATAGTAGGTTCTTCTACTTGGTCAGGTACCTGACTTTGATCCGTGATAATTTGTGGTTCTTGAACTTCTTCAAGATATATCTTACTCCCACTGACCCCTTCATGGATAAACTCCTTTTCCAAGAAGGCAACATGTTTCGCAACAAACACCTTTTGATCAGTTGGATGATAGAAATAATACCCTACAGTTTCTTTAGGGTATCCCACAAATCTACACTTTTCGAATTTAGTTTGTAGCTTATCATGTTCAAACTTTTTGACATAAGCTGGACAACCCCAAGTCTTAACATGCTTAAGATTTGGTTTCCTCCCCTTCCACATCTCATATGGAGTCTTTGGGGCGGATTTGGTAGGTACCTTGTTAAGTAGGTATGCAGCCGTTTCTAGGACATATCCCCAGAAGGAAATTGGAAGGTCGGTAAAACTCATCATAGATCGAACCATGTCTAACAGTGTTCGATTTCTCCTTTCAGATACTCCATTTAACTGTGGTGTACCTGGAGGAGTCCATTGTGAGATTATACCATTTTCTTTGAGACAATTGAGAAACTCACCGCTTAAGTATTCTCCACCTCGATCTGATCGAAGTATCTTTATACTCTTTCCCATTTCTTTCTCTACTTCACTTCTGAACTCTTTGAACTTTTCAAATGATTCTGACTTGTATTTCATTAAATACACATATCCAAATCTTGAGTGATCATCAGTGAAAGTAATAAAATAAAAATACCCACCCCGTGCACTTGTTGTCATAGGCCCACAAACGTCTGTGTGAATCAATGCCATCAACTCTGTAACTCTTTCTCCTTTTCCACTAAAAGGAGATTTAGTCATTTTACCCATGAGACAAGATTCACAAGTTGGATATGATTCATAATCGGATAGCTCGAGGAGCCCATCTTTATGCAACTTGGATAATCTTGTTTCATTGATATGACCGAGTCTACAGTGCCACATGTAGGTATAATTAATATCATCTCTTTTCATTTTCTTAGTTTGTTCAATTTGAAAAATATTTTCTTGTAAGTCAAGTGTATAAAGTCCATTTCGCAAATTTCCAACACCATATAAAACATCGTCTTTATAAATAGAACAACTATTGTTCTTTATAACAACGTTAAATCCTTCCATATCCAATACAGAAATTGAAATAATATTTTTAATAATATTCGGAACATAATAACAATTATTAAGATAAATAAGACTTGCCCGAAGGCATTGCTAAATAATAAGTTCCTACAGCTAATGCAGCAACCTTTGCTGCATTCCCCACTCGTAGGATCACCTCATCATTGTTCAGCTTTCTACTTCTGACATGTCCCTTCACATTATTACATATGTGAGAACCACAGCCGGTATCCAATACCCAAGTAGAATTATGACTTTCAGAAAAATTAATTTCAATCATAAACAAACCTTGATTGGAAGTCGAAGCTTCTCCAAACTTCTTGTCTGCCAGAAACTTCTTGCAGTTCCTCTTCCAATGACCCGGCTCGTTGCAATGGAAGCACATTCCTTTGCTAGCTAGATCAGGTTTCTTATGTTCCTTTATGTTCACCTTGCCCTTGGTCATCCGAGATCGGAAGAGCTCCTTAGATATCTCATATCTAGCAGTCCTACTTTGTTCACCATACAACTCCTTGAGGTGAATCAACATAGTAGGAGCATCCATATTTTCGTGCTGACGCTGAAGCTCGTTATTCATGGATGCGAGCATGATGTATTGAGCCACAGATGCATCATCTTACCACTTTTTAATGGTGGCAATCTCTTCCTCAGAGGCTGTTTCTGGAACAGTTCCAGGGACAAGGTGAGTTTAGGACATAAGAAATCTTTTCAGCAGTGAGAACTATTCTCAGATTTCTTAGCCAGTCCGTATAATTCGGCCCGGTAAGCTTATTAGCATCAAGTATGCTTTGCAGTGAAATTAGTGATTTTGACATTTTTAAAATTCTACATGTGAAAAATAACATTTTTAGCAAACATTCATTTTATTAATTTTGCATACCAAAATAAATTCAGGTCTTTATTTTAAATTGGTATCTCCCACTATTTTTATCAAACTATATTACCATCACTTATATAGTTCGGCAACATCTAATTAAAGATTTGCTATTGAGAATAAGGATCCGATTTCAAATGTATATAACCTTGTGGATAGCACAACAAGCGATATACAAATAAATAGGTAGACAACTCTTGTCAATTACATCACCATGTAATTCCTTTTATTTTGCCTCTTAAATCATAATGGTCATGTGTGTGCACATCCGAACTAAAATGATTTAAGTTAAGTCCAGCCTAGCACTTCTATAAATTCAAAAAAGAAAAATGTTCGTCCTTGTGGATAGCACAACAAGACTAGATCGTTCAATTTTCTTGATAAGCATCAAATGTGATTAATTAACATCTTAAATACTCAATACTCGCCTTGTGGATAGCACAACAAACTCATATTAAATATTTAATACTCTATTAATTATCATGCTAGAAGGCGACGTTTGATATTCCAAATATCATTTGAATGCTTCGGACTTAATATTATTTCTTTGAGGGGTTTGTTATTATTTTGTCTCATCTTGTTTAGCGCGCATGCACATATATATATATAAAATACGCGTCATTTTATTAAACAAGAGAAGCATGTTTGCATAAAATATAATATATATAATATTTAGCATGCAATATAGAATACTATATTCTACCCGGATTGATTACGGACTTTTATTCTAGTTTGGTTCACTAGAGCCACCAAGTGAACCAAAAGGTCAAACCTAGGAGTGCATGAATTTAAATTTAAACGTAACTATTACATTTAAACCGGGCTCCATACAAACGGGTCTCCCCTTGCTCCTTGCTCCTTGGTCTCTAATTTCTTCAAGATAATTCTAACTATTTCTATTACATTAAACTATTTAATTTAAATAGAAACCTTGATCAGCAGTCAAGGGGAAGTACATAGGAGGAAGATAGAATTTTACATCAAGAAAAAAATTAGAGAAGACGAGGTACGCAGACCCCATTTAATAAAACCCATTCATTCAAGCATTTGACTAAAATAAAATTCAATCACATTGGTCAAATAGTCCATAATCAATCCCTATTTATTATCATACACATCAACATATGCATCAATAAATAAATATTTATCTCATGAATTAAAACATTCCATATATATATGAGTATCATTTAATGGGAAATTTAATTTGCATGAAATCTAATTTCAAAATTAAAACAAACTTTTTGTTTTCATTATAAAATTATTAAGAATATAACATATATATATATATATATATATAATCACCTTTTTGGAAATCTAGGGATCTGCATCCTTTTTCTAAAAAAGTGAATCTCTTTCCAAGGAATTCGGCAGGATTCAAAAGATTAAGTTCGCTACTCTCTTTTTTTTGCAGGTTCGGTTAAAAAAAAAAAATTACAGCAAATCTAAAAAAAAACAAAAACGTGAACTTGGTCTAAAAAACATCCAGGAATCCACTGAATTGCAACAGTAACGTGACTACTTTGAGAAAAAAAAACTGATTCGTCCTAAATAAATTCGTTTCATTACGGATGCCAGGAACGAAGAAAAAATAAATAAATTTCGTTCCTTTTTTTTTTCTTTCTTCCATAAATAATAATTTTATACAACTAAAATTATGCCCAATAAATTATTCTAAATACATACCCATATGTATATGAAATCAAAATAATTAATAATTACATAAAGATTTGGCTCTGATGCCACTGTTGGGTTTGTACGAAATTGTGATGCAATCAAATTGCAAAATTAGCGGAAGCATGGTATATCAGAGTTTACAAAGTTTCTACAAAACCATTATCCGGATCATCCTTTATGCAAATTATTAATTTAAAACGATAAATAAGAAGTTATGGAATCATACCCTTGTAGAACGAAGCTTCCACAGGTACTAGTTCAACTCCTTGTTCTTCGTGATCTCCTTGAATTTTCGGATTAGATTCCTTCCTTTGATCAACGTTAGCCACCCAAGTGTTTGGCCTCTAGAGGTGATCCACCAAGGAAGAGGAATTATCAAGAAGGAGGATGTTTGGCTAAACCTTAGATTTCTATCCTCTATAGAAAAGGAGTACTCTCCAACAATTGGAATTTATCTATTGATATCTATTATAAGACTCCTCTTATATAGATATTGGTCAACCCTTCTAATCCTATTAGATATGGGATTTCTTTTAATTAATTAAATTCCTTTAATTAATTTAGGCTTCCCACCACATGAGAAATAATTAATTAAATTTATTTAATTAATTTGTCTCCTAATCTTATTAGGAATAAATGAGAGTACTAATATTAAATTAATTACTAAACTCCTTTAGAAATTAAAATAATAATAATTATAATAATATTAATAAGACTCCTCTTATTAATTTATATTTAATATTTCTAAAATATTAAATAATAAACATTAAACTTTTTAATTTATTCTATCACCATAGATTAAATTAATTTCACTTAATATATTATTACGATTATGTCATTATCTTCTTAAATAATTATTCTTCCTTTTATGGTGTGACCCTTTAGGTTCTCTATATTAAACCGGCTGTGAATAAATCAATTAGAACAATTCTAATCTTATTTAAATAAATAAATGAAACTAATAGTCTATTTAAATAAATAATATTTATTCTACAATAAGGATAAGCCTCCCTAGCGATCAACGACTTTTCAGATAATATAGATTTCAACATTAATCATAAAAGAACATGCGAGTAAATAGTTATCATACAATTCAATCCTTCCACCATACAATGTCCCAATTAAATATAAGACATGAATTTACTGTCAAGTCTTATTTTATTTAATTATATGTATTTCGATTAGAAAATGCACAACTCCAAATAATGCAAATTAGAAACTCCTTTCTAATTTCATTTTACCTTGGCCAAGGATTTATGGGTTGTCATTTAACGAATCACATAGGATATCTCCACTTTTACTAGAGGTGGTAGATTCTTTATTGATCATTCATTATCTCCATATGTAACTCATTATACCCAAGCATACCCTTTTATATACCCTAAAGGACTTTAAGGAATAAGTCAAAGTATAATTCATTACATACAAGATACTATGATGATCTCAAGTCCAAGGATCACTTGTACTACTATCACATTAGGAATTCCTATTGACAGGCGAGTAAAACTCCATTAGGTATTCCATAGCGAGTCACGTTCAGTGAACTTATTCTCTAATAAGCACCTATATACTTGCTTTAGTGTCTCCACACAAATGATCATAAGATCAATCATCCTCATCCAATGAGCAAGCAACATATGTACCAATCTATCCGGATTTACTAATCCCCTTTTTAGTAATCCCACGATTGGGAACTATTTTAGTTTTAGAGCTTTCTAAGAATTTAGATCTCATTAGCATGATCATCATCATGATTCTAAAAGCATTGCTTAAAACTATAGGTTATTTACATATTATAAAAATAGCACCATGTAGATAATTAAATGCCTTTAATAAATGAATATTTTATTAATAAATAAATAAGATTGTTTATAAAGTACGTGCTTTATCATCATATATGATTGGCTTGTATGCACACTACTATCAAGAACATGTTATCCTAGCAAATTAATGCTCGTGGTATCATGTTTTACCAAATGAAATGAAGAATTGTGAACAAAATCACAATTCTGACATTTCTGTCCATTTTCTAAAATTTTAAAATGGGAATTTATTTTTGAAATGAATAAGAAAGTTGTAGATACGGAAGTTAAGAGCGCGTAGAAGCAAGAATCACCCAAAAATGTTTTAAAACGAAGAAGTTATGGCAGTTTCCGTAACGGACGTCAAAGCTAAAAATTTCTTGGAGTCTCTCTGATTTAAGGGCTTAAATAGTTTGACTAGTTAGGTATTGTTATCAATACTAATGAGTTGTATAAATATGTTTTAACATATTTAGGTGTTTTCAATACTTCGAGTAGCATTATATAATCGTTCTTTGCACAAGTAAGTATTCTAAACCCTATCGATTTACTTTACGCAAGTACTTGAACCCTATTTGAATTCTTTTCTATATAGTATACCTAACCAAGTTGTAACTAGTTATTGTGAAGTTATTGCTATTGTTTCAGCATGACTTAAGAAATGAATTAATTATTAAACCAATATTGCATTAGTGTTTATCAAGCATAAACTGTTAGTCAAACCAAATCGTTTTGGTAAGACATTTTATACTGAGATGAAATTACCCTTAAATGGGACTTTTATTGTGTTAATAAAACACTTAAGTGCACGTGGGCACGATTAGGATGATATGCATATTCTTAGGATATTGTCTGGGCTGATCCCCTATATCATATTCGAATGAAATATATATATATATATATATATATACATATTCGAATGAAATATATATATATATATATATATATATATATATATATATATTTCTAAGTCCTTGTGACTGACAGAAATGGTTGATATGACTCCGATTTGGATATCAACCCTTAGTTAAAAATACTTGTTGAATTGCCATTTATTCAAATCAAAAGCTATTTGTTTATAACTATACACTTGCTGAGCGTATCATAGCTCATTCTTGCAAATCATTTCCTTTGCAGTTTTAGATGGTAACCCTGAAACAGTCTGGGACAAATAATGGGAAGATGCCTTGTTTTAATTAGTTTAAATTATCGTCTTGATATTGTAAAGTCTTATAAAGACCTTTTTGTAATTCAGTACTCAATGTTGAGAACCATGTAATCAAACTTATTATATATACTATCATCTTTTGTTTTCGCAATCGTGTACCTTTACATTCTTAGATGATTTAGTAGTATCGTTGAACTAATACAGTATCCCTAAGAAACTATCCATCCGAGTGAGGATATTGGCAATATGAACTGATCATGTTATTGTCGATATTTGGATTTCGGTTATATAGGTCCTATGGATAATAGATATTCATAAGATACAGTCTATACACATCCAAGTGAGGGTATCCAAACACAGCTATAGTTAAGATAAAGGATTATTATCTGTTATGGGATACTGTGAACCTCGGATGGATAAGAATTATATCTTATTGAATAAATATCATTAATTCAGCTAGATGTGATCACCGAATCGGATACCGCGGGTGTATAGATTTGGGGGCGTCACATTAATTTCTTTTGTACGATGTCAAAAGATAAGAAGTTGTGAAAGATGTTGTGTTGAAAAGGCACCAGTTTTGAGGATACTATATAAGATAATATAAAGATAAAGATGTAGAATACTTATTCACATCTTTTTAATGGTAATGTGTATCGTGATTCTGAGGAAAGAATCCTTATAAGAGGGGAAGAATGTAACGACCGAGAAATTTCACTTAGTTTAAAATTTAAGTTTTGAATATTATTTGTATTATGTGTTTAAATGTATTTTTATGACCTAGGATGGTGATAATATTTTAGTATTTTTGTGGCGTGCAAGAATAAATAATTAAGAATTTTGAAGACGAAAATAAAAAATTTCCGAGAAAGTTTGCGTAAAAACACTATTCACATGAAGAACGTTATGAGTTAGGTTTTGACCCTAGGAGTTAGGTCTTGACCCTAGGTTCTTTTGAAAGATTCATACGTCGTATTGACTTTCTGTTTCAAGATCCACCGGTAATACGTCGTGAACAGTTTTACTGTCCAATATAAATTTTCTCCGAAAAACGTCGTGCTTAAAAATTTTTATTTCGTTTTTGGACTTTTCAGTATATTCTTTTTGACAAGTTGCTTTGTCGTGCTTACACTGACAAAACGCTTTGGCGTGCTTACGATGACAAGCTGCTGTGTCGAGCTTGGTAGATATTTTTGGAGGAAAGCTGCTGTGTCGAGATTGGTGACAAGCTGCTTGTGTCGGTTGCAAGCTATTGTGTCGTGCTTGGTAGATATTTTATGGCTTAAAGACCAAAATACCCTAACCTAGGAAATCCTATAAATAGACCATTCCACCTTCACTTAAATTCGCCAATTCACAAAGTTATAATCTCAAGTTACAAAGAAATAGTTAAAGCTTGCAACTACAAGAGGTAACATCTCTAGTCGTTGTTATGTTCGATTTCATTTTATAGTCTATAAGCTCAAGAACATAAGTTGTTACCATGTTCGGATTTTCCAACTTCATGTTCTTCATAAGTTCTTGAGCAAGACGTTATTATGTTAAATTTTATGTAATTGTATAGTAGAAATGTCAAGAACACAAGTCTTTACCATGTTCGGATTTTCCAACTTCGTGTTTCTTCATGTGCTCTTGAGCAAATCTAGTATTATTTAAGTTTATGTTATTACATTTATAAAATGTTATAATCACATATACAAGCCGTTATAATACCCAAATTATTTTAATTATGAAAACCAAAAAGCTCAAGAACATAAGTGGTTACCATGTTCGATTTTTCGTTCTTCGTGTTCTTCGCGTTCTTCACATTCTTTGTGTTCTTCGCGTTCTTCGTGTGTTCTTGAGCAAAAGTTATAAATTTTACATAAGTAGGTTAATGATTTTATTATTTTTATGTTATGAATTTTTATTAAGTGTTAGAACATGTTATCCTAGCAAATTAATGCTCGTGGTATATGTTTTACCAAATGAAATGAAGAATTGTGAACAAAATCACAATTCTGACATTTCTGTCCATTTTCCAAAATTTTAAAATGGGAATTTCTTTTTGAAATGAAAAAGAAAGTTGTAGATATGGAAGTTAAGAGCGCGTAGGCGCCCCAAAAATGTTTTAAAACGAGGAAGTTATGGCAGTTTCCGCAACGGACGTCAAAGCTGAAAATTTCTTGGAGTCTCTCTGTGACACCCCCAAATCCGGGTACTTCGTTTCCGCATGATTTGGTGTTCACTTTCTAATATAACATACATCTACCCAATGAATAATGTAAAATAAACTACAACTTAAATTAAAATAAATAAAATCTCCATTAAAACAAGGATTACAACCTTTATAAAAATCCCGGGTTACTCTAACCTTGACATGAATATAATAAAGTGCGAAAATAAAAACATAACATTCAAGTCTTATTACAATCATTCTCAATAAAATAGAACAAGTCTTCACTTGCTTTGCTTTCCTTTGCCCTTACTTGTAGACGGAGCATCAACATTTACTGAAATTGTTATTTAATGCAAAAGTGAGCAAACCACAGCTCACTAGAGTTTAACAATAATATAGACATAAAAGGATATATTTAAAAAAATCTGAACAACTTAGCTTGCTTCAATAATAAAGAATTGAATAATAATTCTCTATCAACATTAAAATTCGAATATAGAATTTATCTGAGGGTCATAAGACCTTTGAACTCTTATCCTAGGTTATAAATATTTCTATTTAAACCTTTAACAGTCAATAAGACTATGGACCTTAACTCGTACTTAGGGGGATCAGCCCTTTGTACCATGTATTGTGCACAAACATCTTAACGCTATTCGTAGTAACCTCCCCTAGTAAATAGGGTTGTTCTACTCAGTAATTTGAATTCAAGTCCGCACCAAAGAAAGTTTGATTTGGATAAGCTTACAAGGGTAATTTAGAATTCACGTTCATCAACTACGGATTAGTTGAATCGACTTTCAATAATTTATAAATAACAGAATTATGAATTAACATATGCTTTAGAAGTAAATTTAATGCAATTAAAATAATAACTGGATCTTACTTGAACAATAAGCTAAGATCATGTTAATTAAATAAACAATTGTCCAATACAGAAATGAAAAGGACATTCTTACCAAGAATATATGAACTCAAGAAATTATACAAGATTAGGGTTTAGAAAACTTGCATAAAATTAACGAGTTTAGGGTTTAGAAGACTTGCATAAAATTAACGAGTTTAGAGTTTAGAAGACTTGCATAAAATTAACGAGTTTAGGGTTTAGAAGACTTGCCTCAAGCGCAATCTACTTAATTCAATTCACGTACTTTAATACTTCCTATACACATTCAATTATAATAATCTAAATCAGTTAACACATAACTAATTCACATAAGTGATTAACCCTCATGGCTAACTCACTCTAAATAAATAAATAACAATAATTAACTATCACATAGTTAATTACATCACTTACATATTCACATAATTAAACCAATTATGTATTTAGCTAAACTATAATTAAACAATTATAATTCAAACACTTAATCAAATTATAATTACCTTTTAAATTATAAACAATTTATAATTTATAATCAATTAAACCACATTCATGCATTTATAATTACACATTTTATAATTAATCATGTAATTATCAATTTAATCCACAATTAAACATGCATTTATTAAATTATAACTACATAAATTATAATTTAAATTAACATTTAATAAATCAACCTTTATTCATTATAATTTAATAAAATTATAATTTAAAATAAACATTTACTTTTGATTATAATTATTTAAATCATATATCACATTTAAATAATAATTCAAATCATACTTTAAGGTTTTCAAACCTCTTTACTTTTCTAAATATAAATTTGTTAAATTTATGTTAACAACATATTGTAGCAACTAGATACATGCTCACTGTCATAGCATAATTAAACTAGGTTAGAAACAACACTGCACAAATGATTAGCATTCACTGCCTCTGGACAGAGCCTGGCGCAGCTGCGCAGCCAGCTCGCCTTGAAATCGGCGCAGCTGCGCAGGGTGAGAATATAGAAAAGACAAGCAGCGCAGCTGCGCTGCTCCTGGCCTTGCTGCCGGCGCAGCTGCGCAGCAACTCGGCCAGACGCAGACAGCCACGAATTAACCCAAACGAGCCAAGCAAATTCAAAAATACAGTACCATAGACAATGTAACTCATACATATTCTATAATACATATGTATAACATGCTTCCTAAACACAAAACCATCCAACTAACAATAATCACAAGTTTTAAAAAATCCAATTTGGCCATTTTCATGAAACTCATATATTTTCCAAAATAATCCACTGTAACTATTTCTCTCAAGCAATTCAACTTTATATACATACATTATTTCTGTTATAGAAGCTAGTAACGTAAGCAACTACCAATTTGTACAATTCACATATATAATTCATAAATTTCTACTCTAAATCAACCTAACACATGAATTTCCATAAGAACACTATTTTCACATATAAAACTTGTTTTTACAGTACTTTGATTTTGAAAACAATCATTGATAGCATACATGTAATGGATTACAACATCCCTCAATTCATATAACATGTAATAACAATTTATCAATTAAAATCCCAATTATTTACCAAAAACTCAATAATACAATAATTAAAAATAAGAGGTGACTTATTATCTTAATTCTTGATTAAGCTTTGATAGAGGAAAGAATAGCTCTGATAATCCTACTTTGATTCTCATAGTTCCTACTCTTCTCCACCTTCTTTGTTAAAAAATTTCACAGTGTTTCCTCTCTTTTCCTCTCTGTTTTCTCTCCTTCTTTTTTCTTAGTTTAGACTTAGGAAAAACTCACGTAGTTGAGGAAAATATAAATGTTATATGATAATATACGTATATAATAGACATAATAACATGCAACGTAACTGACAAATATATAATGTCTAACTTAAATAATTAGCAGTTACATAAGTTTCAAAATTCAAAACAAAGCCTTAAGGCTTTGTTTGGCCAACCCTCTTTAATTTAAAAACAGATTTTAGTCACTAAGGCCATGTTTGGTAGAAATAGGTTTAAAACAAATATAAGGGCCTTGTTTAACAAAATAATTTTAAAAAAAATCCTTTTCTTTATTTTAACCAATCATTTAACACATACTTTAATGTCACATTTTAATTAATTAAATATTAATCAACTAATTTAATCAATTAAAATCTAACATCAATTAATCACATAAAATTACCACATAATTATAATTACTTGCTAATTATAATTCATTTAACACTTCATCACATATCTCATCTAATTTAATTATCTCAATTAAATTAGAACTATATTATAAAATTAATATACATTAATTAAATAAATATTGCACATTCATTTAATTAATATGTACATTTAATTAAATCACTCCATAAATCACATAATTTATTTATCTAACTCAATAAATAAATCACATAAAATATTTATTTAATTCAATAAATATTTAAATTTTAAATATAAAATCTCAATCGTTACAATCTTCCCTCCTTAAAAGGATTCTGTCCCCAGAATCACACAAAAAAATCTCTCATCTATTACATTCTTCCCCCCTTAAAAGGATTCTGTCCCCAGAATCTGTATGTAAGGGGTTACACATAACTAAGCAAATAAATGCGGATAAGATTTTATCATAACATCTTCGAGTTCCCACGTAGCTTCTTCAGCATTGTGGTTCCTCCAGATTACCTTAACAGATGGTATCACTTTATTCCTAAGTACTTGTTCTTTTCTATCAACTATTTGAACAGGCACTTCTTCATATGATAAGTCTTTATCAAATAGCAAAGGTTCATATTCTATTACATGTTTATAATCGTGCTTGTAAGGTCTTAACACAGAAATATGGAAGACATTATGTATATTCTCGAGCTCCGGAGGTAATGCAATCTCGTAAGCTACCTCGCCCACCTTTTGTAATACCTCAAAAGGTCTAATAAATCTGGGACTCAGCTTCCCCTTCTTACCGAATCGAATTTTCCCTTTCCAAGGAGATACCTTTAGAAAAACGAAACTTCCTGGTAAGAATTCTCGGTTCTGTCAATGTAAATCGACATACTTCTTCTGTCTGTCTTGAGTAGCAACTAATCTCGTTCTGATCAGCTTTACAATTTTGGCAGTTTGTTGTATCAATTCTGGTCCCAACAATTGACGTTCACCGACTTCATCCCAGCACAAAGTAGTTCTGCAGCTTCTGCCGTATAATGCTTCGTAAGGCGGCATGCCTATACTCGCATGATAACTATTGTTATAGGCAAACTCCACTAATGGTAGATGATCCTCCCAGCTTCCTTTGAAGTCCATCACACAAGATCTCATCATATCCTCAAGCGTTTGAATCGTTCTTTTACTCTGGCCATCGGTCTGAGGATGATACGCTGTACTCATTCGCAATTGCGTTCCCAGACATTCTTGCAATCGTTTCCAGAAATTAGACGTAAAACGCGGATCTCTGTAGGACACAATCGACACTGGAACACCATGTCGAGAAATAATTTCCTTGACGTATAGCTTCGCTAACTTATCCAGGTTGTACATAACCCTGATCGACAGAAAATGGGCTGACTTCGTCAGTCAATCCACTATAACCCATATCGCATCGAATCCCTTCTGAGTCGTTGGAAGTCCTACCACAAAATCCATCGTGATGTGCTCCCACTTCCACTCTAGAATTTCTAACTGGTTCCAGCAAACCACTTGGTCTCTGGTGTTCTGCTTTAACTTTTTGGCACGTTAAGTACTTCGCAACACATTCAGCAACGTCCCTCTTCATATTCGGCCACCAAAAATGATGCCTGAGATCCTGGTACATCTTCGTACTTCCTAGGGTAAATAGAATATCTAGAACTATGAGCTTCGCTTAGAACCTTTTCTTTGACCTCTAGTACTGGTGGTATCCATATTCTACCTTCAAATCGTAACAGACCTTCATTATCGATCTTGAACTTGAACTCTTCGCCATCGATTATCCTCTTCCGAACCTTTTCACTTTCTTCATCGTGAAGTTGTGCTTCTTTCACCTTGTCTACTAGAGTAGAACCAGTGATTACTTGAAACAACATCTCATCCAATTCCTTCGGAAACATCACCTCCAACTCCAATCTAGCCATCTGTTCTATTAACTGATCCTGATCAGTTAACACGTTCAGCTTCTCCCGACCTTTTCTCCTCAAAGCGTTGGCAACAACGTTAGCTTTACCCGGATGGTAAAGTATCTCGCAATCGTAGTCTTTAATCAGTTCCAACCATCTTCTTTGGCGCATGTTCAAATCCTTCTGGGTAAATATATACTTCAGACTCATGTGATCTGTGTATATTTCACACTTTTCTCCATATAAGTAGTGCCTCCAAATCTTTAGGGTAAACACTACTGCCGCCAATTCTGGGTCATAGGTCGGATACCCCTTCTCGTAATCCTTCAGCTGACGTGACCCATAGGCAATGACTTTGCCGCTCTGCATCAATACACAGCCTAATCCTTTATGTGAGGCATCGCTATATACTACAAAATTCCCCGAACTATCCGGTAAAGACAATACAGGCGCAGTACTCAACCTCTTCTTCAGCTCTTGAAAACTCTCCTCACACTTATCCGTCCAAACAAACTTAACTATTTTACGAGTCAAATTTGTTAACGGAGTTGCAATTCTAGAAAAGTCTTGAATAAATCGTCGGTAATAATCAGCCAATCCTAAGAAACTTCTCACTTCAGACGGCGTCTTCGGCTGTTCCCAACTAATTACGGCCTCAACTTTCGACGGATCTACCGAAATACCATCCTTGTCAATCACGTGGCCAAGGAATTGCACACGTTCCAACCAAAATTTGCATTTCGAGAATTTAGCGTAAAGCTTCTCTCGTCTCAGTACTTCTAAGGTTAGTCGTAAGTGTTCAGCATGTTCCTCCTCGGTCTTGGAATAAACCAGGATGTCATCTATGAACACTACCACGAACTTGTCCAAAAATGTCTTGAACACCCTGTTCATTAGGTCCATAAATGCAGCTGGGGCATTCGTGAGACCAAATGACATCACCAAGAACTCGTACTGACCATACCGAGTTCTAAAAGCTGTTTTCGGTATATCTTCCTTCCTCACCTTCAATTGATGATACCCGCTTCTCAAATCAATTTTCAAGAAGTACTTCGCACCCTTCAGTTGATCAAATAAGTCATCGATCCTAGGTAAAGGATACCTATTCTTGATCGTAACTTTATTTAACTCCCTATAATCCATGCAAAGACGCATCGATCCATCCTTCTTCTTGACAAACAAAATAGGTGTTCCCCACGGTGAAACGCTTGGTTGAATATACTTCTTGTCTAGCAGTTCTTGCAGTTGAACCATCAGTTCCTTCATCTCGACCTGGAGCCATTCGGTACGGAGCCTTCGAAATTGGAGCAGTTCCCGGCGCTAGATCGATTACGAACTCTGTCTCCCTATTTGGCGGAAGTCCTGGCAAATCGCTCGGAAAAACATCCATAAACTCCTTAACTACCGATATCTCCTCCACCTTCGGGCTTATCTTACACGAATCTACTATGTAGGCTAGATATCCTATACAGCCTTGCGTCAGAAGTTTCTTGGCTTGCATAACCGTCAGATAACTCGCTTGCCTAGGCGATTTGCTACCATAGAACACAAACTTCGACGGAGTCGTAAGGTTTATCGACTTCTTCTGACAGTCGATTACTGCCCCATGGTTGAACAACCAATCCATACCTAGTATGACGTCGAATTCCCCAAGTTTTATCGGAATCAAATCTACTCTAAGCTCCTGACCCTTAATGTCCAATCTACAGTTCTTATAAACGCTCGTAACAGGAATAACCTCCCTATTCGCAATCTCTATGTTCAAGGGATAAACTAACTCTTCTATAGGTAAGTCTAAGGTTTTAGCAAAATCATCAGATATGAATGAACAAGTAGCACCCGAATCAAATAATACATATGCATTTATACTATTGAACGAAATAATACCTGACACCACATCTTTTGATTGCACAGCATCCTGCACCGTCATATTGAATCTCCGTGCAGTGGGTCGAACAGCTTGCAATGGTGCAGCGATAGTCACGGAACTGCCGCTTCCATTCCCTCCGTTCCTTGTTGACCCTGCCGTCAGCTTCTTCGGGTAGTTGCGAGCCATGTGATCTTTGGATCCACATGTAAAGCAAGCTCCCTTCTTCGGTTTTGGGTAATTAGGCGCGATGTGGCCTTCCTAACCACAGTTGAAGCACACCCGCTTCCCCTTCATGCACACGCCTGTATGATTCTTACCGCATGTAGCACATGCTTCGAACTTCCTCCTCTACTGGCTTCCTTGCTGACTCCCAGCAGAGGTATTATCGGACCACTTCCTCTTCTGGTTCACAGTGCTGCTACCCCCAGACTTGGTTTCTACTTCATTCTTCTTCTTCTTATCTTGGTTGAACTTCGTCACCGCTTCGCTTCCTCCCTCAGCAAGTATGGCCTTCTCCAGCACCGCTGCAAAGGTATTCAGCTGGAACATGGAAACCTTGCTATAGAGCCAGGGCTTTAGTCGCCGCTCAAACCTTCTCGCTATCCTAGCGTCAGTGCTGACCTGGTATATAGCGAACCTGGCCAACTTGTTAAACTTAGCTGCATACTCAGACACCGTCATCCCTCCTTGCTTAAGTTCTAGGAACTGGACCTCCATCTGGTCCTGCGAACTCACTGGAAAATACATCTCGTAGAACATTTCCTTGAAACGTTCCCACGTGATGACTCCCTCTCCCTCCCGAGTCTTATTAGCCTGCCACCAAAAGCTAGCATCCGACTTCAACATGAAAGCCGCGAACATTGTCTTTTGGTCTTCTCTTACCCTAGCCACGTCAAATACCTTCTCCATTTCCATAACCCATGTTTGAGCTTCGATAGGGTTAGTCGATCCTTTGAACTCAGAGGATCCTACTGCCTTGAATTCCTTAAAAGTAGTACCCTGCACCTGCGGCTGATTCGCAAGAGCTCTTGTCAATAGATTCACCAACTGCTGAACCGAATTGGGATTCGTTCCCTCGTTATTGTTGTGGTTCGTCGAACCCTCGGGATTTGGACGTGTTACTCTTCTTCTAGGAGGCATTTTCTGTTAAGAAAATATTATTATTAGACCCTTTATTCAATTATTAAGTACTCCAGTTAATACTTAAACGTTCGAATAACTTAGTTCACATAAAACACATAGCACATCAATAAACTTCGTTTATTTATTAGTCGTAGTTTAAAAACATCAACCAGATAGCATTTCTGCCATTTACATCACCCTTCCTGAACTGGAAAAGTTACAGGATTACATTATTAACTCATCCCATTCTTATCTCAAATTATGGAATTTACTTTATTTACTACAAAAAATAACACATAAATAAAAGCTCTACTACTACTGCTAATACCACTGCTAATACCACTGCCTAGGCATATTAATACGTCGCACAGCCTCTCTACGTTCCTCTTCCATTACCCGAAATGCCGTTCTTCGATCCACCACATACCACGGTAAACCTTGGAACTGAGCTGGGTAGTAGAAAATACGGTCCTGAGCTCTCTCTATCGCTGTATGAAAAGCATATTTCGTTTCCCTCAGCTTGGCTCTCTTGGCTTCAGCTTCAGCTTCAGCTCGATCGGCTCGTTGATTAGCCCTCAAGCTTGACTCTTCAGCTCTGGCACGCTTCCTCGACTCCTCCTGGATGTCTTGCTTCAGCTTTGCCAGTTCAAATCGAGCAGCATCTCTTTCGACCTCCATATGTATTAGGTTCCACTGTGCATCTCCTAGGTCACTTGCCATTTCCTCGATCGTCTCGTCTCGCTGCTGAATAGTCCCCTCAAGATCTCCTACTCGTCCATGAAGCTCCACATTGCTATCGTAGACTACCTCGTACATCTCAGCACTAGTAGAGTGAGGTGGGAATTCCTCTTCGGGATCCTCTTCCTCCTCTTCCTCCTCTTCAGACTCGTCCTCGTCCTCATCCTCTGGAATAGGTGTCAACTCACTCTCCCGACCAGCTATGGTGATCACTGGAGATGGCTCTCTTCTAACCAGCTGCTCCCAGACAACATGTATGTCACGGGGCTCTTCCTCTCTAGGCACCTGAGGTACACCCTCTCTAGCCTGACTAGGTTCTCCAACGTTCAACATCCTGACAAAAGAATTTTAAAGTTCATTATTACGTGATATCGAGTCGTCACTCTTCGAATACTATAATGTAAACACATAGCACATAAGGTAGTTTATTATCTTTTACCTATCTCATCTATCTTTTCGATCTTACCTATAAGGCTACTACCTAAGGTTTCATAACCTATAGCTCTGATACCAACCTGTGACACCCCCAAATCCGGGTACTTCATTTCCACATGATTTGGTGTTCACTTTCTAATATAACATACATCTACCCAATGAATAATGTAAAATAAACTACAACTTAAATTAAAATAAATAAAATCTCCCTTAAAACAAGGATTACAACCTTTATAAAAATCTCGGGTTACTCTAACCCTGACATGAATATAATAACGTGCGGAAATAAAAACATAACATTCAAGTCTTATTACAATCATTCTCAATAAAATAAAACAAGTCTTCACTTGCTTTGCTTTCCTTTGCCCTTACTTGTAGACGGAGCATCAACATTATCAATCTTTACTGAAATTGTTATTTAATGCAAGAGTGAGCAAACCACAGCTTACTAGAGTTTAACAATAATATAGACATGAAAGGATATATTTAAAAGAATCTGAACAACTTAGCTTGCTTCAATAATAAAGAATTGAATAATAATTCTCTATTAACATTAAAATTCGAATATAGAATTTATCTGAGGGTCATAAGACCTTTGAACTCTTATCCTAGGTTATAAATATTTCTATTTAAACCTTTAACAGTCAATAAGACTATGGACCTTAACTCGTACTTAGGGGGATCAGCCCTTTGTACCATGTATTGTGCACAAACATCTTAACGCTATGCGTAGTAACCTCCCCTAGTAAATAGGGTTGTTCAACTCAGTAATTTGAATTCAAGTCCGCACCAAAGAAAGTTTGATTTGGATAAGCTTACAAGGGTAATTTAGAATTCACGTTCATCAACTACGGATTAGTTGAATCGACTTTCAATAATTCATAAATAACAGAATTATGAATTAACATATGCTTTAGAAGTAAATTTAAAGCAATTAAAATAATAACTGGATCTTACTTGAACAATAAGCTAAGATCATTTTAATTAAATAAACAATTGTCCAATACAGAAATGAAAAGGACATTCTTAACAAGAATATATGAACTCAAGAAATTATACAAGATTAGGGTTTAGAAAACTTGCATAAAATTAACGAGTTTAGGGTTTAGAAGACTTGCATAAAATTAACGAGTGTAGAGTTTAGAAGACTTGCATAAAATTAACGAGTTTAGGGTTTAGAAGACTTGCCTCAAGCGCAAGCTACTTAATTCAATTCACGTACTTTAATACTTCCTATACACATTCAATTATAATAATCTAAATCAGTTAACACATAACTAATTCACATAAGTGATTAACCCTCATGGCTAACTCACTCTAAATAAATAAATAACAATAATTAACTATCACATAGTTAATTACATCACTTACATATTCACATAATTAAACCAATTATGTATTTAGCTAAACTATAATTAAACAATTATAATTCAAACACTTAATCAAATTATAATTACCTTTTAAATTATAAATAATTTATAATTTATAATCAATTAAACCACATTCATGCATTTATAATTACACATTTTATAATTAATCATGTAATTATCAATTTAATCCACAATTAAACATGCATTTATTAAATTATAATTACATAAATTATAATTTAAATTAACATTTAATAAATCAACCTTTATTCATTATAATTTAACAAAATTATAATTTAAAATAAACATTTACTTTTGATTATAATTATTTAAATCATATATCACATTTAAATAATAATTCAAATCATACTTTAAGGTTTTCAAACCTCTTTTCTTTTCTAAATATAAATTTGTCAAATTTATGTTAACAACATATTGTAGCAACTAGATACATGCTCACTGTCATAGCATAATTAAACTAGGTTAGAAACAACACTGCACAAATGACTAGCATTCACTGCCTCTGGACAGAGCCTGGCGCAGCTGCGCAGCCAGCTGCCTTGAAATCGGAGCAGCTGCGTAGGGTGAGAATCTGGAAAAGACATGCGGCGCAGCTGCGCTGCTCCTGGCCTTGCTGCCAGCGCAGCTGCGCAGCATCTCGGCCAGACGCAGACAGTCACGATACTCTGCTTCACCGATTAAGCCAAACGAGCCAACAAATGCAAAAATACAGTACCATAGACAATGTAACTCATACATATTCTATAATACATATGTATAACATGCTTCCAAAACACAAAACCATCCAACTAACGATAATCACAAGTTTTAAAAAATCCAATTTGGCCATTTTCATGAAACTCATATATTTTCCAAAATAATCCACTGTAACTATTTCTCTAAAGCAATTCAACTTTATATATACATACATTATTTCTGTTATAGAAGCTAGTAACGTAAACAACTACCAATTTGTACAATTCACATATATAATTCATAAATTTCTTACTCTAAATCAACCAAACACATGAATTTCCATAAGAACACTATTTTCACATATAAAACTTGTTTTTACAGTACTTTGATTTTGAAAACAATCATTGATAGCATACATGTAATGGATTACAACATCCCTCAATTCATATAACATGTAATAACAATTTATCAATTAAAATCCCAATTATTTACCAAAAACTCAACAATACAATAATTAAAAATAAGAGGTGACTTATTACCTTAATTCTTGATTAAGCTTTGATAGAGGAAAGAGTAGCTCTGATAATCCTACTTTGATTCTCATAATTCCTACTCTTCTCCACCTTCTTTGTTAAAAAATTTCACAGTGTTTCCTCTCTTTTCCTCTCTATTTTCTCTCCTTCTCTTTTCTTAGTTTAGACTTAGGAAAAACCAACGTAGTTGAGGAAAATATAAATGTTATATGATAATATACGTATATAATAGACATAATAACATGCAAAGTAACTGACAAATATATAATGTCTAACTTAAATAATTAGCAGTTACATTAGTTTCAAAATTCAAAACAAAGCCTTAAGGCTTTGTTTGGCCAACTCTCTTTAATTTAAAAACAAATTTTAGTCACTAAGGCCATGTTTGGTAGAAATAGGTTTAAAACAAATACAAGGGCCTTGTTTGGCAAAACAATTTTAAAAAAATCCTTTTCTTTATTTTAACCAATCATTTAACACATACTTTAATGTCACATTTTAATTAATTAAATATTAATCAACTAATTTAATCAATTAAAATCTAACATCAATTAATCACATAAAATTGCTACATAATTATAATTACTTGCTAATTTCATGTAACACTTCATCACATATCTCATCTAATTTAATTATCTCAATTAAATTAGAACTATAATATAAAATTAATATACATTAATTAAATAAATATTACACATTCATTTAATTAATATGTACACTTAATTAAATCACTCCATAAATCACATAATTTATTTGTCTAACTCAATAAATAAATCACATAAAATATTTATTTAATTCAATAAATATTTGAATTTTAAATATAAAATCTCAATCGTTACACTCTCTAATTTAAGGGCTTAAATAGTTTGACTAGTTAGGTATTGTTATCAATACTAACGAGTTGTAAAAATATGTTTTAACATATTTAGGTGTTTTCAATACTTCGAGTAGCGTTATATAATCGTTATTTGCACAAGCAAGTATTCTAAACCCTATCGATTTACTTTACGCAAGTACTTGAACCCTATTTGAATTCTTTTCTATATAGTATACCTAACCAAGTTGTTACCAGTTATTGTGAAGTTATTGCTATTGTTTCAGCATGACTTAAGAAATGAATTACGTATTTAGCCAATATTGCATTAATATTTATCAAGCATAAACTGTTAGTCAAACCAAATCGTTTTGGTAAGACATTTTATACTGAGATGAAATTACCCTTATATGGGACTTTTATTATGTTAATAAAACACTTAAGTGCACGTGGGCACGATTAGGATGATATGCATACTCTTAGGATATTGTTTGGAATGATCCCCTATATCATATTCGAATGAAATATATATATTTTTAAGTCCTTGTGACTGACAGAAATGGTTGATATGACTCCGATTTGGTTATCAACCCTCAGTTAAAAATACTTGTTGAATTTCCATTTATTCAAATCAAAAGCTATTTGTTTACAACTATACACTTGCTGAGCGTATCATAGCTTATTCTTACAAATCATTTCCTTCGCAGTTTTAGATGGTAACCTTGGAACGTCTGGGACAAATAATGGGAAGATGCCTTGTTTTAATTAGTTTAAATTATCGTCTTGATATTGTAAAGTCTTATAAAGACCTTTTTGTAATTCAGTACTCAATGTTGAGAACCATGTAATCAAACTTATTATATATACTATCATCTTTTGTTTTCGTAATCGTGTACCTTTACATTCTTAGATGATTTAGTAGTATCGTTGAACTAATACAGTATCCCTAAGAAACTATCCATCTGAGTGAGGATATTGGCAATATGGACTGATCATGTTATTGTCGATATTCTGGATTTTGGTTATATAGGTCCTATGGATAATAGATATTCATTAGATACAGTCTATACACATCCAAGTGAGGGTATCTAAACACAGCTATAGTTAAGATAAAGGATTATTATCTGTTATGGGATACTGTGAACCTCGGATGGATATGAATTATATCTTATCGAATAAATATCATTAATTCAGTTAGATGTGATCACCAAATCGAATACCGCTGGTGTATAGATTTGGGGGCGTCACATTAATTGGAGAAATGCGTGAGCACCAAATCGAATACCACGGGTGTATAGATTTGGGGGTGTCACAATGTTAGTATCAGAGCATTAGGCTATAGCTCTAAGGTAGAGGTATCTTAGGATATAGTCTTTGAGTCCGTAATTTTTTTTAATTAAACATAAAAAAATTGACGAAAACTTAGAAAAATAATCGAAAAAGAGGCCAAAACCAGCCTCGGTCGTCGAAACGACACGCAAACATAGACATAGCACCGCATAGGTAATAGACACGCATTACAACTGACGGGACTCAATTCCGATATACAGAGCCCGAGTTCGAGTCCCGTCCGCCTAACTTACGAAAACTTAGAAAAATAGTCAAAAACGAGGCCAAAACCCGCCTCGGTCGTCCAAATGACACGTAAACATAGACATAGCACCGCATAGGCAATAGACACGCATTACAACTGACGGGACTCGATTTCGATATACGAAGCCCGAGTTCGAGTCCCGTCCGCCTAACTTACGAAAACTTAGAAAAATAGTCGAAAAAGAGGCCAAAACCCGCCTCAGTGGTCCAAACGACACGCAAACACAGACATAGCACCACATAGGCAATAGACACTTGTTACAACTGACGGGACTCGATTCCAATATACGAAGCCCGAGTTTGAGTCCCGTCCGCCTAACTTACAAAAACTTAGAAAAGTAGTCAAAAAAGAAGCCAAAACTCGCCTCGGTCATCAAAACGACACACAAAAACAGACATAGCACCGCATAGGCTATATACACGCGTTACAACTGACGGGACTCGATTCCAATATACGGAGCCCGAGTTCGAGTCCCGTCCTGCCTAACTTACCAAAACTTAGAAAAATAGTCAAAAAAAAGGGCAAAACCCGCCTCGATCGTCCAAACAACACACAAACATAGACATAGCATCGCATAGGCAATAAACACGCGTTGTAACTGACGGGACTCGATTTCGATATACTGAGCCCGAGTTCGAGTCCCGTCCGCCTAACTTACGAAAACTTAGAAAAATAGTCGAAAAAAGGCCAAAACCCGCCTCGGTAGTCGAAACGACACGCAAACACAGACATAGTACCGCATAGGCAATAGACACGCATTACAACTGACGGGACTCGATTCCGATATACGGAGCCCGAGTTTGAGTCTCGTCCGCCTAACTTACGAAAACTTAGAAAAATAGTAGAAAAAGAGGCCAAAACCCGCCTCGGTCGTCGAAACGACACGCAAACACAGACATAGTACCGTATAGTCAATAGACACGCATTATAACTGACGGGACTCAATTTTGATATATAGAGCCCGAGTTCGAGTTCCGTCCGCCTAACTTGAAGAACACAAACTAAAATAATGTAAATATGTTTTCATTTTGACTTTGCTATTAATATTTTAATTTTGTAGGGTCTTGTTGACGAGACTCGTGGATGTGGAGGTGGAGGTGGAGGTGGAGGTAGAGGCACTGGTGATGACCGTCGAGCTGATGACGAGCAGCCTCCTCCAGTACAGGGTGATGACCATCGAGTTGATGATGAGCAGCCTCCTCCAGTACAGGGTGATGACCGCCGAGTCTATGACGATGAGACAGGCGACGGGTTGTAGTTAGTTTATGTTATATTCTGAGTTTTATGTATGTACTTGTACAGTTTTTGAGTTGTACAGACGACCCTTTTTGATCTATATATTTGATTTGGATTACTATTTAAATGATGAATTGTATGATATTTGATTGTTATTTGATGGTTTTTATTAGTTTATAACAGGTATATGTTTATATTTGTAAATGAACAGGGAAATTTTGAAAGTATAAAAAAAATCAAAATATATATAGTCATTGCCGACAGGGTAAGGGCGACGGCAGTTCCCATCGCCAATGACCTATAGCGACAGACATGGGGATAGGCATTTGATGCTTTTAATTTAATTCTAAAAAGTCATTGTCGACAGCTACAAAGTCATGGCCGACTGGCTCGCCATCGTGAATGAGTAATTTCAAAAAAAAAATTAAATCTTTACCGACGGGCTTGCCGTCGCTCGGGTCGTTGGGATTGACCTTGTGCCATCGCCAATGGCAATGATGCCGACGGCGGTCGACGGGGACCAGGGGCGACGACCTGTGAGGCGACGGGAACACAGACTGCCACTTGCCGTCGTTAATGACCTCATTGCCGACGGCACTGTAATCATAGGCGACGGTAGTGCCCGTCGGCAATGACTGATTTTTTTGTAGTGACTCTCTTGTACCGCAGCATTACTTGCCTCCTCTCAGTCTTGCCCGCCCTGCTTAGTTTCATAGTTCCCTCTAACTTCAGCGTTGTATACACTGAAACGGTAGTCCCATACCTGTTTCTCAACTACATAGTTTGGAGGCATCTCACTAAAAGCAAAGCACTTATCAAGTAAAGACTTTGCACTCTCAACCTGTCATGTAAGATGAACACAATATTAGTATTAGTAAATTAACAAGATAGAATGTATAAATGTAATATGCATAAATTAAAGTCAGACATTGAAAGTAGTAAAATATGAAAATGTTAGTGTACCATGTGTATAAGATGATGCTGCTGGCTGTAAACAGTCCGGAGCTCGTAAGTAGGGTATGGGCCCCTTTCCCGTCGGGGGCGATGCAGTTTTCTATGTGTAATTTTTCAGTACCAATCCATGTATGTATCAAGTTTCACAAAGTTATTAATCTCGTACTGCTGCCCCCTAAGATGTTCCATGTAAGCCTCCCAATGCGCAATGTAATGTCTCCTCAAGGCCATGCAATCAACGACGGCAAATCTATATTCTTTAGTCCTTTCTAAGATCGTTGTGATTTTCTGCCGGAGTTGGTATACCTTGTAGGAACCCATTCTATCTCATCACCCTGTCTAGCATCTGGTATTCTACAATATTAAAATGGATCAAGGGGATTCTTCCATATCCAAACAACCTTCCTTCAAAATTGAATCCGTTCATATTGTCATCCCACCTCATGTAAGGGCGCCAAACTACTTTCCATTCAGGCTGGACATCTAATTCCCCTCGATAAAATGTCAAATGATGATGGGGATTGTGCCGTCTATCATGGTAACTGTGATTTTCTGAGTATGCCCACGCTAGGGCCCTAGGTAACCATAACTGTGATTGAGGCCAAGGGTTAGGTCTTCCAACTTTTATACGCTCGTATGCCCAAAGTTGTACAAGTGTCACACAACCATTCAAATATTTCACTCCTTCTCTAGTGGCAGTATATAAAGACCTATACAAATACCCTAACACGCTGCACCCCAAGAATACGTTACACAATTTTTAATGTTGGCAATAAAATACATATACTTGGGATGAACAGAATTTTTATTCCTAGTAGGGAACAATATTGCCCCACACAACCAAAGAATGTAGGCCTTTGTGCATCGACCAACAATTTTCTTACTTGCTTTTGGCGGACAATTATTAAAATGATCATGTAACCACAGTAATGAAATAGAGCCACGTTTTTTTGATTTCTGATATTCAGCAGCTACTTCACTACTAAAACATTCTTTAAAATGAGCTAGTGGAGTGTCAAATAATGGACAAGTTAAGGGTTTGCCAACCAATGACAACCCAAGAATGAAGTGTACATCCTCTAAAGTTATTGTAATTTCCCCACAATTTAGATGAAAACTATTGGTCTTCGGACGCCATCGCTCCACCAAGGCAGACACGAGCCCAATGTCAGTATGTGGAACAACTGTCGGATAGTTAAAAAGCCCAAATCCACATTTTTTAAGAAGAGTTTTTTGATCGTTTGTTAATATCCATTGATCGTATTTTTTTCAGTTAACTGACTTGTGAGTATTCTTCCCCTATCTTTTCCGTCAAATACATCACCTGACACATGATTTTGTTGGTGGTAAAGCACACTTGGGTCAATTGGTCCATAATTCCAACCGTCCATTTAGTACCTAACAAAATAACATAAAAAGTTTTTCATATTATTTAATAACTATGTAACACAATTATATCCCAAACATAATTCACGAATATATATTTTATAATTATTAAAATTAATTAATTTTTTAAATTTTCATAATCATTAATCATGAAGATAAAATATATCGTCCCAAACACAATTCAAAATTTTCATGCATATAATGTCCCAAACACAATTTTAAAATTTTCAATTAATATATTTGCAACTCCCTTTCAATTATTAGGCACAACAATTTCATAATTTCATGAAGATAAAATAATGCACAACATTAAAACAATAACATTTTCATTACATAATAATATATTTATCCAAACACATAACTCACTATATTTTGTCAAAAATAAGCATTCATAATATAAAAAAAACTCCATTGTAATATATTATTCAAAACTATTTAATAATAAGTCAATAATCATATTAACTACATCACCACATAATTATATAATTGCTCAAACACATAAATTATAAAAAAATTTAAAAATTCACATGCATATATATAAATATATTTTTATCATAAATATATTTTTACACTTCTATTTTATATAAATATAGTTTAAACTTCTATTTTATCATAAATATATTTTTATAAAAAAATAAACAAAATATATATTTATTTATTTAAAATTAAAAAAAATAACGTACAAAATTGATACTTGAAGCTGACAAGTTGTAGGGAATCAGATGAAAATCTTTTCTTCTTTCTTTCTATTTCCTCTATTTTGTTGCTTGAATGGAAGTTGAAGCACACGGCTGCTAAGGTTGCTAAGTGTTATTATGTTATGAATGAGCAGCAGGGGAGAAGGAATGAAAATGAGAGTGAACAAAGAACACAAATAATACTTAAAAGGAGGGGGAGAGGGGAGAAGAGCATTCCGTATCGGCTTCGGTCAAAGGCTGTCAACCTATTTACTTTTGCATTCAGTCTGTTGCATGGGACCCAGCGTCAGCAGCATTCACGCCTTGCCGCTAGAGGCTCCCTCGGCAGACACAAAGCAAATTGAAAGCATAGCAGACATAAGGGAGGACATAACAGTAAATAGGCATAACATATATGATATATATATGGATGGACGGCATAACAGTATTTTTGTGCAAGAGTTTTAGTAGGTAGTGCCTGCCGCTACAAGCTGTAGCGACAGGGGGAAAATTGCTTCAATCCTGGCCTTTGCTCGGTCTAATCAAGGGAGCAAAAGTTGGTTGCTGAACAGTATTTTTGGCAACCGGTTGCCATGGATTATTACATATATATATATATATTAAAACATTATTAAAGAATTCCAATTCTATTTTTTTTCTCTTCCACCTCATTTTATTTTTATACCATAAAAATAATGTCATCATTTAAAATATAAAATTATATTATTATATTATCACATTATACTATTATAATGTAATATTATAATAATATATTTGAATAAATATTTTATCGGGAAAGATAAAATGTCAACTTTCAACAAATGTCTCATACTAAAAATTCTTCCCTTTATATCAAAATTGAATAAATATTTACTTATCATATTTATCAACAATCAATTATTATTCACAATTAATATTATAGAATTACAATATTGACAACCAGGTCGTTCCCAGGAAAGAGGGGGCTTTCCGATAAGGATTTCTCCTTACTGGGTCGTAGTTAGGTGACCAAACCCCTTTCCTTGACAGAACTTCCTAGACATTTCCAATAATGCTATCTAATAATATTATTCAAATAATATGAATTATTGATTTGATAATGTGAAATACTGTGCAGTGACAATTATTGAATCAATAATATAAAATATCAACGTAGCAATTATTGATATAAAATATCAACGTAGCAATTATTGATATAAAATATCAACATAGCAATTATTGAATCAATAAAATATTATGCAATTGTAGCAATTATTGAATGAGTGCCTTCTTACGTAAGAACCAATAATTCGACATACTGTGCAATACCGTGTGCTACTGTGCAACAACGCGTATTACTGTATTTTTATCACCGGGTATTTCAATAGTTTAACGGTAAAAGTTTTACCATTATTTTTATAAAAAGGTTATTTCTGTCGCTTTCGATATTCGACAGTTATTCCGTTGTGGGGTCCACTGATGACTGCGCCGTCGTACGAATATTTTCTAACAAAAAGAATATTCTCCGCCCAAACGAATATTCCCCGACAATAATGAATATTTTATAACCACTTGTTTACTTTTTAAAATTCGCACATCTCACTCATAACTTATCACATTTATCAAATCAACACCTCACTATTTCAAAAAAAAATATATAGAAAATTAAATGTTTATTCATAAAAGTTGGCGTCTTACAACCTCCCCTCCTTATGAAATTTCGTCCTCAAATTGATGTACGTACCTGGTATGTCGAAGAGGTGAGGATACCTCGCTTTCATTTTCGATAGGTGAGGATACCTCGCTTTCATTTTCGATTCTAACTCCCAGGTCATTTCCGTGATATCATGGTTCCTTCACAAAACTTTAACTTGAGGTATAATCTTCGAGCATAGGACATGTTCCTTCTTATCCAAGATCTTCACAGGTACCTCTCCGTACGTTAAATCTTCGGCTATCTCATCTGGTTCTAACTCAATAATGTGGTTTGGGCCTTTCACATATTTACGAAGCATGGATACGTGAAAAACGTTATGAACACGAGACATGCTTGGTGATAAAGCGAGTCTATAGGCCACAGTTCATACTCGGTCAAGGATTTCAAATGGACCAATAAATCGTAAATCGGTGCCCATAGCTTTCTGCAAGCTGACCCTTTGGCACTTGATGCTCCGCCTTGACACGTTTACACGTTAAACACCTCGAGATAAAACTCCGCGATCTCTATCTTCATATTGCTCCACCAAAATGTATGTCGAAGATCATGATACATTTTGGTACTTCCAGGATGGATTGCGAACGGTGTGTTGTGTGCTTCCATCATGATTCTATACTTCAAATCAGAGTCGTTAAGAACACAAAGTCTGAATTTGACTCGAAGTATTCCCTCTACATCGATTCTTGCTTCTGGAATAGCATCTTCTTGCACCTTCTTCTTCATCTTTATCAGCTCCGAGTCTATAGCTTGAGCAGCTTTAACTTTATCAATCAAAGTTGGTTCTACGCGTATACTTGACATCATCACGTGGGTCCCTGAAGTCTTTAAATTTATCTTCATCCTTTGTAAGTCATACAAAATGGGGCTTTGTGTTGACAGCATCGCACTTGTACCCGCATACGATCTTCTACTCAACGCGTCAGCTACCACGTTCGTTTTTCCTGGATGGTATGGTCGTAATCTTTCAGCAGCTCAAGCCAACGTCGTTGCCGCATGTTGAGTTCCTTTTGAGTGAAAAAAATATTTGATGCTTTTGGAGTATATTAGGATGTCATCAATAATAACAACCACGAAATGATCCAAATATTTCTTAAATATTCAGTTCATCATGTCTATGAACGCAGTATGGACATGGGTCAATCCGAAAGATATAACTAGAATTTCGTAATGCGCGTATCGAGTTCTAAAGGTAGTCTTTGGAATGTCATCAGTTTTAATCTTTAACTAATGATATCCAGAATGAAGATCGATCTTTGGATGTGTTCTCATGCAACATGGGAAAGTCATAGCTTATGCCTCACGGCAACTCAAAGAATATGAGAGGAATTATCCTACTCATGATCTAGAGTTGGCAGCAGTCGTTTTTGCGTTGAAGATCTGGAGACACTACCTGTATGGAGAGAAAGTGGAGATTTATACGGATCATAAGAGCCTTAAATATTTTTTCACTCAAAAGGAACTCAACATGCGGCAACAACGTTGGCTTGAGCTGTTGAAAGATTACGACTATACCATCCAATACCATCCTAGAAAAGCGAACGTGGTAGCAGACGCGTTAAGTAGAAGATCATATACGGGAATAAGTGCGATGTTGTTAGCATAAAGGCCGATTTTGTGTGACTTACCAAGGATGAAGATAGAGTTCAAGACTCCGGTGACCTATGTGATGATGTCAAGTATACGCGTAGAACAAGCTTTGATTGATAAAGTTAAAGCTGCTCAAGCTATAGACCCGGAGCTGATGAAGATGAAGAAGAAAGTGCAAGAAGGTGCAATTCCAGAAGTAAGAATCGATGAAGAAGGAATACTTCGAGTCAACTCCAGACTGTGTGTTCCTAACGATTCTGATTTGAAGTATAGAATCATGATGGAGGCACACAACACACCGTTTGCAATCCATCCTGAGAGTACCAAAATGTATCGTGATCTTACATACATTTTGGTAGAGCAATATGAAGAGAGAGATCGCGGAGTTCATCTCGAGGTGTTTGACTTTTCAACGTGTCAAGGCAGAGCATCAAGTGCCAAAGGGTCCATTGCAACCACTTGAGATTCCAAAGTGGAAGTGGGAACACATTACCATGGATTTCGTTACGGGTCTTCCCAAGGTTTCTCAAGGCATAGATGCGATTTGGGTTATTGTTGATAGATTAACCAAGTCTACTCATTTCTTGCCTATACGAGAGACTTATTCCCTTGAACGTCTTGCTCATATGTACGTAAATGAGATTATGAGATTGCATGGCATACCAGTATCCATAGTTTCGGATCGTGACCCCAGATTTACTTCACGATTTTGGATCAGTTTACAGAAATGTATGGGCACAGATTTACGATTCAGTTCTGCATATCATCCTTAAACGGACGGGCAATCAGAAAGGACTATCCAAACTCTTGAAGATCTATTGAGACTCAGTGTTCTAGACTTCAAAGGGAGTTGGGATAAGTACTTACCATTGGTGGAATTCTCCTACAACAACAGTTATCAGGAAAGTATAGGCGTGGCTCCATTCGAAGTATTATATGGACGAAAATGTCGTTCTTCAGTATGCTGGGATGAGGTGGATTAAGCAACATTTTTGGGACCGGAGTTAGTACATATGACTACGAAAAAGATTCAAATGATCCGCCAACGTATACAAACCGTACAAAATCGACAAAAGAGTTATGCTGATCTTCATCGGAAGGACGTAGAATTTAATATTGGGGACCATGTATTATTACGTGTTGCTCCATGGAAAGGAGTTATGAGATTCGGGAAGAGAGGAAAGCTCAACCCACGATTCATTGGTCCATTTGAGATCCTTGACCGAGTAGGAAATGTGGCCTATAGACTCGCATTACCGCATAGCATGTCTCGTGTTCATAATATTTTTCACATATCCATACTACGTAAATACATGAAAGACCCAAACCACATTATCGAATTAGAACCAGACGAGATAACCGAAGATTTAACGTATGAGGAGATACCTGTCAAGATCTTGGATAAGAAGGAACATGTTTTACGCTCAAAGATTATACCTCAAGTTAAAGTTTTGTGGAGAAACCATGCTATTGAGGAAATGACCTGGGAGTTGGAATCGAAAATGAAAGCGAGGTCTCCTCACCTTTTCGACATACCAGGTACGTGCGCTAATTTCGAGGACGAAATTTCATAAGGAGGGGAGGTTGTAAAATCCCAAATTTTATGAATAAAGATTTAATTTTCTTTATATATTATTTTTAAATAGTAAGGTGTTATTTTGATAAATGTGGTGAGTTATAGGAGTTATGTGCAAATTTTTCAAAGTAACCAAGTGGTTATAAAATATTCGTTGTGTCGGAGAATATTCGTTTGGTCGAGGAATATTCTTTTTGTCGGAGAATATTCATACGACGGCGCAGTCATTGGTGGACCACACAACAGAATGAATGTCAGATATAGAAAGCGACATAAATAACCTTTTTATAAAAATAACGGTAAAACTATTACCGTTAAACTGTTGAAATACCCGGTAATAAAAATACAGTAATACGCATTGTTGCATAGTAGCACACTGGTAATGCACAGTATTTTGAATTATTAATTCGTACGTAAGAAGTCACTTACTCAATAATTGTTATAGTAATTACTGTTCAATATTTTATAATATTGACTCAATAATTGCTACATTGATAATTGCATAATTGCTACGTTGATATTTATATTATTGATTCAATAATTGTCATTACATAGTATTTTTCATCAACGTATATTTTCAAAGTTTTTCATCAACGTATATTTTTAAATTCTTTGTAAATAAAAAATTGTTGACGATTGATGATTATATGAATGTTAATATATGTTCATAATATATTTTCTATCACTTATGTATGTTTTAAAATAATCAAAACCATGTAATTAGGTTCTATGTAGAAATTTGAAAGTTACAGAGTATGAGGAACATGAATATGGCCCTTATGTACAATTTTTCATGCTTTAGTTGTCTATTAAACGTTAAATTGATAATTGATTAGTATTATGCATGTTAAAACGAACAAAATAAAATTTAAACGGATAGATTCGGAGTTATAACGAATCTGTAATGTCGAATTTCATGAATTCTCTAGAAACTTTATAAAATATCAAAAACGGTGAATTTAAGCGTTCCAATTTGAATGATTATGTGATCTAAAGTGTTAAAAGCATGCTAGAAACATTATATAATGTTTATGTGAAGTTTATAGTCCATGGGTAACGTTAAAATTTGATGTGTTAGTTTAATTTGGGATTTAATTGGGCTATGAACAGTGTAGTTCGCGAACTGCAGTTCATCGTACAGGGGACCCCTGCCCTGGCGGACTACCTGCAATCCAAACCCCCGCCCCGACGGGGTACAAAGATGGATGTGTTTTAATCCATAACATGATGAGTTTACTTAACCTAATGAACCTAATAATGTATTGAGCATGTAACACAGTACTATAACATATTATTAAATAACTCCTTAATTAAACAATTATAATAAATTATTTACAGAACTAATAAGTGTTTATCACTTAAGGAAAGCCTTATTAATTATTAAATCATTAACCTAAGATCAATTAAATATAGGATTAATGATAGTACATTAGATGTATGTACCTTGTGATTGTATTATTGGTTAGATAATAATACGAGTACGCGTATTGATGAACAAATGATACGTACTACTAATTGATAGATCTATATGATTAATGTTAGGTCACTCAAAGAGTTTTAATAAAAGCTAGTAAGCCATAGCTCGTCGAACAGGCAAGTTCTCTAACTCAAACTCGAGTAGTTATTACTTTCAAAGCATGATAGTGGATATTTATTGTTGCTTATTCCACATCTAATACTATTATTGAGTATTCGCATTTATTGCAAGTTTTCTAAACTTGAGTCACTACTTTCAAAGCATGATAGTGGATAATTATTGTTGATTATTCCACATCCTTAATGAATTATTGTAAATCGTACTTTGTGCAATTGAATTACGGTTCTTTTATTTATTGAACTGTAAAGTGATTAAAGTTCTTTTATTCATGAACTGTTTATGAAATGAATCTATGCTAGTTATATCAGCTAGATCCAGCATGGTTAAAATTTGTTGACTCAAATTTGTTTTATGAATACTGTTCTTAATCAATTAACTTGATAAGGACTCTTGACTGAGAAAAGAATATGTTATTCAAGCATTATATTGGAAAACAATTGTTGCTAGTCTATTAAGTGTTTATGCATAATACACCGGGTATGAAAGGCTGATCCCCTGATTACCAAATTCATTAAAAGGACCAGTTTAAATACTGACAACCTTAGTAGATGTTCATGGTCACTCTAGACCACTCAGTATCTATTATTCAAATATTTGAATAATAACTTATTGAAATGTAATTTATGTTCTTCTACAATCAATTCCATTGTTGAACATTGAACGATAAATTTCTTTCTAATCAGGATATATCTCCTTGTGTATAAACTTGCTATGCAAACTAGTTGCTTACCCTTGCTATATCATGACGTTTATTTCAGCTAAGCCAGGACCGTCTAAGAAAGACAAAGGAAAGGGCAAGGTTCAAGAGTAGTTTGTTATGAATTAATTAAGTATTTGATGTAATTATTTAAGTAAACCTTTTGTAATAGTAAGGGTATGTTTATGTTAAGGTTATGAGACCATAGGATTATGATGTAGACTTTATTTTAATGAACAATGTATGTTTATTATTCCGCAATAGTCTATAGAATGCTTATGATGATAATGTATCGTGAGCACCAAACTCGAGGTTAGAGAACCCGAATTTGGGGGCTTCATATTCAACTACCTCAAGGTCATCAATGCTAAAGTCCCCTATCCGTGCACTTTCCAAAGAATCACTGTTCTTCCCAAGTGTGAGCTCTTCATTCACCACCATATCAAACACATCTATTCGGAAGCATTCCTCTTCATCAGTAGGAAATTTCATAGCCTTAAACACGTTGAAAGTGACTTCTTGATCTTGAACTCTCATAGTAAGCTCTCCTTTTTGCAGATCAATGAGAGTTCTCCCAGTGGCTAAGAAAGGTCTTCCCAAAAAGATAGGAATGTCCTTGTCTTCTTCATAATCAAGGATAATGAAGTCAGCGGGAAATATGAACTTGTCCACCTTCACAAGGAAGTCTTCCACAATACCCCTCAGATAAGTGATGGATCTATCGGCAAGCTGAAGAGAGATGTTTGTCGGTTTTAGAGCCGACAAAGCCAATTATGTGTACACCGATAAAGGCATGAGATTGATGTTATCTCCCAAATCACACAAACATTTGTTAAATGACAAGCCTCCAATAGAGCACGGGATAGTAAAACTGTCGGGATCCTTTAGTTTGGGAGGTAGCTTCCTTTGTAATACCGCACTACATTCTTCAGTCAAGGCCACTGTCTCATAATCTTCCGATTTCTTCTTTCTAGACAGAATACCCTTCATGAATTTAGCATAGCTTGACATTTATTCTAAAGCCTTTGCGAATGGTATATTAATTTGCAGCTTTATGAATACCTCAAGGAACTTGGCAATTACTTGTCTAACTTTTGCTTTTGGAGTCCTTGTGGATAAGGAACAGGTGGATACACTATTGGTGGTGGAACACATGTTTGTTCTGCTATTTCCTTCTGTTTAGCTTTAGAATCATGTTTACCATCCTCTACCTTAGAAAAATTAGCATCAATAATTTCTGTAAAAGGGCGCAGACTCGCTGTGTCTCCTTCTATTTGGTGCGCGACCGCGCCAGGCCCTGTACCTACAGTATGCTTTCCACTTCTTAAAGTAATGGCTTGACACTGCTCTTTTCCCTCTCTTCTTGGGTTAGCTTTCGTGTTGCTAGGTAGAGCACCTTGGGGTCTATTAGTAAGCATGTTGGCTATTTCTCCCATTTGGTTCTCTAAGTTCTTAATAGATACAGCTTGGCTCTTTATCATCACCTCTGTGTTGGCCATATACTTCATCATCAACTCTTCTATTTTTGATTTCTTTTCTGGCTGAGGAGTTGGTGCTTGTGGATGTTGTTGGTTCTGAAATCCCGGAGGGTATGAAGGTCTTGGAGCATGTTGTTGTTGTGGTGGTTGGTGGTGTTATTGATGAGTTTGGTTGTTGCTCCATGAAAAGTTGGGGTGATTTCTATTGTTGGGGTTGTAAGTGTTCTGATATTAGTTCGGTGGCCTCTGATAGTTGCTCACAAATTGCACCGACTCGGGAGTGATAGCACATTGGTCTGTAGGATGTGACCCCGCACAAAGCTCACAAACATAGGCTGCTTGTTGCACTTTTGACTCAGCCATGGAATCAATCTTCTTTGACATAGCCGCTAGTTGAGCCGATAAAGTCGTGATGGCATCAACTTCCAATACTCCTGCGACTTTTGGTTGACTCATCCTAGCAGAAGGCCATTGATAATCATTTGCAGCCATAGTATCTAGTAATTCATAAGCTTCTTAATAACTCTTGGCCATAAATGCTCCTCCCGAAAAGGCATCAATGCTTGGCCGAGTTTGACTTCCCAAGCCTAAGTAAAAGGTGTTTATCTCCATCCATTGAGGCATTCCATGATGAGGGCACTTCCTTATCATTTCCTTGTATCTCTCCTAAGCTTCATATAAGAACTCCCCTTGTTGTTGCTCTAATGAAGAAAGCGCACTCCGCATATTTGCGGTCTTTGTGGGTGGAAAGAATTTTGCCAAGAATTTCTATACTAAGTCATCCCAAGTAGTAATGGACCCCGATGGTAACGAGTGAAGGAAACTCCTTGCCTTGTCTCTCAATGTGAAAGGAAAGAGTTTAAGTCTCACTGCATTATCCGACACACCATTAAACTTGAAGGTGTCATATATCTCAATGAAGCTCAGTATATGCTCATTCGGGTTATCATTAGCCATACCCCCAAACTGAACCATGTTCTGCACCATTTGAATTGTTCCCGGTTTAATTTCAAAGGAATTAGAGGCTATTGCTGGCCTTGTAATGCTTGACTGAAGCTCATTGATACGCGGCGTTGCATAATCCCTTAATATTTTATGTTCTTCGGCCGCCATAACTACCAGTGCTTCTGTTTCCTCTTGTATATTAGTAGTACTAGTACTCAATCGCCAAGCTCTCCCGTTGATGTTGTCCTTTCTAGGCACCAAAGTAAACTTCTTAGACCTAAGTTTGCATACACTAATCAAGAGTACCTGAAACAAAAGAAAAATGAAAATAGAAATGAGATAAGATGTGATTTGTTTAACTAAGACCAATTTAATTTAAACTGATGACGAAAGTAATAAAAACAATCATTATTTCCCCGGCAACGGCGCTAAAAACTTGTTGGCATGTTTAGGTGTTAATCAAAACAATCACATACACGCAAGTACACGCAGTCCACAAGTAATATAAAGTACCTAGAGTATCGATCCCACGGAGAATAATGAATGCCTCTAATCTAACATGCAACAGTTTTGTAATTATTTTGGTCTACTTAAATAGATGATCAACTTGTGATTTGTCAAACAGTAATGATTATCAAATGAAAACTAACTAATCAAGCAACTAAATCAAATAAGGGAGACATGAGATTCTAACTTCACTTAATGCATTCTTCAAATTGATACACCTCCTGTTAAGCTCAATTGATTACTTCGGATTATTAGTCGAGAACACGAAAGCAAAACATAGCCATCTCTCGTTGTACTAAGCTCATATCACATACAATCCACAAATGATAAAATGTTTTTAAACACCCAAATTACCACTATATTTCTATGTGACTTAGCATTAAAACAGGTTTAAGCACAAGTTCTCAAATGACTACAAGCGGTGCTTCGGTATATGTCTATCCGAAGCACAAATTATAGAATCTAACACCATGTAGAATCATAAACACATGCTAATATGGTCAAATCTGAACTCATAATTCATTTCTCAATTTCATATGAGTTATTCCGGTAATTGGTGATCAAGCAACTAGACAATCAAAGTAAACCATACTAGACAATCCATATATAATCAATTAGAACTTAACAAAGAAACATACAAATCTAAATTAAGCAATAAGATCCATTAAAATCCCAAAATGGAAATTAGCTCATAATTGAATCAATATCCATCATCAAAACTTGTTCATACATTGAGAATCCAAAATGAAAGTAAAGAGAAGCTAAAGAATAAGATAAGCAAATCTAAAATCTCCACTTCAATTCTGAATCCTTCAATGTAGAGCCAAATCCTTCAATCAACCAAATCTAGCCCTAATCTATGCAAATATATCAAAATTCTGAGAGAAATCAAGAGAGAAGCCAAAAGTAGAGAAGAGGAGGCTACAAGCTCTTGTGTATCTCAAAAACCCTAAAAGTAGTAATACGTAGCCAAACGTTTCGAATTTTATATTGATTCCTACTAAAGTCGACGTTCCGGACGTCATGGGACTATCCATTTTATCAAATTCATCTCAGAAATTTGTGGTTGACTTTGACCAAAAAGTCAACCGTGACATATTTTCGTGGTTACAGTCTATCCTGACTAATTTCGACGTTCCGGACTCAAATACGCAGTCTGCGTCTCTAAATTCCACTTCAAACTCAAACTCATACTTTAAAGCCATCCCACGAAATTAATAGAATTAATTCCATACTTAACCAATTTAAATAGTTGAATTAAACTGAACCAACCATTTAAACACTCCTCATCACATATCACAAAATAACACATGTATGTATAACACGTATACATCTAATAAAAGAAATCACATAAAAGTTTCAGATAAATTCATTTATTAATAATTATTAAATTAAATACAAAATCTCGGATATTACATTCACCCTCCCTTATAAGGATTCCGTCCCCGGAATCATTACACATCAAACAAAAAGACTAGGATAATTTTTCATCATTTTCTCCTCGAGTTCCCACGTAGCCTCTTCGGCATTGTGGTTCCTCCATACTACCTTAATAGAAGGTATTATCTAATTTCTTAACACTTGTTCTTTTCTATCAATTATCTATACTGGAACCTCTTCATAGGTTAAGTCCTTTTCGAACTGAATGGGTTAATACTCTATGACATGCTTGTAATCCTATTTATAGGATACGTGGAACACGTTGTGTATATGTTCTAACTCCGGAGGTAAAGCCATTTCATAAGCTACCTCACCGACTCGCCTTAACACTTCAAAGGGTCCTATGAATCTGGGACTAAGTTTGCCCTTCTTCCTAAACCTTATTTTCCCTTTCCAAGGTGAAACCTTCAGAAACACATAAGTGCCGACGTCGAAGTCTCGTTGTTGCCGATGTTGATCAGCATATTTCTTCTGTCGATCCTGAGCTGTCACTAATCTTGCTCGTATCATTTTGATCACATCTGTAGTTTACTGCACTAATTCTGGACCTAGCAATTGACGTTCTCCCACTTCATTCCAGCACAATGGCGTTCTATATTTCCTTCCATATAAAGCTTCATAAGGTGGCATCCCGATGCTCGCATGGTAACTATTGTTATATGCAAATTCCACCAACGGTAGGTGGTCATCCCAGTTTCCTTTGAAGTCCATAACACATGCTCTCAGCATGTCCTCCAATGTTTGAATAGTTCTTTCGCTCTGCCTGTCTGTTTGAGGATGATGCGCGGTGCTCAACCTCAGTTGCGTTCCCATACGTTCTTGAAAACTTTTCCAGAAATTTGTTGTGAACGGCGGATCGCGATCTGACACAATTGATACAGGTAAACCGTGCCTAGAAACGATCTCCTTGATATAAAGCTTTGCCAACTGATCAAGGTATATCTGATCTTGATGCTTCCTCAAGCCAGAACTCGCATTTCTTCAGCTTGTCATATAGCTTATTTTCACGAAGCCTTTGAAGTACCAGCTTCAAGTGGTGCGCATGATCTTCATGACTTTTGGAATAGATGAGGATGTCATCAATAAAGACAACCACGAACTGATCCAAATATTCCTTGAATACACAGTTCATCATATCCATGAAAGCAGCAGGAGCATTAGTCAATCCAAAAGACATGACTAAGAATTCATAATGCCCGTATTGAGTTCTGAAAGCAGCCTTTGGAATATCCTCAGTTTTAATCTTTAACTGATGATATCTAGAACGAAGATCGATTTTGAAAAGAATTGTTCACCTTGCAACTGGTCGAACAGGTCATCAATACGAGGTAATGGATACCTATTCTTGATGGTGACATGGTTCAACACCCGATAGTCAATACAAAGTCGCATACTCCCGTCTTTCTTTTTTACAAATAAAACGGGAGCACCCCAAGGAGATGTACTAGGACGTATAAAACCGATGTCTAACAACTCCTGTAGTAGGACCTTTAACTCCTAAAGTTCAATAGGAGCCATTCGATATGGGATTTTAGAAATGGGTTTGTACAGGGTTCAAGGTCAATAAAGAATTCAACTTCACGTTCTGTGGGTAGACGGGGAAGTTCTTCAGGAAATATGTCCGAAAACTAATTAACAACAGAAATATCATTCAAACCTAACGTATTCTGGTTTAGATCAGTGACATGTGCTAAGAAAGCTTGATATCATTTTTTCAATAAACGAATAGCTTTATGACTTGAAATGACATTGACTAATTTTAGTGGTTTGGATTCGCACAACAGGTTGATTAGGAATATGAAAACTAACAACCTTACCAAAACCATCAATTTTGGCATTATAAGTAGTTAACCAGTCAATTCCTAAAATCACGTCAAATGCAAGTATTTTCAAAGACATAAGATCAACAGGTAGGGTGAGGGTACCAATTTGAATCAAGCAAGATTTGTAAACTGTGGATGTAACAAAGGTTTCTCCCAACGGAGTTTCAACAGATAAGTCAAAGTCTAATTTCTCAGAAGTCAAATTCAAACATTGAGCACAAGCAGGTGAAATAAAAGAATGGGTAGCACTGGTATCTAATAAGGTATAAACTTCGCAAGAGTTTATTATCAGCTTACCCTTGATCACCTTGTTCGGGTTCCTTGCTTGTTGGGCAGTCACGACAAAAGCTCTTCCAGGAACCATCGACTTTGACTAGTCCGAAACTGCCTTAGGAATCACCACCCTCGCTGGACTTGGTTTTGCTATAAGACATACTCGAGCTATATGTCCTTCCTTTCCACAGTTATACACACACCTTGGATTGCTGTGTGCAGTTGCGACTGATGTGTCCCTCTTACCCGCATTTATAGCATACGACCGGCGGTCGTTCTCCTCCCCTAGAAACATTTGATGTTGGTGCTGCTGTCGATGTTTTCACGTTCTCTTTATTGTATCTTCTCTTCTTGAAATCTCCCCCCGACTCACTCCTTTTATTATTATGGCCACGATTACCACCGGAGTGGTTACCGCTTCTGTCATGATACTTTTCTCCTTGTTGGTTGTCATTGTTCCGATGACTGCAGCCACCGGTACGACCTTGGTTGTTGTCCCATAGTTGAACATAATCATTATCACATTCTAACAATTGGGCCCTGTTCACTACATCTGAATATAGAGAAAATTTATGAGAAATGAGGTATTGATGAATTTCTGGTTTCAAACCTCTCAGAAACATCCGCATCATACGTTCCTCATTCTCCACCAAATGAGATACAAACCGGGATAACTCTGCGAAATTAGCCTCGTACTCGGACACCGTCATGTTATTCTATTCCAATCTGATAAACTCTACCTCTTTCATGTGAAAATACTTTTTGGAAAGTATTTGTCGTTGAACAGTTTCTGGAACGCCTCCCAAGACATCTTGAGTGCGGTAGGCTGGGTACGCTTCACAGATTTCCATCAGTAATCTGCCTCTCCACGGAACATAAAGGTGGCGAATGGGACCTTCTATTCCTCCATGCATCCCAAGACATCAAATATCTTGGTAATTTGCTTAACCCACGTTTCTGCCTTGATTGGATCTAGCTTTCCCTGAAATTCTGGTGGTCCCAACTCTTTGAACTGCTTGGCAGTGATAAGCCGCGAGTTGTTATTATTTCCACCTGTATTATGAACACGAGTCTCCCTCGTCTGGTTTTGCATGAACTGCAAAAAGCTTCTAAACATCTCATCGTTTATCATTTCTTCGGTAGGATTGTTTACAAGAGGAATATAGCCTTCCTGTTGCACGTTCTCCTGGTTGGTGATTAAAGGTGTCTCGGTATTGACCGTGAATTTCAAACTCCATTATTAATTTAATATGTGATTTAAATTTTAATAAGTTAGTTTTGTGAGCATATTTAAACCTTATGTAGTTATGTGATTATGTGAGATAGAGCTTATGCAAATAATTGCTAGAAATATTTAAAGGGAGTCACTAATGGTATAATTAAATTAGTGGACTAACCCTAAGTTTTATATCGAAAGAATTGAAAGAATTGTTATTAATTAAATATTCAATTTAATTGAATATAGTGAAAGGATTTAAACCGCATTGATTAATTTCATTTATGAGTAATTAATTGATAATATGTCGATTAACTATTATTGTGAATAAATAATATATTATTGAGCAAAGGATTAATAAATACAATGAGATTATATTTACTTGATTAATTAAATTGTGGAAGCATGCGATCTATTAAACCTTTAATATATGGTAGTTAACTATATATTATATATGGTACAAGGTGACTCATTAATATGTCTATATATATATATTATATATATATATATATATATATATATATATATATGTATAGAATATATAGTAAATATAATTACATTATGTGAGTTACATATTATTGTTTATGTAACATGATAGACATTAATATATAACCCTATTACCTTATATTAATATTAATAAACAATTGTTAACTGATAATGATTTCAATAAGTTATTATAATTATAATAATAACAGTTATGGTAATGAGTAATGATAATACCCAATTGCCTTATAATTGGTGTTAAGGAAAAATCTACATGGATTATATGTATGTACACTACTTGATACATTGCATTATTATTGGCTCATTAGAAATTATGACTTTAAACTTAAGTATATACTATGTGTATATATATATATATATATATATATATATATATATTATATAACCTAGTGTATTTATTATATGACTAGTGTTGGACATATATGATATATACCTTGCTAGTTGCTACATTGCTGAGTTAACTGGCTTGTCCCATAATAAGAGTCCCTCATTTCATTCTTCACATAAACTTCCACATGGCTCACCACTCTATATCTTCCTTAATTTCAACAAAGGTAGCTAATAATCTTAAGGGGTGTGGGATTCAAGATGAATCCTGTTGGTCGGAAAACCGATCACTAAACACGTGCAACTATACGCGGTCTAACAAGTAATACAGTGATAAGGAAAGTGTCGTACCCACGAGGAACTATCACTAATATTTACCAAATACCAACTTTGTATCGCTTAAGTCTTATTCGAACAGTAAACTAATAGGAGTGTGGTTAAACTAGTTATAACTAATTATTAAAGCAAGTAAACAGATAACGAATGGTAATCGAAGGAATTACAAGCTAAGGTTACAACTTCACCCCACACAGGCATTCCGTCGAACACCTGGCGTGCTATGCTTCATCAAACTTCCTACCCTTCTCTCTTTGGTCTTAATGGTCACGACAGTTTGTCGACAGAGAACACACAGGTGCTCATACACCTCTGTCGAGGTATGCATAAACATATCCTCTCCAGATCCACCCGATAGGGAATAGAACATAAAAGAACATCCAAACTAAGTGATAATCCTACACATGTCTATGCGAATTAACCTAACAAGGATTTAAGCATAAGTTCTCAATTAGGTCACACGTGGCACACAGATATATGTCTATTCTACGCACACTTATGCAGCCGAAACTCATAATCACATGCCAATATATTTAGGTGTAAATCTATAATCCTTCTTTCGATATCATATAGATTACCAAAATCGTCACTAATGTCTTAGTGAGAATCATTAAGCATGAATATATTAAAACAAACCATATGGTGCCAACCAAAGAGATAAGACAGTCAATTTAACTAACAAAGGGTTCCGTTATAACCTTAAAGCCAATACTTAGTTCATAGCTATTGAACAAAATATAAGTAGAAATAAAGACAACATTTATGGATTACAAAATTAGAGGAAATAAATGGATAAGAATAAACTCTGTCAAAGCTCTTCAGTCTCCAAACATTCCGCTCCTTTCAAGCTCTCCAATCTGTGTAGCTCACTGCTCTTGTTGCTCCAAGGAAATCCCAGACTTTATCCTCATCTACCTAATCTATATTTACAAACATTACCTAATAACTAGAGAGAGAAAGTACAGAAGAGATCTAATCTATCCTAAGCTAAGCTAACCGATTCTATCCCAGTCTTCTTTCTCTGCTCTTTTTCTTCCTCTCCAATCCCTCTTTCTTGTTTGCAGAGGCTCACCTCATATATATATATATATATATATATATATATATATATATATATATATCTGTTTTCTTCTTTTTCTAGGTTAAAAGCTAGCCCTTCCTGCCTTGGCACCGGAGGTCGCGCTGCGGCGCGGGCAATAGGCTTATAAGTGGCGCTGCGGCGCCACGTTAAAATCAAAAGACCGGAGGTCGCGCTGTAGCGCGAGTCTATAAAGGAACTGTGGGACTGCAGCTCCAGAATGACATTAACAAGGACCAGGGGCGGTGCCGCGGCGCGAGAATGAGACTAGGCATTGGCGCTACGGCGCCAGTATATGTAAATTCTCTGTTTTGTCCCCTAAAAGCTAGAAAAGTCCTGTAAAGCCTGCAATACATCAGTTAAGCATAATAATACTATAAACATATAAAACTATATAAAAACTACGAAGATCAGACAACTATTTAAGCCATAAAGTATCCGATTTGCAGTGTATAAATCCCACTCATCAAATACCCCCAAACTTAAGTCTTTGCTTGTCCTAGAGCAAACTATCTAACACAAACTCACAATATAAAAAAAACACACGCAAAATAAAAATATCACTGTATACTAGTATCATGGCTTCTAAGCTCGATCATAGCTACTCCCAAAGAACAGGGCAAACACAGATATTAGTAAGAGTTCATTCAGCTTCAAGCATAAGACTGTATTCGATCCATTCTATGTGTGTGTGTGGGGACCAACCATCCTAACTAATCATTGCTCAAATAAGATCGTACAGTCGATTATTAATACCAATATGCACACTCCGTAACTTAAACATTCAACAAGCATTAAGAATAAGATGCAAGTGCAGAAAAGGATCAAAAGACTCTAGCATAAAGAAAGTAAAATCTGACTCGGACAACTACTTAATTACCTTAGGCTAATCAGAGCTACCCATTAACGAGCTTTTGATCAGCGACTCCCAAGCCAGATGACTTTAGGGCACTAGGTGTGGAACACCCCTATGAATCTAATAACTCGAGCAGCAAAGGCCACGTAATCAACATAAGCCAAATTAGACTTTACGAAATCTGAAGATTATTTGGCGAGTGCATTTTATGCTCCATCTCAACATCGGTCCTGCGTTTATGGGTGAGTACGTATTACGCTCCATCTCGACCCACCGCAAGACTTTCGATATTCAATCTTCTTGTCAAATATATTTTTTTTTTACAACATTCCAGAATCCAAGATCCAAAACTATATATGCGTCGAAGTCTTTTATTACCTTGTAACAATGAAAGTTTATAAGAGTGAACATACTCCCAAAGCAATAAACAGGCGAACTAAATTCAAAAAATAACTAGTTAGCATAGTTGGTCGGTGCTTGCTAAAAAGGACGGATCAATAACAGTCTTAACTTATCGATTGAACAACCCCTAGCTCATATATGCTTGGTACGACTCTAAGAGATAAGCATAATTACTTGACGCTTGTCATTAGCCACAATCAAAAATTAGTGAAAAATATACCACCCTTGCATAATAGCAGCTCAAAATAGGGTAATAAAGCCATTAACATGGCACAAGTATATAAATCTGTAAAAGTCCCAAAAAGATGGCTATAAACCACAAACATGCTAATAATAATCAAAGCATTAAAAAAATAACCAAAAACTGTTCATGGCATCCATCATAATAAACCCAAAACATAATATCGCAATGCAAAACGACTGCACTACAATCCTGATAAAAACCTAAGCAAAGTACTAAAATAGCAACCTATCATGGCAATAGACAGAAATAAAACAGATAATAAACCATAACACCCCCAAACTTAAGGTGAGCAATGCCGTCATTGCTAAACATATATCAATCTAACCAAGAGGGCTTCCCTGAAGTCTGGTCACTCGGTAGCAGTAGTGTCCTCGTCAGCTTCGGCGGGCGGTGATGGTGGAGGGTATGGTGGGAAGACAGGAGGTTCTGGGAACTGGAATGGCGTGAACTCAGAATCCTCGCCACTATACACGGTGTATATACTCTGCATCGTGTTGACTAGCTCAGCCTGATACTGCATCGCTATGTCTTGCCTCAAGGCCACCGCTGCTATGTGCCTCTGCTGCCTCTGAGCATTAGCATCCTTGGTTCTGATGTAGTAGAGTGAGGGATGCCATGATTTCTGCCAATAGTCCCTGTGAAGCTGGGCCTGTGTCTGGTGGCTGCGAAGGCTCTGCTGTATGAGGTGGCTCAGTAGGTGGCCCGAATCCTTCGCCTCTAATATGAGAAATAGCCCCGTCCCACACATCAAAGCGTGAGATGGTCTGATGGTCAATGACTGACATGGGCGGCAAAGCTATCTCTTCTGGACCCCAATGGATACCTACCCTCTTGCACAGCCGGGAGATCAAGGATGGATGTGGAAGTCCCGCAGAGATGTTACTCTTGATCGCCTTCAAGATGGACTCATGTATGAGAACTCCGATGTCCACGTTCAGACCCGTGACAATGGCAAATAATAGGATCGCTCTATCCTTAGTCACGTTGCTTAGGTGACGAGTCGGGATCATGTTGGCACAAATAAAGCTGAACCATGCCTTCCCATAGCGACTGAGTGCAGCATGTGGGAAACTGGTCCTCTCACCCATGAAGTCATTTATCTTCCATATAGTCCCGGGCTTGCAGAGCCTCCTAACAATCTCCTCGAGGTCATAGCTGCGGAGTCCCGGCTCCATATAGTCCTTACCCTCAAAACCAGGCGTCGCGAATAATGCATTGATGGCTTGGCTTCCAAACGCCACTGACCGCCCCCTGACTTGGACAACAGCAGGACCCTCGGCACTAGCATTAGCGTAGAACTCACGAACCACAGAAACAATGGCCGATTCGGGTGGTTTTATGAAGTGCACCCACTAGCGACCAGCAATCATTGCTAACAACTCGCCATCCTTTATTTTGTCAGGCCTCAAACCCCGTTCAGGAATCAAATTTCGTGCGACAAAGGAGCTTTTGTATCGTTTCCATGCCTCTTCGTTAACAAATTTGGTGTTGTCCCATGCCGTTGGTGCTGCGAACGAGGAACCGCCGACGCTCAGTCGCTGCCTCTTTGACGCCATGTCACAATTTTCAGTTGGTGTGGACAAAAACAGTACCTAAGCAATGCCACTCTCTGTAGAAACAACCCTTAAAGAAATAGGCAGCAAATCCCCAATGAAATCCACTAATTGTAAGCCAAATCAATCAAATTTCTCTATTAGGCAACTTATCAAACACCTTGTGTGCGCTCTGAAAATCCAATTTGGACAGCCCTTGCTGGACAGTGCTCTGTCCCGATTTTCGTCAGTGGAAATCACCCCAATCAAAAGAGTAAAACCAACCCAAATATCAAAATCAAACACAGTAAATGAATGACTGAATTCCCCCAAATACCTTGAGTGGGAACCCTAGATTGACTCTGATCTCCTCTTGCTTCGTGCACTGGCTTGGGGTCTTGTGGGAGAATGTATGGATTTCTCTATTGTGGGTAGATTGATCAAAGGTTCGGGGTGGAGAAAGGCACATTTTGGTTTTGGGTCTCTTGGGTTCTTTGTGCTGCCGAAACTGTCGAGAGAAATGGGAAGTAGTAGTGGCTAACTACTGGCCACATTGTGCTTTTAAAAACCAAAACTCGCTACCGGCGCTGCGGCGCGACCATTCCTTCATTGATTGGCGTCGCGACGCGACTTGGCAGTAGATTTGCCTGATTTTGGCGCTGCGGCGCGAATACCCCTTTGTTCTTAGGTGCTGCGGCTCGAGATAGGAAATTTGAATTAATGGCATGGCGCTGCGGCGCGAAGTTCAGTGCATATGCTGGCGCTGCGGCGCCAGCCTTGTATCTGAGTTTTTCTGCACAAAAACTATGTATTAGACAACATATATTACACAGATATCATGCTAAGTAAATAACATGCTCTATACTAAATTCTAACTAAGATATACACTAGCAACATACTAAATAACATGCTGCCTGCATCCTATAATCACAAAAACATACGCATTGGCAACGATGTTTACATGGTAAAAATAAAGGACACAAATTAAACTAGACATAAGTAAAGAAAAACAGAGAAAATTTATCGTGAGATGGGGTTACCTCCCCACCAAGCGCTTGTTTTAAAGTCGTCGGCTTGACTATACCGATGCCGCTCAATCTGGCTCATAAGCAAAAATGACCATTTCATGCCGTCTATTTGTCAATTCCTTTAAATTTGTGGCGGACATGGATGATTGATCATCCTCGTTTTCTTCACCCATTGGCACGAAGAATCTTTCACCACTGCAATTATCCAATAATTCTCCTTTTTCATCAAGTTGAAAGCGTTCTTTATGCGGTAGAGGGCCCTCCATGGTTTCCACAACCGTGAGAGTGGTTTCCGGTTGTTGATTAGTCTTGGCAATACAACCACTCTTTATCCTCTTTTCTCCAACTTCAGACTCCACCGGTTGGACAATTTGCACCTTGACATCTCCCTCAACAACTTTCTGAGACTCACCGCCTTCTCCTTACGTATCCACCGTGCAATGCTCTACTGCTTCATCGTTGAGATCGGTTATGACCGGTAGATTGCCCTGCGATAGATTTATGATGGCATTGACGAGTTGTCCCAATTGATTTTTGAGGCTTTGCAACGCGGCGTCTTGGCTTGCCATTCGAACCTCATTTCTTTCTATAAAGTTGGTGAGGAGCTCTTCAAGCCTTTTCTCTTCTGTTAAGTCTGCCGAAAAGCTCTCATTGGGTTGGAATGTCACCTTATACTGCGGAGGAGATGGACATTTAAATTGATTCAGATAGGAGTAATTCGGATCATGATAATGCCCTTAACTATAGTCCCAGGAGTTTGGATAACCCTGACAGTTTGGATGATAGGAAATCGTTCAATGTTAGCTCGTTCCTGACAGTAGGGGGTCTGAGTGGACTGACAGTCAAGATTATCAGAAAACCTCAAGACATTTGCAATTTGAGCTCGCAATTTCTCGAGTCCATCTTCCGAGCTTGGTTGTGTCGTCCTCTCATAAGGCCATTGATAACATTGATCGTCCATAACCTGTAAACTTAAAAACACAAATGAAGATCAAACAAATAAAAGAAATATATACACGTTCAAATTAAGACTAAATTGATTTAAATCAATATTGGACAATATTAGAATAATAGTTCCCCGGCAACGGCGCCAAAAACTTGTTTGTCGGAAAACCGATCACTAAACATGCGCAAGTATACACGGTCTAACAAGTAATACATTGATAAGGAAAGTGTCGTACCCACGAGGAACTATCACTAATATTTACCAAATACCAACTTTGTATCACTTAAGTCTTATTCGAACAGTAAACTAATAGGAGTGTGGTTAAACTAGTTATAACTAATTATTAAAGCAAGTAAACGCATAACGAATGGTAATCGAAGGAATTACAAGCTAAGGTTACAACTTCACCCCACACAGGCATTCCGTCGAACACCTGGCGTGCTATGCTTCATCAAACTTCCTACCCTTCTCTCTTTGGTCTTAATGGTCACGACAGTTTGTCGACCGAGAACACACAGGTGCTCATACACCTCTGTCGAGGTATGCACAAACATATCCTCTCCAGATCCAGCCGATAGGGAATAGAACAGAAAAGAACATCCAAACTAAGTGATAATCCTACACATGTCTATGCAAATTAACCTAATAAGGATTTAAGCATAAGTTCTCAATTAGGTCACACGTGGCACACAGATATATGTCTATTCTATGCACACTTATGCAGTCAAAACTCATAATCACATGCCAATATATTTAGGTGTAAATCTATAATCCTTCTTTTGATATCATATAGATTACCAAAATCATCACTAATGTCTTAGTGAGAATCATTAAGAATGAATATATTACACCAAACCATATGGTGACAACCAAAGAGATAAGACAGTCAATTTAACTAACAAAGGGTTCCGTTATAACCTTAGAGCCAATACTTAGTTCATAGCTATTAAACAAAATATAAGTAGCAATAAAGACAACATTTATGGATTACAAAATTAGAGGAAATAAATGGATAAGAATAAACTCTGTCAAAGCTCTTCAGTCTCCAAACATTCCGCTCCTTTCAAGCTCTCCAATCCGTGTAGCTCACTGCTCTTGTTGCTCCAAGAAAATCCCAGACTTTATCCTCATCTACCTAATCTATATTTACAAACATTACCTAATAACTAGAGAGAGAAAGTACAAAAGAGATCTAATCTATCCTAAGCTAAGCTAACCGATTCTATCCCAGTCTTCTTTCTCTGCTCTTTTTCTTCCTCTCCAATCCCTCTTTCTTGTTTACAGAGGTTCACCTCATATATATATATATATATATATATATATATATATATATATATATATATTTTCTTCTTTTTCAAGGTTAAAAGCAAGCCCTTCCTGCCTTGGCACCGGAGGTCGCGCTGCGGCGCGGGCAATAGGCTTATAAGTGGCGCTGCGGTGCCACGTTAAAATCAAAAGACCGGAGGTCGCGCTGCGGCGCGAGTCCATAATGGAACTGTGGCGCTGCAGCTCCAGAATGACATCAGCAAGGACCAGGGGCGGCGCCGCGGCGCGAGAATGAGACTATGCATTGGTGCTGCTGCGCCAGTATACATAAATTCTCCGTTTTGTCCCCTGAAAGCTAGAAAAGTCCTGTAAAGTATGCAATACATCGGTTAAGCATAATAATACTATAAACATATAAAACTATATAAAAACTATGAAGATCAGGCAACTATTAAGCCAGAAAGTATCTGATTTGTGGGTATAAATCCCACTCATCATTTGTATGACTGTATTAAGGTTATCGAATCTTGGGACTAGTAACACCTCTTGAATGAATGACATACGTTTATTATTTTCATCATTTAGTTGTTGTATGTTGTTTAGAGGTGGATATTTGTATTATATCGTGACGACCGAATCGGGGTTAGAGGACCCGAATTTGGGGGTGTCACAGGTTGGTATCAGAGTAGTAGGTTATAAACATTAGGAATGCAAAACCTAGGATATAACCTTAGTAGAAAAGTCAATTAGAGTATGTAAGTGATGGATTGAAGATATCCATCGAGTTTTATTGTGATATTGAAGTTGTTTATTTAAATCAGCTATGATTGATAGACGTCCTAACTTCTTAATGCTAACATGAATAGCATATCACATAAAGCCTAATGTTTTCTTCCTTTCCTCAGGATCATGCCGCCTAGGAGACTACCGCGGAACCAGAGGGAGGAAGGATCCGTTAACAACAGAGGGGGGAATACTAACCCAATGCAGAACTTCGTTGACCTGTTAATAGAAGCAATGCAAAATAGACCCCAGCCAGCAGCAGGGCAGCCAGGTCATCACTTGGCTAGCTTCAAGGATTTTAAATTGGTAGGACCATCGGAGTTCCGGGGAACCTTAGACCTAATCGAAGCCCAAACCTAGATAGAAGAGATGGAGAAAGTGTTTGAGGTCGCACGAGTGGCCGAAGAACAGAAGACGAGTTTTGCCACTTTCATGATGAAGGGAAAAGCTAACTATTGGTGGAAAGCCAATAAGGGACGAGCAGGCGAATGAGTTATTCCTTGGGACAAATTTAAGGAGCTATTCCTTGAGAATTACTTCTCATAGAATACGTAACAGGATATGGAGGTTAAGTTTCTGGAACTGAAACTAGGTAGTATGTCTATCGCAGAGTACGCGACAAAAATTAACGAGTTGGCCTGATTCGCTTCACATCAGGTTGACACAGAGGCCAGGAAGGTAAGAAGGTTCGAATTAGGACTGAAATCATGGGTGCAGAAAGTAGTCACTGTATTGAAGATTAAAACTTACTCTGATCTACTGGGAATGGCTATCATTATCGAAGGAGGTAAAGAAGCCATTGCTCGATTTAAACAAGAAAAGAAGACCGAACATGAAGGACAGAAATGGGGATGCAGCGGAGGCAGCAACCCCAACAAGCGTAAATGGACGGAGAGCCAATCCTCTGGAGGTAACAAGTTCGGGGGAGAGGCCAAGAAAAATGTAAAGTGCAATAACTATGGGAGGAATCACTCGGGGGAGTGCATGAAGGGAAATATGTTTTTTATCACTGTGGACAATCGGGGCACGTGGCTCCTCAGTGTCCGAACAAACAGAAAGGAGGATGTTTCTCGTGTGGAGCCCCAGATCACCAAATTAAGGACTGCCCGAAGAAAAAGGGCGATGCAGCTAGCGGCAACCGCAACAACAACAACGGACTGAGCATCAGAGGGCCAGCCAGTCAAGCCAACAGACCAACGGCACACACGTTCAACATGATCCTACAGGATGCGGTGGAGTCTAAGGACGTGGTGTCAGGTATCATCCCAATCAACAATATAGATGCCTATGTGTTATTTAATTCGGGTGCTACCTGCTCTTTTGTTTTCGAAGAATTTGCTAAACGGTTACACTTACCCCGTGAAAGATTAGAACACCCTATGAACGTAGAAGTAGCGAACAAGGAAATTATTCCCGTAGAATACATTCATAGGAACTGATATACCAAATTGCGAGGATTTAAGCTCAGAGTGGATTTGATACCGATTCATTTGGGGGAGTTTGATGTAATCCTTGGAATGAATTGGTTATCGATTCATGGAGCAGTTATCAACTATAAGAAGAAGTGCGTACACCTTAAGACTCCGAATAAGTCGAAGGTGATATTTTATGATAGTAAATCGCCGAGACAATCTTATTGTCTGACGATTGTGCAAGCGCAGAGATTGCTTAGGAAGGGTTGTATAGGTTATTTGGCTCACGTGGTTGATACTCGACGAGTCGAGGGTGAACTGGGTCAGATACCTATTGTAAGGGAATTCGCCGATGTCTTCCCAGATGAGATTTTGGGATTGCCACCGGATAGAGAGATTGAGTTTGTTATTGATTTGGCACCAGTGACAGCACCGGTATACAAAGCACCGTATCGTATAGCACCAGTAAAGATGAAAGAACTGATGGCTCAATTACAAGAGTTGTTAGATAAGGGATACATTCGACCGAGCGCATCGTCGTGGGGAGCACCAATCTTATTCGTAAAGAAGAAAGATGGGTCGCTAAGGCTTTGTATCGACTACAAAGAGTTGAACAAGGTCACCATTAAGAACAAGTACCCATTGCCTAGGATCGACAATTTATTCGATCAGTTGAAGGGGGCGAAGTACTTTTCAAAGATTAATTTGAGGACCGGTTATCACCAACTGAAAGTGAGACCGGAGGACATTCTAAAGACGACATTCAGAACTCGGTATGGACACTTTGAGTTTCTGGTAATGTTATTCGGATTAACGAATGCACCGACAGCATTTATGGACTTGATGAACAGAGTGTTCAAACAGTATTTGGATAAGTTGGTGGTCGTGTTCATCGATGACATTCTGGTGTATTCGGAGACCGAGGAAGAGCACGCCAAGCATATACGGATAGTATTGGAGACATTAAGGAAGGAGAGGCTGTATGCAAAATTCTCCAAGTGTGAGTTTTAGTTGCACAGAGTGCAGTTTTTGGGGCATGTTATCGACAAGAATGGTGTTTCGGTGGATCCGGTAAAAGTAGAAGCGATTATCAATTGGGAGCAGCCGAAGACGCCAACAGAGATCAGGAGTTTCTTAGGATTAGTGGGATACTATCAGAGATTCATTCAGGATTTTTTGAAATTAGCATCACCGTTGACCAATCTTACCAGAAAAACAATTAAGTTTGTTTGGACGGAGAAATGTGAAGAGAGTTTCCTAGAGTTGAAGAAGAGGCTTAGTAAAGCATTTGTGTTGGCCTTACCAGACAACACGGTATGATTTGTAGTGTATAGTGAAGCGTCACACAAGGGTCTTGGCTGTGTACTAATGCAACACGGTAGGGTCATTGCATACGCTTCATGTCAGCTGAAAGATTATGAGAAGGGTTATCCGACTCATGACCTGGAGTTAGCAACAGTAGTTTTTGCCTTGAAGATTTGGAGGCATTATTTGTATGGCGAGAAGTTTGAGATATATACGGATCACAAGAGTCTAAAGTATATCTTCACGCAGAAGGAGCTAAACATGAGGCAGCGCCGATGGCTAGAATTGATCAAAGATTATGATTGTGAGATTCTGTACCATCCAGGCAAAGCAAATGTAGTGGCAGATGCCTTGAGCAGAAAAGGCAGAAAAAAGTTATTAAAGTTGACCATTCAAGAGGAATTCGTGAAATATTTTGAATGACTAGATTTGGAGATTAAGTATCTGATGGAGATCAACGAGAAATTATTTACAGTGACAGCGAGCCTGACTTTATTCGATAAGGTTAAAGAGGCACAAGAGAAGGACGAAGATTGTGATAACATCAAGAAGCGCTAGGCTGAAGGTGGTGAATTAAAATTTAAGATTGATAGCACTGGACTGCTAAGATTTGAAGGACGAATTTGGGTACCATTAGTACCAGAACTAAGAGAAGATATTTTGCAAGAAGCGCACAGTACGAGATACTCGATACACCCAGGAAGCCCGAAGATGTATCAAGATTTGCGTAACCACTTCTGGTGGCCAAACATGAAGAGAGAGGTTGCAGAATGCATAAGTAGATGTCTAACTTGTCAGAGAGTCAAGGTAGAGCACCAATGACCAAGCGGGTTATTACAACCGTTAGAGATTCCAGAATGGAAATGGGAGCACATCACGATGGATTTTGTGGTAGGACTTTCGGCAACGCAGAAAAGGCACGACGCCATATGGGTAATTGTAGATCGTCTTACTAAGTCAGCTCACTTTTTGTCGATTAAGATTAAGTATAGTTTGGACCAGTTAGCCAAATTATATGTCAAGGAAATTATCACGAGACATGGGGTGCCATTATCTATTGTATCGGATAGAAATCCGCGATTCACGTCCAATTTCTGGACGAGTCTTCAAGAAAGAATGGGGACACAATTACGAATGAGTACCGCATATCATCCGCACACCGATGGACAAAGCGAGAGAATGATTCAAACACTTGAAGACATGCTCCGAGCTTGTGTGATGGACTTCACAGGTTGTTGGGAGGATCACCTTCCATTAGTAGAGTTTGCATATAACAATAGTTATCACGCTAGTATTGGAATGCCACTGTACGAAGCGCTATATGGGAGAAAGTGTCGAACACCGTTGTGTTGGGACGAAGTTGTAGAACGTCAACTGTTGGGACCAGAATTGGTATAGCAGACAGTAGAGATTATCAAGGTGATAAGAGCCTGACTGGTAGCGGCTCAAGATCGCCAGAAGAAGTATGCGGACTTACACCGCAAGAAGAAAGACTTTGAATTAGGAAGTTATGCTTTTCTGAAAGTATCTCCCTAGAAAGGGAAGATTCTTTTTGGGAAGATGGGCAAGTTGAGCCCTATGTTTATAAGACCATTCGAGATTCTGAGGCGAGTCGGTGAAGTGGCGTACGAGGTAGCATTACCTCCTGAACTTGAGCACATTCACAACGTGTTTCATGTGTCAGTATTGCGGCCGTATAAATCGGACTACAAGCACGTTATCTCCTATGAATTGATCCAAGTCGAGAAAGACTTATTATACGAGGAAGTTCCTGTCCAGATACTAGATAGGAAAGAACAAAAGATGAGGAATAAGATCATTCATTTCGTCAAAGTTCTCTGGAGGAATCACGCAGTCGAAGAGGCTAAGTGGGAGCTAGAAGAGAAGATGAAAGCGAATTATCTGTTTTTATTTGAGTAACCTTATTTTTATAATTCCGAGGATGAAATTTTTATAAGGGGGGAGGGATGTAACGACCATGAATTTTAAACTCCTTATTTATTAAATATGTGATTTAATTTTTAACGAGTTAATTTGTGAACATATTTAAACCTTATGTGGTTATGTGAATTTGTGAAATGATTTAAGGGAGTCACTAATGGTTATTTAAATTAGTGTTCTAACCCTAAGACTTTAATATCAGAGAATTGATGGGATTATTAATAATTAAATATTCAATTTATTTGAATATAGTGGCAAGATTTGAACATATTGATTAATTGCAATTATGAGTAATTAATTGATAACGTGTTGATTAGTAATTATTATGAATGAATAATAATTAATGAGTAAGAGATTAATAAATATAATAATATTATATTTAATTGATTTATTATTTTTATACAAGCATGTGATAAGTAAACCTTTAATATATAGTAGTTACCTTTATATATTGTATAAGGTGCAAGGTAACATATTTGGTATGGCTATACAATATATATATAGACTATATAGTAAATTTAATTACTTTATGTGAGTTACATTATATTATGAATTATGTAACATGATATGGGTGGTAGACATTAATGTATACCCTAATGACATATAGTAATAAACAATTGCTATTTGGTATATGATTTCAATAAGTTATTAATTGAAATAATAACGTTATGGATAATGAGTCATAATAATACCCAATTGCTTTATATTCGGTGTTAATATAATGTACATGGATTATATGATTGGTGTATATTGATACATTATATTTTTGCTAAATGAAATAACATGGTAACACACATCTTAATGTATAACTTAAATATATACTATGTGTATATATATTATATAACCTAGTGTATTTATTATATAACCTACGTGGGCTTATATATATGTAACCTTAGCATTACTAAGTGTTGTATGATTGTCCAAATGCCAAGTTCTTGTCCCACAATGAGGGTCATATATCATACACACGTGAATACATCATGAGGCTATCCTATTCCCTATTCTTCCTCAAACTCAGCAAACTCCCTAGCTTCATAGCAATCATGCAATGGGGAGTGGGCATGATGATGAACTCCAACAACTAAATCACCAACTCCTTCCTACCCATTGAATTCTTATATTGCACATTGAATCAAACCATGAAGCAAAGCTATGTACTGGGCAACCAATTTTCTATAAATGAAAGATCTCCCTCTCATTCTAAATTTGATAAAAAAATTGTCTGATAAATTCAAGAAAAGAGTGAATACTTATATACATATCAGTAGAGGAAGTGTGAGTTAGCAATTGCAGAGGTATAATTCTCTCCATGCTCTTCATTCATGTTCTTCATTTTTCTATTTCTGAGATTTCTAAGTCTTTGATTCTTGAGTTAGGCATGGATTGATTGTTAATTGGTTTGGAATACGATTATTAAGTGGTATATAAGTTGATATATATACTAGAACTGTGTTATAGCATGATTGAATTGTTGTTCGCTGGAAATTTTCTGAGTTGGGTTGAGTCTCTGCCCAGCAGAGGCAGTTCCTGAATGGCCCAAGCAACTGCGCAGCTGCGCCAGTGTTGCACTGGCCAGCGGCGCAGCTGCACCAGGCCCGCACCAGGCTTCTTGCTTTTTGTTACAGTTTCTGATTATGCTAACTTGGTCGTACCACTATGGACATACATGAACACTGGTGTAACACTTATGCATGTGTTCCTTGATGCTATACGTATATGTCATGACCGTGTTAGTACGAAAAGCATATGTTTTAAAAGGAAACTTATAGTTTTGAAAGAGAACTTGTTACGAACATATCGTGTATGCATTCTGAAATTATGAACATAATAGTATGGTTTATATTAACATGAAATGCACGTTTAAAGTGTTGATCATACACTAGCATACCTGATTGAAAGATTCAAAAGGTTTTTCAAGAAAAACTTAAGGACTTTGAAAGCGAACTTGACCAAGGTTGATGTCTTTTAGATTCTGACCGTATGAGAGCGTTTATATGGCTTAGTAGTGTGTTTTCATACATGTGAGACATGGTTACGAAACACTTTGTTTATACTAAACGACCTTTGTGGACTTAGTATACTCTTCAAAGAAAACTTAAGATTTGAAAGTTAATAACATCAATTACGGTTATGTTATGAGCATGCCAGCATGAAGATTAGGAGTTCGCTATGCCTATAGACATATTAACATGAACATTATTTGTTTATATATAGATTTCACATATGCACGTATAATCATAGAAAGTGGATTTCTAAGGCATGAACTATGTGGTTCAAGTATGCATGAGTAGTTTATGCACAAGCATGACTACTTAACATTGTTTAGCCTCGTTGTGTGGTAGTATAACTTTAATAGTTGACCTTGAGGCATGGACTTGATTAACTTAAAGTTTACCAACATTGAACCTTATAATTTAGAATTATGGACAGAACCTTGCAATATGTGTATCTTAAACTGTATTGCATGATTAAATTGAAGTGCTATGTGTTCAAGCCTATATTGATGCATAGTAACTAGGTAATCTAAAGTTATTAAATCTAAGGCATGAATTGATTGACTTACGTGAATTATGGGATAGACCTATGTGATGATTTAATTCTTGTAAGTGTAGACTCGTATTAGTTTACACATACTAATTGGAAAGACCGACTTGTTAATGTTAGGTCGTTCCAACACAGTTTAATTAATGCAAAATTTATTGTAGCTGAGCAAACAGGCAAGTTCCTTAATTCTTACTCTTTTACTTGAGCAAATATCCTATCCTTGTATTTGCTTTATTCAAGGAACATTGTAAGCAAGTTCTTTTGAACCCGTTCTTATATTATTATGCAAGTTCCCGAACTTCATTCTTTGGTTATGCAGGTTTCCTAACTTCAGTTGATTGTTATATTGAATGCAAGTATTCGAACCCTACCTTTATGGTGTTGCAAGTATTCTAAAACCTTGCATCACTTTATTCTATAAATCTTGTGAGCAAGTTCCCTATCTTACACAATTTTGAATATTGTGCAAGTTTCTGAACTTCACTTTTTATTGTGCAAGTTTTCTATCCTTCTCATATTGTATTGAACAGGTTATTATTGTGTTGCTCGTTATTTATTGACGCTTGGACCTTATTTCCAAGTATGCTTTAGGTGGTTTTTTACTTTGCAATTATTCCACATCGATCTTATTGATATTCGCACTTGGTGCACTTTTCGTACAGTCTTGGACTTGTACATTATTTAAAGTTCTATAATTCTTGAACTGCGTCAGATAGAGTCTGAACCTTTGTTCGGTCAGACAATTGTATGAAATTTTATAAAAGCTATCCAAACCAATTGATGGTAAGGATTCTTAGACTGAAAGAACACCCCTTATATATATATAGAGGAGTACCCCAAGTATCTAGTATAAAGATACAAACATCAGAGTTGAATGTTATGCATATATATGGCGTACGCGAGGCTGATCCCCTCAAGTACATATTCTATAGCCAGTAACCAAAGGGTCAATCAGCTATTGATTCCGTTGGAGTTTTATAGTTCAAAAGTCTACTTGACTATCAATTATTCTAAAAACAATTATTATTCTTGCTTCCGATATTCATATTGTTGAATTCATTGTCAGATATATTTCTTTCATCATGATATATCCTTTATTGTTGTATTTAAATTTGCTGAGTAAACTTGTTGCTCATTCTTGCTATATAATGACTCATATTGCAGTTAAGCCAGAGACTTCAGGGAAGGACAAGGGTAAAGGAAAGATGTAGGATTAGTTTGCAAGGAGCAGACTTTACTTTATGTTTAATTAAATTAGCGTTATGTAATATGAACCCTAATGACTATTCTAGGGTATGTTTGTATGACTGTATTAAGGTTATCGAATCTTGGAACTAGTAACACCTTTTGAATGAACGACATACGTTTATTATTTTCCGCATTTAATTATTGTATGTTGTTTAGAGGTGAATATTTGTATTGTATCGTGACGACCGAATCGGGGTTAGAGGACCCAAATTTGGGGTGTCACAATCGGGAGCCTCCAGATTAAATTTTGTGACCATCGGAGTTATACAACTTCGGTTATAGCGATTTTTGTCGAAAAAACGCAAATATTGAAATAGTCATAACTTGCTCAATTTAAGTCAGAATGAGCTCATTTTTGAACACAAGCTACTTTATATCATATATTTTCATGTCCCAAAAGGCCTGAGTTTATTTTATAAAATAAGTGGACGAAACTGCCCTTCAAATTTCCGGACAGATTACTTTTTGTTATTTTTAGTTTTCGCGTCCTTTGCTAAAAACTGTCCAGACGGAAATCTACATGGAATGTTTTAGTGATTCCACTTGGATATGTTAGAAGACTTCTAGATCTAACTCCAAAAATTGACCACACTCAAAAAATCGAAATACACTAGGAGATATGGTCGTTTGAATTTAATGTTGCGTTTTTAAAAAAATCTAATTTTATAATCTTTGTGTTTTCTAAGAAATCCTCCTAGATCTCTTGATTAACCCACCATTAAACATCATAAACCATCATAACACATACTAATACATCTAAGGCTCATGGATCTACCATGATCCATGATCTATTTCATCAAACTTCCACCAAATCGAAGCAAATCATAATTTATGCTAAAAAAATCAAGATTTTCTAACTTTTAAAACATAGTTTCCTTTTTCTTGCTTTTGATCTAACTTTTAACACTTGAAAGTGCTAGATCTAAACATATAACACTTATATACATATAGATCCATGGTTTTGGAGTTTTGAACCACAGATCCCTGTTTTGATTGAAAATAATCAAACAACTAAAAATAAATTTGATAAAAGGTGGTTTATACCTTCTTAGAACATCTTCTTCCTTTTTTTTTTTCCTAGAGTTTGTTTATGGGACTTTGATAATTTACAAAACTCTCTCTCTTTTCCTCTAAGGGCTGCCAAACTCACCCCCTTTTCTCACTCCTTTCTATTTCTTTCTTTTGTTTGCTAAGCTTGGAAGTGAGAGAAAGTGAAAAGAAGAAAGAATATTTTTTTTTTGGATAGATATGATATGTATATCTATTATACATTACCCACATTCTCTCTTGCTTTCTCTCTCCCAAATTAAGTGGTTGCTTGCATCTATATGTTGCTTGTAAGCTTGGTTAAAGGTTGTGGCATAATAGAAGTTTGACACATAAGGGGGAGTAGGTAAAGAGTTGGTAGGAGTTAGTAAAATTCAATAATTACATCCATTCCCCTTTCTCTTCCTTCACAAAACCGGCCATGTGGCCTTCTTTTTATCCAAATTGATTTTATTATAAGCTTATCTAATGACTATAATGCCCCTCCTTAAAGTGGTTTAAATTGGGCCAAGCTTGGGCTCCATTTTATTTCTTTTTGGGCTTGCACCTTTTTCTTAATTTATTTACCAATAAAATTAAACTTGGGCTTCCACCCATAAATAAATTGGGCCATCATAATATATGTCTCATACATATATATTGGACTAGCTTAATAACTTAATTGCTATTAAATCCAATTAGCTACAAGTCCAATGCTTAATTAAATAATTGGACTATTTATTTAATTCCTTGGGCCACAAAATCATCTTGGTCCATTAAATCTATTCTCACTATAACTAATGCTCAACATTTTTGATATATAAATATTCTTAATTGTTTTTATATCCAAAATAAATATATACATATTATATAATGTATATTTATTTAATCATACACATAATCCACATAATCAATCACATATTCTAATAGTTTATTAACTAAATAGCCATATTTGGCTTAATGAGTTATAAACACTCACACTCACATAATCATACACATAATTCACATACTTAATTTATATATTAGGTCACTTAACTTTATAGGTATCGTAGTACCTTATTCTTAATATTCCATCAAACACATATAGATTCATCTCTAGGGTTTAAAAATTTGTAACCCATGATTCCACTATTCTCAATCAAATAATAAACCATTTAGGTTCTTCCTTCAAAATTTTAAATTATTCCTCAAATTCACGTCTAGGTTTTAACCTTAACCTTTATTTTAATCATTTAAGATTTTATTAATATTATAAATTCTCGGGTTGTCACACCTCCGCTCCTTGAAGGAATTGTTTAGCCCAGGTACTATACATCAACTATTGCAGATTATGACTGTACTACTTTAGACTTAACACTTACTCACTTATAATCTCATTATCTTATATTAACTTGTCTAACATTCAATCACATAGTTAAGTATTAGACATTATATTATAGTTCTAGTATTATCATTACACTTTGATAATATTTTCATCATGTCATAACTTATACCTATAAGTTTTCCCTTTATAATCTTAGTAAACTGGATAACATTTCAGTAAACTGAAAATACTATTTCAGTAAACCATATTACATTTCAGCATCCTGAAATCACTATTTCAGTAAATCATAATCCACTTCAACATACTGAAATCAATTCAATAACTCGAAATCAATTTCAGTACCTTGAATTCTTCTTTTCAACATATCATATACACAGTATAGTTCCTTAAATACCAAATTCAACAACAATATTTAAAACAACTTAATTCTCTTATTTTAATTTCTCGTTCAATATTATTAATTATGTAATAATATTTCAAGCTAAGGTTATTAACCTTTTAATAACATTCAAGTTAAATACTACTAATAATATTTCAATCAAATATCATTAGTCATGCAAAAATATTTTAAATCATTTAATCAATTAATAAATAATTTATTTTAATTATTTTCCTTTTATTAATTAATTCATTTAAACGTTCTAAAATGCCATAACCATAAGAACTCTACACAACCGACCCAAAACCTTCATAAAAAATCTGCACAACCCATACTTAAGGGTCTAAAGTCATAAAACCGTATTTTTCATAATTTCCACATCATATAATCAATTTAATTTATTTATTTATATGCCATCATTTATGTGAAAAATAGCAAAACATCTCTAAAATCATTTCTTTTCTTGAAATCAGCCAAATTTATTCCCCTCATGAAATAATATTTTTCCAAAAATGTTTTAAATACATATACTATATTTAAATAGTTCATAATAGTTAAATATTCTTAGATTTTTTATAAATCGAGATTATCTACAAAAATTCTGAAATTTTCCAGGTAAGCTCCTAATATACACATGTACTTCTAGTAAAAATTTCATAATATTTAGACTTACATATATACAGAGAGTTATTTGGGTTGCTTTCTAAAAATATCCCTTAGCCGTAAAATCCATAACTCCCATTCCTTATGGCAAAAAATTCTCAGATTTTTACAAGGTCTAGATAACCTCTAATATTAACTCTCCAAATTTTTACAAAATTTTTAAAACATAAAAAGTTTACAAAAATGCCCTTGGTACGGACGGTTAGAACACTTTTTAATCTCTTTTTGTCCATTACATGAACTATTTTCACTAAAATCCATACCATGACTTTTAGAAACGTGATTTTTGAGTTCTACCACTTGGGTTTATTAGTTAACACATATATCTAGTACCCCTCTTCGACGGATCGCGAAAAGAAGGTGTAGATTTAAAATCCCAGTTGATCAAAGGGAGAGAAAGCTAGGGTTTTCTAGTTTTCTAGAAACCTAGTTCCCTTTCTTTCCTTTTGATCCACTTTCTAAAACTTGAATATGTTAGATCCATACTTGAATCCATAGAAAACACATAGATTTATTAGTTTATACTTCCAAATCATGAACTCCTTTTTCATTAAACCACTAAAATAAATGAGAAAAAAGCTTAGAAAAATAGGTTTATACATTTGATTCTTCTTCTTCTTCTTCTTCTTCTTTTTCTCTTCCATGGAGAATTTTTTTCCTTTTTCTCTCCCTAAGGGCTGCCGCCCCTCTCTCCCATTTTTTTTTCTCTCTCTCTCTTTAGTTCCTTTTCCTTTTCTCTTCCTCTTTCTCTTCTCTTCCTTTTTTTTCCTTCTTCTCTTACTCGGCCAAGTGGCCATCTCTTCTCCACAATATCCTTATTCTCTCTCTTTCTCATTATTACAAGAGTTAACTTGCAAGAAAAGGAAAAAAGTGTTGGCCCCATTATTAAAATGACACCTAACACCATTCTTGTCCACTAAAAATGTAATCATCACATCTCCCATTCTTCTCTCCCACAATCTTCAGCCAAGTGGCCTATTTTTTATCACCACTTTTGTTTTTCATTTATGCTTTATATAATGACTAATCTACCCCTCCTTAAGTGGGCTTACTATGGGCTTTTAATTAATTTCTTTTTTTGGGATTGCATTTTCTTTATTTTGCTTACTAACTAAATTGGGCTTGGGCTTTCACCCATAATTAAAATATTTCACTATTATACTTGCCCTATACAAGATATATTGGGCTAGTTTAACAATTAAATTACTATTAAATCAATTTATCTACAAGTCCAATGCTTAAATAAATAATTGGACTTGTTTAAATTACTTACTCTTCTCAATTTATTAATTCTTGCACTAATACTCATTATTATTGATATTTTCATATTATTATCCATCAAGAATATTAATCACTTAAATAACCTAATTAGACTTGTCGTATTCAAGTTTATTGAGTATGTAGTTAGAGTTCAATACCTTAATCAAATAACTATTAAGTCCCTTCACTTGTTGGGCCACTCTGTTTAATTTCTTAGGCTATGAATATTATTATAGTCTAATACTTTTAATTCTATTCTAACTTAATATATTAATTAGGGTTTTCATTTCCCACATTTGAAAATAATTTCCTTACTAATGTATCTTTAATTTCATAACCCAATTAAACTTGGTTTACATATGTTATAAAGATAATTATTTGAGATGTATAAAATAAATCTCTAGGGTTAGTATATATTTTTAAATACTAACATTCTCTCATATTATAACCCCTTAGGTTATTTAATTATCATACCTAATATATATATTAGGTTACATAATTTTATTCTTAATTTTCTTTATATACAAAATAAATGTATACACATTATATAATGTATATTTATTTAATACCATACATAGATCACATAAATCATAACATATTCCACTTCTAACTCCAATTTTGACTTTTCTCCGTAAAAGTCAAGATAAAAGTCAATTGTTGACTTTTACTAGAAAGTCAACCCTTACACATTTTGTGTTTAATGTCTTTTCTGACAAAACTTGAAATTTTGAGTTTTAACTTACTCCATTTTTATTGCTAATCATATTAGCTAATGACTTTATACTTATTCATCTTCTTATTTGCCAATCAAGGCCAACATTTAAGCTATGCTAATTACTAACATAGTTTTATCTTGATTCTTATACCCTTAACTTAATTTATCATTCCTCTTGCTAAAATATATAGCACCTTACTAAGTATATATATATATATATATACTCATCTTCATGTGAAATCTTATTTCCTTAAAAAAAATTTCACATGTATTAATATAACATTTCTTACACTATTCAGTTCACATCAAATTTATACGCATTGTAATACCATATCCTTAACATTCTTTCAAATACATATAACTCCATTTCTAGAGTTTGGAATTTGGAACCCATATTTTCTCTATTCTCATTCAAATAGTAAACCATATAGGTTTTACTTAAATTTTTTAAATAAACCTTCAAATTTTCATCTAGGTTTTATTCTTAAACCTTTATTTTAATCATTTAAAATCTTTTAGATTTTCGGGTTGTCACAACTCTTTACCGCTTTTATATATATATATATATATATATATATATATATATATATATATATATTTATTTATTTATTTATTTTTCTGTCGAGCCTGGAGTAATTCGTGGCTCTTTACCGCTTATATATATATATTTACTTTTCTGTTGAGCCTGGAGTAATTCGTGGCTCTTTACCGCTTTTATAAATAAATAGATATATATATTTACATTTCAATCGAGCCTGGATCAATTCGTGGCTCTTTACAGCTTTTATAAATATATATATATATATATATATATATATATATATATATATATATATTTACATTTAAGTTGGGCCTGGATTGGAAATCTGTGGCCCGTTACAGCTTTTATTTATATATATTTCCATTTCAGTCAGGTCTGGATTGGAAATCCGTGGTCCTTTACAGCTTTTATATATATATATATATATATATATATATATATATATATATATATTCTTTGCTCATTTTGATTAAATATCTGTTTTAAATGTTCATTTGATATGCATTTATTCTAATGTAAATTTTGGCGAAGTGGATTTATCTAAATCTAGCCCTTTCTAACTTTCAAACAGTTCAAAATAGGTCCAACCGGAACCGGGAAGCTAGAATGGCTAAGATTTTTTTAAATCTAATTTTTCTAGTTTTGTAAATATTAAAGCAACGTCGCGACCCTAGTTCCATATCTAGTGGGAACGGGAAGCTTTTGCTACGCGCATGCAAGGATTTGACTGATGAATCCTTTGTTTTGCTACGATTAGAGTACAATATTCATTTTTTGTGAATATCTGTGCTGTGCAGGTTTTCTTGCCTATTTTCTATGAGCCTATGAATCGTGAGATTAAAGATCAAACTGATCTGAATCTGATTCCCACGATGGACAAACTCCACATTATAAACATATCCTGCTAGTTTTTCTGTAAAATGTACATCCGAGGGACCTTAAAACTGCTATCCAGATTTAAAGTCTCAAATATAGTGAATTATGGTTTGTAGTGCTAGAGTCACTTCGATGGTTGTCATGCCCATAAGAAGACCAGCACGTGTATATATATCCCGTGGTCGAGGATGCTTCGCATCCCGACAATAAACATTCAAATCGAGCCAAAGGCTGAACAGAATAAAATGGAAGTATCGATATGCTTCAATTCCTATGCAAGCAAAATTAAGGGTTTGAAAACCATCTTTCAAAACATCATTTTCATATCTTGTCTAAACAAAATGAGTTTTCAAATAAATCAAACCCTTCGTATATAGGTCCAACGAAGTATGACACTACTTTCAAATCAAACAAACGTAGGCTCAATTACTTCCAGCATAAACACACACATTGTAATTTAAAAGAGAAATATTAAAAAGATGCGGTACCATGTTTAACGTGACTTGGGGGGTGCCTAACACCTTCCCCCCCCCCCTCTTAACCAAGCCCCCGAACTTTAAGAATCTCAGTTTAAAGGCCAAGTTTTGACAGCGTCCAGTAATTTGGCCTACTTACAAAAAAACAAAACTCGATTGAGCTGGTACAACCATTTTAAAATATACCAACTGGCGACTCTATAAACTTTTCAAATCGTCGACATGATACATGTTGGCCTTTTCCTAAAAAACTTCACCCTTCATAAAACAGATAAGCCAGATAAGGGTAGAAAACAACAAAATTTAGGAAGAGGAAGATCTGTCCAAAGCGACAAAATTTTTTCTCGACGTCGACAGGTGGAGACTCTACTGGGGAAAGTACTGATAGGAAATCTTACTATGTCACTAATTGAATTACAAAAACCATAAACCATATTTTGCATTCCTGCTACTAACCCTGCAGGAGGGCAAAACCATCTTTTTCACCCCGGTAGAACTGGGATGTCAAGTCAATCCCCGACGACAACCCCAGGAGGTACAGGAGCTCCGACGACAACACCAGGAGATCAAACTCAACCCCGATCACAATACTGGGATGTCAAGTCAAGTCCCAGTAGAACCGAGATGTCAAGTCAAGCCCCAACGACAACCCTGGGAGGTACAGGAGCCCCGACTACAACACCGGGAGATCAAACTCACCTTCGTAGATAGCCCCGAAGCATTAAATCATCTCCAGAGACAACACTGGGACACCAAATTAACCTCGGAGATAACTCTGAGGAAAAACAGAGTCGGCTGGGATCAAACCTTAGAGACAATCCCGAGAAAACAGTCGAAAACCTGGCCATCATAAAGAGACAACCCTTGGAAGGGCAAAACGGTTATTTTATCGACTTGAAGCCAAATCAGTCAAAAATAAGCCAAATTGATTCGATGAAGGTCAGAAAGAGCCATAACATCGATCCCGAGTGAAAAAAGCACAATACAGCTCAACGGACAAGCTATAAAAAAAACAAAGATCTGGTTATAAACCCATATTTATGGATTCAAAAAAGGTCAAGTCCTATGTCGTTGTGTCGCTCTTAGAAAGGGCATTCCGAAAAGGTATAACACGCTTCAAACGGAGGCTCGGATCAAAAGTTATGAAGGTTCGAACCTGACCTCACGTTGCTAGTAGTGCACGTACATCAAGACGACGAGACCTGCGGGAGTTGTCCCCATTCTCTGAGCCACATGTAGAGCTGCGGCTGCTGCGAGTGCAACTGCTACCATTTTGGTATATAAATGAGACCCCCCACCCTTGCGAAAAAAGAGAAAAAAAAAAGAGAAAACGCTCTGAAACTCCGCCGAATTCGACCCTTAGCCTTACATCTAGTACTCTAAACCAAGATTTCATTCTTACAATACGTTTGCATACGTATATTCTACAACATACCAAAAATTAACCGGTGGAAACGTCCATTTGAAGCCCACAGAGTGGCAAAAAGGCCGTGGAGCAGTCCATTGTAAGTTTTTTTTACGATCATAAGTCATTTCTTACTTCATTACGTATATGTGAACGTGCATATAAAGTTTCACCTTCTGGTTTTGCCCGAAACTCAGTTGCATGGCCTTTTTAGCTTATTTGTTGTATATATAAGTATATATATACGATTTTCTTTTTTTGCATAGCCTAGATCGTTAATTAATGGCTTTTATCGCTTTTACATATAAATATAAATATATATATATATATATATATTTCAGTCGAACCTGGATCAATTCGTGACTCTTTACAACTTTTATAAATATATATATTTACATTTCAGTTGGGCCTAGATTGGAAATTCGTGGCCCTTTACAGCTTATATATATATATATATATATATATATATATATATATTTATATATTTCCATTTCAGTCAGGCCTGGATTGGAAATCCGTGGCCCTTTACAACTTATATATATATATATTCTTCGCTCATTGTGATTAAATATTTGTTTTAAATGTTCATTTGATATGCATTTATTATAATGTAAATTTTGTCGAAGTAGATTTATCTAAATTTAGCCCTTTCTAACTTTTAAACGATTCAAAATAGGTCCAACCGGAACCGGGAAGCTAGAATGGCTAAGATTTATTTAAATATAGTTTTTCTAGTTTTGTAAATATTAAAGCAACCTCGCGACCCTAGATCCATATCTAGTGGGAACAGGAAGATTTGGCTATACGCATGTATGGATTTGACTGATGAATCCTTTATTTTTATGACGTCTAGAGTACAATCTACTTTCTATGTGAATATCTGTCCTGTGCAGTTTTTCTTGGCTATTTTCTGTGAGCCTAGGAATCATAGGATTAAAGATCAAACTGATCCAAATCTGATTCCCACGATGGATAACTCCACATTACAAATGTACCCTGTTAGTTTTTCTGTAAAATGTACATCCGAGGGACCTTAAAACGGTTATCCGGATTTAAGGTCTCAAACATAGTGAAATATGGTTTGTAGTGCTAGAGTCACTTTGATGGCTATCATGCCCATAAGAAGACCAGCACTTGTATATACATTCTGTGGTCGAGGATGCTTCGCATCCCGACAATAAACATTCAAATCGAGCCAAAGTCTGAACATAATAAAATAGAAGTATCGATATGCTTCAATTCCTATGCAAGTGAAAGGGTTTGAAAATCATATTTCAAAACATCGTTTTCATATCTTGTCTAAATAAAAGGACTTTTCAAACAAATCAAACCCTTCGTATATAGGTCCAACGAAGCATGGCACTACTTTCAAATCAAACAAACGTAGGCTCAATTATTTCTAGCATACACACACATTGCAAATTAAAAGAGAAATATTGAAAAGATGCGGTACCGTGTTTCACGTGAGTCGGAGGGTGCCTAACACGTCCCCCCTCGCTTAACTAAGCCCCCGAACTTTAAGAATCTTGATTTCAAGGCCAAGTTTTGACAGCGTCCAGTAATTGGGCCTACTTGAAAAATCAAACAAAACTCGGTTGAGTTGGTACAACCATTTCAAATATACCAACGGGTGACTCTGTAAACCTCTCAAATCGCCGACATGATACATGTTGGCATTTTCCTAAAAATTTCACCCTTCATAAAACAGATAAGCCAGATAAGGGTAGAAAACAACAAAATTTAGGAAGAGGAAGATCTGTCCAAAGCGACAAGATTTTTTCTCGACGTTGACAGGTGGCGACTCGGTTGGGGACAGTAGAGGGCTTAAGCCGCGCTCAAATCTTTTCAAAATTTCCCTTTTAAATCTGCGTATGCGTGGATGTTGTATTTTACATTGAATGGATGTGAATGAATGCTTTATTGCTTTATGTTAGTGCTTCGCACAAATGTCATCATTTCATACGGTGAGACACGATGTATATGAATGTATGTTGTGTGATTCCTCCACCAGAAGGCAAACCCGTCGGTGTTTGATTACTGGACTCTAATGAGACTAATCCTGCGAGGCTTGGGAAAGGCACCATTCAGATCTACTCTAATTGAAAGATTAGATTAATTTCACCTCTAGTAGATTGCGATGTTCTGGGGACCTTCATGCCGAAAAACCGCGAGAGTAGCCTAAGATAGGTCAGCCTCTTATTAACCAAATCCGAAGGGAAGCTTCTTCATGCCTTACTCTTTCAATTCGATGTAAATATTTTCCAATTCAAATGTAAATTTCAAGATTCAATGTGAATATACATTCCATGTCTTGTAAATCTTGTCATACTATCATGTCATCAAAATAACTGACCTTTGTTTTACAAGATAAGATTAAAAAACCTAAAAAATAAACACATTACATAGCATGCATCTGGCTGATACCTACGTCAAGGAATTAACACATCTACGTTTATTATAGGGTAAAAATTGGTCCTGTTACCAGATCCAAATCTAAGAAGGCACTAAGCCCATCTCCTGTCATGGCTTCAAGTGCTCAACCTGAATCCACCCCTGTTTCTAGGGAGGAATTTGAAGGATTAAAGAACTAGATAGTGAAATTAGCTATTTTCCTCAAATAGCAAAGCAAAGGCCTTCAACAAAAATAAACACCAGGTCATACAGAAGTGTCTACACCCGGTGGCAGTCAGGACACTGGCAAGAAAGATCCTCAGACCCATGAGTCTCAGAACACGGACCTTACCAACAAAATTCCTAAAATCATCAACCTCAACAAAGAGCAAGAAGCTGGTGATATTCTAAAGAAGGTCCAACAAATTGAAGAAATGATCCGGTCCATCAAAGGGACTGGGCATTTGGGAGTGTCAATTATTTAGATTTGTGTATATTCCTAAGGTCTCGATATCCCGAAAAGTTTCAAGTCCCTGATTTTGAGAAATATGATGGATTAGGAGATCCCTACACCCATTTAATGGTATTCATTGGAGAGGTTGGATCCTATATAGAGGACGAGAAGCTCAGAATGCAATTATTCCACAAAAGTCTGACCGAATAGGCTAGAGCCTGGTATGCCCGACTGGATAATTCCAAAGTTCATAGCTGGGAAGAGTTAACACATGCCTTCCTAAATTATTATAGGTTCCAGTCTCATATAGCTCCAGACAGATATCAAATCACTTAAGTCAAGAAGCAGAGCTCTGAGTCATTCATAGAGTATGCCCAACGATGGAGACGGATGGCGTCACAAGTCAACCAGCCTAAGACAGAAACTAAGATAGTCCTGACCTTCATCGACATTCAAGAAGCTCCGTATTACGAAAGGTTCCTAGCAGGCATATGAAAACCATTATCGGAGATGATCAAACACGGAGAGATGGGTGAAATAGGGCTAAAGTATGGGAAGATTAAAGATCTTACTGCTTTGAAAGCCGTGGCCGAGAATATCCAATCTGGGAGTTATGGGAGTAATCCCCGGAGAGTGCACAATAATAAGGAAAAAGAAGTGTCCTTAATACTTCAAGGACAGAATCAAAAAGGCAATCCAAGCTTGCATGTTCAAAGGAGAAACTATTCCCCTTTTCAAGCTCCTGCACAACCTTCTAATCCTCTATTTCAAAAAACTGGAGAGGCCATACGTCGAAGAGCGTTCACACCTTTAGGGGATTCATTAGAAAATGTGCTGAAACTGTTGACAGCTCAAAAGAAGATTGTTCAGCTCCTTCGCCCACTAGTTCTAGCGGACAAAATTTTGACCCAAGTAAAAAGTGTGCATACCATTCAGGAGCACCGGGCCACAACACACAAGACTGTTGGTCTCTCAACCACAAAATTCATGACTTGATAGATAACAGAGAGATTGTGGTGACAAAGCTAGAGCAACCGCATGTGCAAGATAATCCCCTCCCTCAACACAATGAGGAGAGTGTCAATATGAATAGCACCAAGAGTGGAGAAGGATCAAAATACCTCTGGTATATTGGAGAGTCAACTCAATCAAGTACCAATAGCCCAGACAGTTGGGAGTTCTCAGAAAGGCAGTTCCTGATGGAACAGGAAATCAAGTCTATTAAGGAACAGATCGGATAGCTGGCGGAGTTGGTCGTGTATCAACATCAGATAACCAGACATCTGATAAATCAGTCCAACCAGCATGAAGCAAGTCCTCTTACCCCTGAGATTAGCCCCATTTCTATGAGGGATCATTAACGATTTCATGAACGCGAACCCTGGGCCGACAAGGTGGCCAAGGTGGAGAAGTTCCAAGCTGATAGGGAATTCGCCTTCCAGAGGAATTTCACTAATTTGAATCATCCCATGAAATAAATCATCTAAATGCTGATCAATGACGGGATGGTTGCAGATTTGTTACCCCTGGTGAACCCTCGATCAAGGAAGTTTAAACCTGACTGGATCTCTCAGTATCATTCCAAAGCGCCCTGTGATGACTCCGAGGATTGTTGGGAACTTCATCACCTGATTCAAAATCTGATTGAAAATAAGGAGCTGATAAAGGCAAATAAAGATTATGGCTATCTCGATGAGGAAGCACTCTTTATTCCCATAGCATGGAATCAGGAAGTGGTAGCTATAATTTCCTACGAGAAGGATATAGCCATAACACATCTGATACTGCAAGAAGTACAGAATCCTGTAAAAGTGGTTGTGCCCGAGCCTCTGATATTGCCCTTCGGACCATAATATTTGGTGGTCAACCTGAAAAGAGTCCCATAGAACTATGGGAAGGATGAAGGCTCAACCTCAAACAATATTGCTAGCATATCCAAGGAAAATTTGTTGTACTTGCCTCAGCGGGTTATCAATTCAGTCATTAAAGCTAAAGGGAATGTGGCTGAAGAGAAGATTGAATAATTCCTTGTCAAAATGGGGTATAACGAGATCAAGGTGGTGCAAAGCTTGAAAGCGGCACCTAAACAGATATCCATCCTAGACCTGGTCTTATACTCGGTGGATCATCGCAACATTCTGGTGAAAGTACTGGAGGAAGCTCATCTGCCAAATACTGTAGATACTGAGAAATTCCGTCATATGGTAGAGCACATCTTCAACAATAATGTGATATCTTTCACTGACGATGATATACCCGCAGAAGAGACGGGCCATTGCAAGTCACTACACATAGCAGTGATGTCATCGGAGTATGTGATAGGTGGTGTGCTGATAGATGGAGTATCATCTCTAAACATCTGTCCCTACAACACCTTGGAAAGGATGAAGATCAACCCAAATCGGATTCGTACCAGTCATGTAGTTATTCGGGCTTTTTATGGATCTCGCCGAGAAGCTGTGGGGGAGATTGAGCTTCCATTGGAAATTGGTCCATATACATTTTAAGTATGTTTCCAGGTACTCAACATTACCAACCGGATACAATGTATTATTAGGAAGGCCGTGGATCCACATGGCAGGGGAAGTTCCATCCCTCCATCAGCAGCTCAAATACATTATTGATGGCAGCCTAATCACGATAAATGCCAAACCAGAATACCATGTCTGCATATAGGGAGACATGTCGGTGATTAGTCTCGATGAAGTGATTGAACCTACTTGTTTTCAAGCCTTGGAAGTGAGCAATACTCAGTACCTACCTGTTGGGGCACCAACCTTGAAACCAAAAGTTTCCCCCGAAGTAATGACGGTGGGTCAGGAAATGGTATCTAGAGGCTAGCGTAAATCCCGAGCCAGTCGGGGAAAGATGGATTGGGCTATTCATCCGGGTCAAACCATCGGAACCCACACAAGCATCCAAAGGTTCCTGCTTCCACTATATTGCTGCCAAACCTCACTGATGCCGGGTTTGTGAGACCAATAAGGAAGATTCATGTTGTTGTATCTAGTATGCTGTTTACTCCAATCAAACCGATTAGTAAGAGAAAAGCCCCAAAGCCTGATAGGGAGAGCAAAAATGGAAAAGAAAAGTTCCTGCATGAATAACGAGACCCATTTGCTAACATATATTATCTGATGCACTACGACGGTATGAACGATGATATCCCAAATAGTGATGAAGAAGACCAGATCCAAATTCCTCGCATCAAAAAGGGGAAGGGTGGCAGTTTAAAAAAGAACCCTGACCCTGATCAGGAGGATGTCTCAGTCATCATTAAAGATGAGGCAGACGAGCACAACTCCTTTATCCTCACTATTCATGAGGACTTGACATTAGACAATTGGAGCAGCGTCCCTTGCCTCATTCAAAAAGGGTAAAAAGGTAGAAAGTCCATCCGTCCTGAAGCATGTTTTCATTTATTGCTTATTTTGTTGCACAGCTATAGCAGTTACTTTTGTCATGCTTTTGCTAAATGCTTTGTATGATTAAATAGTCTCATATATTAAAGTGAAAGCATTTTGTTTTCAGGACTCCAGAATTAGATGTGTTTATCCCTACTGATGAGATGCTAAATTTTTACAATGACTATAACTTTGATGTAGAACTGGACTTCGACTTGATAGAGATTGATCAAGAGGAGATAGATGACTATGAGGTGCCCGAGGAGATCAAAGAATGGGTCGAAGACAAACCCAAAAAAAACCTCGATAAAACCACCACTATCAATATCGAAACCTCAGAAAACCTCAAAGAAATCCAGATAGGTCTAGACCTCACCCAAGACCAAAAAGTCGACCTGATTGACCTCTTAACTCAGTTCTAGGACGTGTTTGCATGGTCGCATGAAGACATGATTGGCTTTTCCACTGACATTGTCATTCATCGATTTCCCATCAAAGATGGATTCAAGCCAGTCAAGAAAAAGCTCAGACAATTAAAACTCGAATGGAGTCTAAAAGTCAAAGAAGAGGTTGTCAAACAATTCAAAGTCGGTATCATCATGGTATCAACATACCCGGTGTGGATGTCAACCATAGTTCCTGTGCCTAAGCCCAGAGGGAAGGTACAAGTACGTGTGGATTACCAGGATTTGAATAAATCTTATCTCAAAGACAACTTCCCAGTACATTTCATCCACATCCTGATAGACAATACAGCACAGTATGACATGTATTCTTTTGTGGATTGCTTTGCTGGATACCATCAAATCATGGTCGTTGAAGAGGACAGGGAAAAGACAGCCTTCAATATACCTTGGGGAACCTTCTGTTATAGACGATTGTCTTTCAGCGTTATCAATGTCGAGGCCACATATCAGCGAGCCATGATGGCCCTTTTTCACAACATGATGCACAAGGAGATAGAGTTCTACGTGGATGACATCATCATCAAATCTCGTAAGGAGGATGACCATATCAGCCATCTCAAAAAGCTTTTCAACAGGTTGCAACAAATACAACCTAAAGCTGAATCCAACCAAATGTGCTTTTGGCATCAAATCAGGCAAGTTGTTGGGATTTCTAGTAAGCAATAGAGGGATTGAGCTGGATCTTTCCAAGATTAAAGCCATCATTGATATGCCCGTGCCTCGAACAGAAAAGGAAATACGGGGGTTCCTGGGAAGAATCAATTTCATAAGTAGGTTCATCTCTCAACTCATAGCAATGTGTGAACCCATTTTCAAATTGCTAAGGAAAAATTCATCTATGAAATGGAATGAAGATTGTCAAAAAGCTTTCTTTTCCATCAAAAAGCAGCAGATCGAAGCACCTGTCTTGGTACCCCAAAGGGAGGAGGTTCCCCTGTTTATGTACCTGTCCGTCAATGCTAACACAATTGGCTGTATGCTGGGACAGAAAGATGATAGAAGCAAGGAAAGAGCTATCTAGTACCTCAGTAAAATATTCAGCAGCGGTGAGCAGAGGTTCACCCAGATTGAAAGGACCAGTTGTGCATTAGCATGGGCCGCCACGAGATTACAACATTTTTTGCATAGACATACGACCTACCTCATATCCTGCATGGATCCCCTGAAGTACATATTCAGCAAACCCATGTTAAATTATCTGTTGTCCAAATGGCAGTTGATTCTACAGTAGTTTGACAATGTCTACGTGACTCATAAGTCTATCAAAGGTCAAGGAATTGCAAATTAATTGGCCAAAGCACCGTCTGGGGATTTCGAGCCCTTGGAAACATATTTCCCTGATGATGGGATCATGATAATTCAACAAATCCCCCAAGAGAATACAGTCCAACCTTGGAAAATGTATTTTGACAGAGCCGTGAACATGGACGGTGCCGGTGCTGGGGCAATCCTTGTCTCTTGTACAGAAGAACAGTATCCTGTGGCTACCAAGTTGCAGTTTGACAACACCAACAACACGACTGAGTATGAAGGCTACATAATGGGGTTGAAACTAGCCCAGTCCATGGGTATTAGACGGTTACTAGTCTTTGGGGATTCTGAGTTGGTCATTAGACAAACCACCGGGGCGCATCACACTAAAGAATTGCATCTGCTGCCCTATCACCGGCAAGTGGTCATGATATCCATGGAGTTTGAAGAGATAACCTTCATCCACATCCCTCGAGGTAGAAATAACTTTGCTGATGCATTGGCAACATTGGCTTCCCTGATACACGTATCTGATAGGAGGGGAATTCCCGACATCAAATTTACAAGCTAAAAGGCCATGATATATGGGAATTACATTGGAGAAGTATCAGGTGAAATACCTTCTGTCAAACTGCCGTGGTATCAAGATATAAAAGAATATTTCTGAGATGGATCTACACCCATTAAGGCAAGCCAAGCAGGAAGAAAGAGGATTCATAAGATGGATATGAAGTTCTATCTGAGCGGAGATGCACTCTATAAAAGGGATGCTGGAATAGGCCTTTGAAGATGCCTCGATAAAGATCAAGCCTAGAGACTAATGGATGACGTACACGGTGGAGTCTGTGGTCCACACATGAGGCGTCATTTGCTACCCAAGAAGATATTAAGAATCGGGCATTACTGGATCTCTCTCAAAGCTGACTGTGATGATCACGTCAGAAGATGTTACCAATGCCAAGTCCATGAAAATGCTATACGAGCTGCACAATATAAGTTCTTCATGGCCTTTTTCCATGTGGGGAATGGATGTGATTGGGCCCATAGAACCCAAAGCCAGCAATGGTCATCGATTAATCTTTACTATGATAGATTACTTCACCAAGTGGGTTGAAGTTGCCTCTTTTCCCAAAGTCACCAAAGAGGTAATCATTGGTTTCATCAGAAATAATGTCGTCTGTCGATATGGACAATTGGAGGTGATCGTATCAGACAACGCCAATAATTTAAACAATTAGATGATGAGAGAGCTATGTAATAAGTTCTATATCAAGCATCTCAATTCCGTCATCTATCGGCCCAAGATGAATGGAGCTGTCGAAGCGGCTAATAAAATTATCAAGAAGATTATGCAGAAAATGTCCGCTAATCATAAAGGATGGCCTGACCTGTTGCCTCTAACCTTGTTAGCATACAGGACTTCAATGCATACTTGTACTGGGGCTAGCCCCTACTCATTGGTCTATGACATGGAAGTAGTACTTCCCATAAAAGTAGAAATGGAGTCCTTGAGAGTGTTAATAGACGCTCAGATGGAGAAAAACCAGTGGTTGCAAGAGCAGTATCACCAGTTGTCATTGATAGATGAAAAGAAAGCTATAATCATCCTCCACGGGAAGTTGTATCAGCAAAGGATTGCTTAGTCCTACAACAAGAAAGCCCGACTCTGAAAATTCAAAGATAACGACTTGGTATTAAAGAAAGTTCTGGCCAACCAAGATGAAGTCAAAGGAAAATTCGCCCCGAATTGGGAAGGCCCTTTCATTGTCAAAGAAGTGTTGACCGGAGGAGACATTAGATTACAAGAAATGGATGAGAACGAATTTCCCCAGCTCATCAATTAAGACACCGTGAAAAGGTAGTATGTATGAAACACATGCAAGCCATCATCCTGGTCATGTGAATCAATCAATTCATTTTGGGTTTCCACAAAAGCTTGAACTACGAATGACCTGATCTCCCTCAACCTGGGAGTACGTAGGCAGCCATTCACGATGTTGTCAAACCAAAGAAAAAATTCAAAAACCCATTAAACCCAAGTTCAAACCCAAGGGAAACACTTCTCAAACTATTTAGGCAAAGCCTGAACTACGAATGACCTGATCTCCCTTAACCTGGGGAGTACATAGGCAGCCATTAATTGTGTGGTCTGACCTTCAAGAAAAAACAAAAACCAATAAAAACCAGTCCCAAGACACACGAACCTTATAAAACCCAAATACTATCAAGTCTCCTTAGTCAACAAGCCCTGCTGAGGTACTGTCCGACATCTCAATGTCAATCCATCAAGGAAGAGTTCATGATACATCAAGACAGCAAGTTATGAAAGAAGTGGTAATCACTCAGCAATGACAATACATATCCAACAGGAAAGTGAATCAAAATATATTTCTCTGATATATAATAATGTTTGATATATACATTGTGTCCTGTACATGACAAAAATGGCTGATCTAGTATGTGCCAAAAAATAAAAGCTAATCTATGAACCCGTGGACAAACGGGATAGCAGTGCCAACATAACATCCCTCTCAGAAGATGGAGGAGTAGCTGTAAGCTCATGACCCTCGGTCTTCATACGAGCAAGAATATCCACTGCAATAGGTATAGTGCTGCTATGGCCATCTATGAAAGCACTCATATCTGCAACCAAGCTATGTGTATATGATCTGAGTGCAGTGTTGTACGCAATATAAACATCTCGGGTAGCTATGGCCTCGTCCTTCTCAATATAAGCGGCATCTCGGGCGACCAAAGCCTCCTCAATCTCAACAAAAGCTGCATCTCTAGTAGATCGAGCCTCGTCTCTCTCAACAAATAATGCATCCCTAGTAGCTCGAGCCTCTTTTCTATCAGCAAAAGCTGTATCCTTACTAGAAAGGGCCTTCAACATCAGTGCTCTAGCCTGATCCCTCTCAAAGGTCAACCGAGCTATTGAATCGGTAAGAGCTGGATCTGTCTCAGTAGGAACGCTTGGGGGGTAATTGACTAAGGCTGCTGTCAAACCAGTAAACAAATCATTCTCCGTGGGAGAATCAAGATCCTCCACAGGTTCCTCCTCATCCGAATCAACGCTCAATTCTAAGTGAACGACTGCAGCCAATGCAATATCGGCATCTAACCATGCTGAATACTCTGGAGAACAATCTGGATGGCTAATAGAGAACTCAGTCATCTCCCTATGAGTCCAACACTCATAAGTCCTGATGAGGTCAGCTGACGACAAAGATGAAGTTGATATCCGCTGATCCATAGCCCCCTCAAAATGGTGGAGGCTCTAAAATTAATCAAACTGGCCCATGACTGCTAGTGGATGATATGTGGTCACCCTTCTCAGACCCGCCAGAGGTAGATAGTACATGCCAACTACATGAGTGATGAAGCTGTAAGAGGAGCTAAGCCCTGAGCAAGGCAAGATCGAAAAGGGATGCTCAATCGCCAATAGAAAGACCAACCATGACGTCGCATCTGAACACTCCGCCGGGCGGAAGGAGTAAGTGTGACGAACAAAATTTTTGTAATTTAATTTAAATATTTATTGAAATAAATAAATATTTTTCGATGATTTAATTGTTGAGTTGAATAATTAATTGACAGAATTGTGGTAGATTAATTTAATTATATGTGTTACATTAGTTAAATTAATGTGAAGAATGTTATTATTCAAAGTATGCATTTAATTGAGCATATTTGATTAAATGAATTATTTAATAAGCATAATATTAATATAATTAATTTAATAATTAATTAGAGAGTTAATGATGTTGACATAATTAATAAAGAAAAATTTAATTATGTGACTATGTGATTTAATGTGGAATTATTATATTATATTTAATTAATTTAAATAAGATTAATTGATTAATTATAAGTGTGACAATTAACTATATAATAAGAGTTAATTAAATTAATGGGAAATAAAGAGTAATGGTGTTGAGTTTGTACGAAATCGTGACACAATCAAATTGCAAAAATTAGCGGAAGCATGGTATATCAGAGTTTAAAAAAATTCTACAAAATCATCACCCGGATCATCCTTTATACAAATTATTAATTTAAAATGATAAATAAGAAGTTATGGAATCATACCCATGTAGAACGAAGCTTCCACATGTACGAGTTCAACTCTTTATTTTTCGTGATCTCCTTCAATTTTTGAGTTAGATTCCTTCCTTTGATCAACATTAGCCACCCAAGTGTTTGGCCTCTAGAGGTGATCCACCAAGGAAGATGAATTATCAAAAAGGAGGGTGGTTGGCTTAGTTTTTTATCCTCTATAGAAAAGGAGTACTCTCCAACAATTGGAATTGCATCCACTAATATCTATTATAAGACTCCTCTTATATAGATATTGGTCAACCCTTCTAATCCTATTAAACATGGGATTTCTTTTAATTAATTAAACTCCTTTAATTAAATTAGGCTTCCCACCACATAGGGAATAATTAATTAAATTCATTTAATTAATTTGTCTCTTAATCTTATTAGGTATAAATGAGAGTACTAATATTAAATTAATTATTAAACTCCTTTAAAAATTAAAATAATAATAATTTTAATAATATTAATAAGACTCCTCTTATTAATTTATATTTAATATTTCCAAAATATTAAATAATAAACATTAAGCTATTTAATTTATTCTATCACCATAGATTAAATTAATTACACTTAATGTATTATTACGATTATGCCATTATATTCTTAAATAATTATTCTTCCTTTTATGGTGTGACCCTTTAGGTTCTCCATATTAAATCAATTGTGAATAAATCAATTAGAACAATTCTAATCTTATTTAAATAAATAAATTAAACTAATAATCTATTTAAATAAATAATATTTATTCTACAATAAGGATAAGCCTCCCTAGCGTTCAACGACTTTCCAATTAATATAGATTTCAACATTAATCATAAAAGAACCTGTGAGTAAATAGTTATCGTACAATTCAATCCTTCCGCCATACAATGTCCAAATTAAATATAAGACATGGATTTACTGCCAAGTCTTATTTTATTTAATTATATGTATTTCGATTAGAAAATGCACAACTCTAAATAATGCAAATTAAAAACTCCTTTCTAATTTCATTCTACCTTGGCCAAGGATTCCTCGGTTGTCATTTATCGAATCACATAGGACATATCTCCTCTTTTACTAGAGGTGGTAGATTCTTTATTGATCATTCATTATCTCCATATGTAACTCATTACACCCAAGCATACCCTTTTATATACCCTAAAGGGTTTTAAGGAATAAGTCAACGTATAATTCATTACATACAAGATACTATGATGATCTCAAGTCCAAGGATCACTTGTACTACTATCACATTAGGAATTCCTATTGACAGGTGAGTAAAACTCCATTAGGTATTCCATAGCGAGTCACGTTCAGTGAACTTATTTTGCAATAAGCACCTACATACTTGCTTTAGTGTCTCCACACAAATGATCATGAGATCAATCATCCTCATCCAATGAGCAAGCAACATATGTACCAATCTATCCGGATTTACTATTCCCATTTTTAGTAATCCCACGATTGGGAACTATTTTAGTTTTAAAGCTTTCTAAGAATTTAGATCTCATTAGCATTATCATCATCATGATTCTAAAAGCATTGCTTAAAACTATGAGTTATTTACATATTATAAAAACAACACCATGTAGATAATTAAATGGCTTTAATAAATGAATATTTTTATTAATAAATAAATAAGATTGTCTCCAAAGTATATGCTTTATCATCACACATGATTGGCTTGTATGCATACTACTTTCAATCTCCCACTTGCACTAAAGACAATCACTATGGTATCTCATACCAACTTCTCTAAGTGACGATTAAACTGCTGTTGTGTTATATCTTTAGTAAATGGATATGCAATGTTATCTTGAGATTTTATATGCTCCTCTTTCAATGATTTTTTTTAATCAAAGTGTCGCAACACATGTTTAGATTCAAGATGAGACTTAGGAACTATTCCTAATTCTGTAATGAACTTTTCATCTGAAACATCAATTTGCAGCTTCACTTACCGTTATATACTTTGTCTTTGTCACTAACCAACAACCTTTTGTTGTTTGGAACCTTTCCAATTCACTCCACCATCTTTTAAGGTAACGACTTACCCTAAAGTGGATTTGCTATCGTCTTGGTCAGTCTGAAAACTTGAGTCTGTTTAGCACTCTAGTTTAATTCAAACTCATCATGTGATATGATGACATCCTTAGTGTCAGTTAAGTACTTTAAGATGTTTATCACTGTCTCACAGTGATCTTCTCTAGAATATGACTGATCAACATCAAGTCTCGTATATTTCATTGCATACATGATAGTAACTCATGCGATCTCTCTTTTACTGAGGATAATTTTGAGAGATACACTCCATGGCTCATCATCATGAGGCACCTTTTGGAGTTTGCCATGCTAAACGCCTTTAGCATCTAATGAATATACATTTCATTAGGTTAAGCCGAACATCCTTTTAAATCTATTAATATAGATTTATATCCCCAATGCTGGATGTTCTACCCAAATCATTCATGGAGAAATGTTTAGATAACTTTATTTTGATCGATTTTAGCATAGGAATTTTATTCTATATCAGTAATATATCATCAACATATAATACATGGAATGAAATAACGCTCCCACTAACCTTCTTGTACACATATGGTTCATCCTTATTTTTGATAAAATCAAACTCTTTGATTGTCTCATCAAAATGAATGTTCCATCTACGAGAATCTTGCTTCAATCCATGAATGGATTGTTGTAGCTCATATACATGATTTGTTTCAACCATTGAAACAAAAAACCATCTAGCTGTATCATACATACATTCTCCTCTAATAATGTATATTTGAGGAAAGGCGTCTCCACGTCCATTTTGCCAGATTAAGTAATAATAAGCTGCAATCGCAAGTAAAATCCAAATGGATTTGAGCATAGCTTCAAAATCCTTTTTAGATTTTATGGTCATCTACCATTTCTCTGAGTCTTTATTACTCATAGTCTGTTCATAATTCTATGGATCATCATCATTCATGATGTGTACCTCATCGTCATCCTCTATGACGAATCCATACCTCTTAGGTATCTTCGGCACTCTTCCAGATTTACGAATAGAGTGTGATACAGTAGGTTCTTCCACCCGGTCAGGTACCTGACTCTGATCCATAGTAATTTGTGGTTCTTGAACTTCTTCAGGATATATCTTACTCCCACTGACCCCTTCATGGATAAACACCTTTTTCAAGAAGGCAACAAATTTCGCAACAAACACCTTTTGATCAGTTGGATGATAGAAATAATACCCTACAGTTTCTTTAGGGTATCCCACAAATCTACACTTGTCGGATTTAGTCTGTAGCTTATCATATTCAAACTTTTTGACATAAGCTGGACAACCCCAAGTCTTAACATGCTTAAGATTTGGTTTCCTCCCCTTTCACATCTCATATGAAGTCTTTGGGGCAGATTTAGTAGGTACCTTGTTAAGTATGTATCAGCCGTTTCTAGGGCATAACCCCAGAAGGAAATTGGAAAGTTGGAAAAACTCATCATGGATCAAACCATGTCCAACAGTGTTCGATTTTTCCCTTTAGATAATCCATTCAATTGTGGTGTACCTGGTGGAGTCTATTGTGAAATTATATCATTTTCTTTGAGATAATTGAGAAACTCACCGCTCAAGTATTCTCCACCTCGATCTGATCGAAGAATCTTAATACTTTTGCCTGTTTGTTTCTCTACTTCACTTTTAAACTTTTTAAACTTTTCAAATGATTCTGATTTGTATTTCATTAAATACACATATCCAAATCTTGAGTGATCATCAGTGAAAGTAATAAAATAAGAATACCCACACCATGCATTTGTTGTCATAGGTCCACAAACGTCTGTGTGAACCAACGCTAACAACTCTGTAACTTTTTCTCCTTTTCCACTAAAAAGAAATTTAGTCATTTTACCCATGAGACAAGATTCACAAGTTGGATATGATTTATAATCGGATAGCTCTAAGAGTCCATCCTTATGCAACTTGGATAATTTTGTTTCATTAATATGACCGAGTCTACAGTGCCACATATAGGTATAATTAATATAATCTCTTTTTCTTTTCTTAGTTTGTTCTATTTGAAGTATATTTTCATGCAAGTTAAGTATATAAAGTCCATTTAGCAGATTTCCAACACCATATAAAACATTATTTTTAAAAATTGAACAACTGTTGTTCTTTATAATAACGTCATATCCTTCCATAGCTAATACAGAAATAGAAATAATGTTTCTAATAATATTCGAAACAAAATAATATTTATTTAGATAAATGGACTTGCCCGAAGGCATTACTAAACAATAAGTCCCTACAGCTAATGCAGCAACCTTAGCTCCATTCCCCACTCGTAGGAAGACCTCATCATTGCTCAGCTTTCTACTTCTAACAAGTCCCTGCACAATATTACATATGTGAGAACCACAGCCGGTATCCAATACCCAAGTAGAATTATGACTTTCAAAAAAATTAATTTTAATCATAAATAAATCTTGATTGAAAGTCGAAGCTTCCCCAAGCTTCTTCTCTGCTAGAAACTTCTTGCAGTTCCTCTTCTAATGTCCCGGTTCATTGCAATGAAAGCACATTCCTTTAGCTGGTTCAGGTTTCTTTTGTTCCTTTTATTTCCTCTTTCCCTTAGCCTTCTAGGATTTCCTCTTTTTAGAAGATACCTTGGGCATCTTCCTTTTATTGGAAGAATCCACCATCAAGATATGGTTCTTCTTAGATGAGAAGTGACCTTCTGCAGTTTTTAGCATGTTAAGCAGCTCAGGCAAGCTGACATCTAGCTTATTCATGTGAAAATTAACCACAAACTGCGAGAATGTCTCAGGGAGTGACTGCAAGACCAAGTCTTGACTCAACTCCCCATCCATGACGAACCCAAGCTGTCCAAGGCGTTCAATCAAATTGATCACCTTTAGGACATGAGTCTCGACGGCAGTGCCCTCGGTCATCCGAGATCGGAAGAGCTCTTTAGATATCTCATATCTAGTAGTCCTACTCTGTTCACCATACAACTCCTTGAGGTGAAGCAGCATAGCAAGAGCATCCATTTTTTCGTGCTGACGCTGAAGCTTGTTATTCATGGATGCGAGCATGACGCATTGAGCCACAGATGCATCATCTTGCCACTTATTGAAAGTGACAATCTCTTCCTCAGAGGCTGTTTTCGAAACAGATTCAGGGACAGTTGAATTTAGGACATAAGAAATCTTTTCAGCAGTGAGAACAATTCTCATATTTCTTAGCCAGTCCTCATAATTCGGGCCGATAAGCTTATTTGCATCAAGTATGCTTCGTAGTGAGATTAGTGATTTTGACATTTTTAAAATCCTGCATGTGAAAAGACAATATTTTAGCAAACATTCATTTTTATTAATTTTTGCATACCAAAATAAATTTAGGTCTTTATTTTAAATTGGTATCTCCCACTATTTTTATCAAACTATATTACCCTCACTTATATAGTTCGGTAACATCTAATTAAAGATTTGCTAGTGAGAATAAGGATCCTATTTCAAATGTGTATAACCTTGTGGATAGCACAACAAGCGATATACAAATAAATAGGTAGTCAACTCTTGTCAATTACAACACCATGTAACTCTTTTTATTTTGCCTCTTAAATCATAATGGTTAAGTGTGTGTAAACATCCGAACTAAAATGATTTAAGTTAAGTCCAGCCTAGCATTTTCATAAATTCAAAAGAGAAAAATGTTCGTCCTTGTGGATAGCACAACAAGACTATATTGTTCAATTTACTTGAAAAGCATCAAATGTGATTAAATTAATATCTTAATACGTAATACACGCCGTGTGGATAGCACAACAAGCTCATATTAAATATTTAATACTCTATTAATTTATCATGCTAGAAGACGACGTTCGATATTCTAAATATCTTTGAACGCTTTGAACTTAATATTATCTCTTTAAGGGGTTTGTTGTTATTTGTCTCATCTTGTTTAGCGCGCATGCACACATATATATAAAATACCCGATATTTTATTAAACATGCAAAGCATGTTTGCACAAAATATAATATATATAATATTTAGCATGCAATATAGAATACTATATTCTACCCGGTTTGATTATGGACTTTTATTCTTATTTGGTTCACTAGAGCCACCAACTGAACCAAAAGGTCCAACCTAGGAGTGCAAGAATTAAATTTAAATATGACTATTACATTTAAATCCCAGGCTCCATACAAATGAGTCTTCATGCGCTCCTTGCTCCTTGCTCCTTGCTCCTTGGTCTCTAATTTCTTCAAGATAATTCTAACTATTTCTATTACATTAAACTATTTAATTTAAATAGAAACCTTGATCAGCAGTCAAGGGGAAGTATATAGGAGGGAGATAGAATTTACATTGAGAACAAAAATAGAGAAGACAAGGTACGCAGACCCCATTTAATAAAACCCATTCATTCAAGCATTCAACTAAAATAAAATCCAATCATATTGGTCAATAGTCTATAATCAACCCCATTTATTTTCATACATGTCACCATATGTATCAATAAATAAATATTCATCTCATAAATTAAAACATTCCATATATATATGAGTATCACTTAATGGGCAATTTTAATTTGCATGAAATCCAATTTCAAGATTAAAATAAACTCTTTATTTTAATTATAAAATTATTAAGAATATTATATATATATATATATATATATATATTTATATGTACTATTATATAATATATATATATATATATACATATATAAATATATATATATATATATATATATATATATATAATATAAAATATAACGTGAATGCTTCCTGCATCCTGAATCACTTTAACTTGATGCTTACTGCATCCTTGTAATTTTATCGCTATTCGTCCCAAAATAAAAGTAATTCGCGATTATAGATTTTTTTTCTTTCAAAAAAAATATATAATATTAATAATAATTTTATACAATTAAAATTATACCCAATAAATTATTCTAAATACATACCCATATGTAAATGAAATCAAAACAATTAATAAATGCATAAAGGTTTGGCTCTGATGCCACTGTTGGGTTTGTACGAAATCGTGATGCAATCAAATTGCAAAAATTAGCCGAAGCATGGTATATCAGAGTTTAAAAAATTTCTACAAATCCATCACCCGGATCATCCTTTATGAAAATTATTAATTTAAAACGATAAATAAGAAGTTATGGAATCATACCCTTGTAGAACGAAGCTTTTACAGGTACGAGTTCAACTCATTGTTCTTCGTGATCTCCTTGAATTTCCAGGTTAGATTCCTTCCTTTGATCAACGTTAGCCACCCAAGTGTTTGTCCTCTAGAGGTGATCCACCAAGGAAGATGAATTATCAAGAAGGAGGGTGGTTGGCTTAGTTTTCTATCCTCTATAGAAAAGGAGTACTCTCCAACAATTGGAATTGCATTCACTAATATCTATTATAAGACTCCTCTTATATAGATATTGGTCAACCATTCTAATCCTATTAGACATGGGATTTCTTTTAATTAATTAAACTTGTTTAATTAATTTAGGCTTTCCACCACATGTGGAATTATTAATTAAATTCATTTAATTAATTTGTCTCATAATCTTATTAGTAATAAATGAGAGTACTAATATTAAATTAATTACTAAACTCCTTTAGAAATTAAAATAATAATTATTATAATAATATTAATAAGACTCCTCTTATTAATTTATATTTAATATTTCTAAAATATTAAATAATAAACATTAAGCTATTTAATTTATTCTATCGTCATAGATTAAATTAATTACACTTAATGCATTATTACGATTATGCCATTATCTTTTTAAATAATTATTCTTCCTTTTATGGTGTGACCCTTTAGGTTCTCCATATTAAATCGGTTGTGAATAAATCAATTAGAACAATTCTAATCTTATTTAAATAAATAAATTAAACTAATAATCTATTTAAATAAATAATATTTATTCTACAATAGGGATAAGCCTCCCTAGCGTTCAACGACTTTCCAGATAATATAGATTTCAACATTAATCATAAAAGAACCTGTGAGTAAATAGTTACCGTACAATTCAATTCTTCTACCATACAATGTCCCAATTAAATATAAGACATGGATTTACTGTCAAGTCTTATTTTATTTAATTATATGTATTTCGATTAGAAAATGCACAACTCCAAATATTGCAAATTAGAAACTCCTTTCTAATTTCATTCCACATTGGCCAGGGATTCCTGGGTTGTCATTTATCGAATCACATAGGACATATCTCCTCTTTTACTAGAGGTGGTAGATTCTTTATTGATCATTCATTATCTCTCTATGTAACTCATTATACCCAAGCATACCCTTTTATATACCCTAAAGGGCTTTAAGGAATAAGTCAAAGTATAATTCATTACATACAAGATAATATGATGATCTCAAGTCCAAGGATCACTTGTACTACTATCACATTAGGAATTTTTATTGACAGGCGAGTAAAACTCCATTAGATATTCCATAACGAGTCACGTTCAGTGAACTTATTCTCCAATAAGCACCTACATACTTGCTTTAGTGCCTTCACACAAATGATCATGAGATCAATCATCCTCATCCAATGAGCAAGCAATATATGTACCAATCTATTCGGATTTACTAATCCCCTTTTTAGTAATCCCACGATTGGGAACTATTTTAGTTTTAAAGCTTTCTAAGAATTTAGATCTCATTAGCATGATCATCATCATTATTCTAAAAGCATTGCTTAAAATTATGGGTTATTTACAAATTATAAAAATAGCACCATGTAGATAATTAAATGTCTTTAATAAATGAATATTTTTATTAATAAATAAATAAGATTGTCTCCAAAGTATATGCTTTATCATCACACATGATTGGCTTGTATGCATACTACTTTCAAATGGAGCTAGCCAAACAAGGCCCTAGAAGAAGTTGGCCAGTTAACCCATTATGGGATTAACTGACAACCACTTACCCACTATGCTTATATATCATATATGTATTATATTTATACATATATCATATATCAGTTCTTATGACATATTCATACTAGAGTTAGAGAAAATATTAGAGAGAATAGTTAGAGAAAATTTGAGAGAAAAGTTTGAGAGAGTTGAATTTGGAGAAAAAGAAATTATACAATCAAACAGAGTTAGCAAGGATAATCTCTTGATTCAATTTTATATTTATGTTCTTATATATTTTCCATGAAAACTCTATTCAAGTTCTCTGTAATGAATTATTTTGATAATTAACTTAAGATGTGATCATATATATGTTAGTATATGTAATAACATGTTATATATCATGTATACATGAATCGCAGTAATTAAAACTATGTAATTATGTTTTAATTAAGTTTTCAAAAGTTTTCAGAGTTTTTCCATTTACGTATTTTAAAAATTCTCTGTGAATGGAAAAGTTGGTGATTGTTGATTATATGGCTATATATATATATATATATATATATATATATATATATATATATATATATTAATATGTGTTCATAACATATTTTATACCATGTATGCATGATTTAAAATAATTAAATTCATGCAATTATGCCTTAATTGAGTTTTCTAAAGTTACAGAGTATGAAAGTTGTATATATGGCCCCTTATGTACAAATTTATATGCTTTAATCGTTTATTAAACTCTAAATTGATACTTGAATATGATTATTCATGTTTAAACGAATGAACCAGAATTTAAACGGACGGATTCGGCGTATTAACGAATATGTGACTTTTAAATTCATGTTTTTCTTCAAAACATACAATATATTAAAAATAGTGAAATCAAATGCCTTAATTTGTGTAATTATGTGAACTAAGTGTTAGAATCACGCTGGAAACATTGTATGATGTTTATGTGAAGTTTATACTTCATGGGTAACAATAATAATCATCGTATTTGTGTAAATTAAAATTAATTGGGCCTTACTGTGTGTTCTTCGTGAACTGCAGCAACCGAATCTACGTCGCAGTGTGGCCGCGCCGCTTCAAGGAACACTTGGAGCGCGCCCGCGCCATGCAGCGCGCCCGCGCGGTTCCAAAGAGCAATTGGAGCGCGGTCGCGCTTGTCCTGGAGAATTTCATAAAATTTTACTAAGTGTTCAAAGTTCCTAAATATATTTTAAAACCTAATGTAAGGAACATAAAGACATGTTAAGCATATAATGAGATTCTAAAACAATTTAATAACTTATATTATGTGACTAAATTGTAAGTTAAATACGTGAGTTAAACCCGTATTTGTGAAGACTTATAACGTGTTCAATGATCGATGTTGTGATTCGATAAGTATATCGAACTTATAATTAATTGGTATTATGAATGTATTGATATGTAGAATTTAATAAGAAACGTGAATTAATTGTAGCTTATGCAAGAGGCAAGTTTCTAAACCTTACTTTTACATTGAACAAGTTTTCTATCCCTAACTTATTATTGTTAAGCAAGTTCCTTAAACTCTAAATTATTCATTGAGCAAGTTACAGACATATATTCTATATCGAGTATGTTCTTGTTCTTAATTATTTAAGTTCAGGATTTGTCATGAGATATTATAATTCTTTTAAAATGTTACTCAGTTATATAATACTTATTCAATTGTATACTCTTGAGATTCATTATTCAATTTGATTATCAGTTTATTGTTGAACCTTGTAAGACTAGTGAACTCTTATTGATTCGACTAGTCCATAGTTGATGAACGTTCTAAATTCCAGAACTATTATTGAGCTTATCCAAACTAAACTTCCTTTGGTGCGGACTCTGATGTCAAACTGAGATGAACAACCCTGTTATAGGGGATTATTTACGCTTTAGTGTTGAGATATTATGCACAGTATGGTACTAAGGGCTGATCCCCCTAAGTACGAGAAGTAGAGTCCATAGTCTTATGACTGTTAAAGGTTTCATGTATAAACACTTGACAACCTAGGACATAGTTCAAGGTCTTATGACCCTCAAAAGTTCTTTAGATTCTTGTTATTCATTCTTGATTCAAAGGCCGAGTTTTCTAATTCAGAAGTCTTTGATTCACTTATATGTTATTATATTGTTGTTATATTGTTATACATGTGGGCAATTGTGACAACCCGAGAATTTACAAGATTTTAAATGATTAAAATAAATGTTAAAGAATAAAACCTAGATGGAAATTTGAGAATTTATTTAAAATTTTCAAGTAGAACTTATATGGTTTCTTATTTGAATGAGAATAAAGAAAATATGGGTTATTAAATTCCAAAACCATAGAAAGGGTGTGAAGAAATGTTAAGAATAAGGTATTACGATACTTATAAAAATTAATGTGAGCTAAATGGTGTAAAAAATGTTATATAGGTACATGTGGAAATTTTATTAAGAAATTAAATTTCACATGAAGAGATGCTATAAGGTTAAACGAAGATAGTATATGTATAGAAATATATATACTTAGTAACGTGCTATATATTTTAGCAAGAGGAATGATGAATTACGTTAGGGATATGAAGAATCAAGATAAAACTATGTTAGTAATTAGCATAGCTGGAATGTTGACCTTGATTAGCAAATAAGAAGATGAATAAGTATAGAGCTATTAGCTAATATGATTAGTAATAAAAATGGAGTAAGTTAATACTCAAAATTCGAGTTAGAAATAAAATTTTGAAGCACGGACTGCTCGGTTGCGTCCGGAACGTCAAGTTTAGTCAGAAAAGACAATAAACACAAAATGTGTAAGAGTTGACTTTTATGGAGAAAAATCAAAATTTGAGATAGAAGTGAAATATGTGATGATTTATGTGAACTATGTATGTGCTATGTATATGATTAAATAAATATACATTATATAATCTGTATACATTTATTTTGTATATAAAAGAGAATTAACAATAAAGTTATGTAACCTAATACATATATTAAGAATGATAATTAAATAATCTAAGGAGTTATAATATGGGAGAATGTTAGTATTAAAAATATATATTAACCTTAAGAGATTTATTTTCTATATCTTAACAATGAATTTTTTAACCTACTTAAAGCACGTCTAATTGGGTTAAGTAATTAAATGTACATGAGTAAAGATTTGATGTACAAATTGAGTAAATAGAAATTCTAATTAAATAATTAGGGTAGGGTAGAATTAAAATTAGTAGACTATGTTAATTTTTATGACCTAATTATTTTATTAGCAAGACCAAATTATTTTTATGAGTGGCCCAACTTAGCCCAAACTTTTAGCTAGTTAAAGAGGGGCATTTTGGACATTTAGTAAAACTAAATATTACAATAAACAGAAAACAAAATGGGCTAGAAGAGGGGAGAGGAGCGGCCCACAAGGAATGGGGAAAAAAGAGCATGTGGTGCAATGATTACATTATTTTATGGTGGATAAGTGGGCTAGGTGTCACAAGATTAATGGAGCCACCCTTCACCTTATCTAATATGTAATCTTAAGAGAGGGAATGATAAGGATTTGCAATATGTTGGATAGATATGATGTAGATATAGAAGAGAAAGTGGGGAACGGATAAGAAGAAAAAGAAGAAGATAGGATAAGATAGAAAGCGATAAGAAGAGAGGTGGAGAGAGAAAAAGAAAAAAAAATCAAAATCACTTTCTCTCTCATTTTCATCTACTCCCACCCGACAATATAGGGAGGGAATAAGGGGGAGAAGGCTGCACTTAGTGGAGAAAATAAGAGAGGAGAGAAGGGAAGAAAGAATAAGGAAATCAAGATGGAAGAAATCAAAAGGTTTAACTCTAAACAAGCTTATGTAAATTATTTTTTTTAGTTGTTTGAATCAAAACTTGGATTTATGATTTAAATATCCAAAACATTAGATTTATATGTTTATAAGTCTACTATGTTTAGATCTATCACTTTTAAGTGTCAAAATTTAGATCAAAAGCAAGAAAAAGGAAACTATGTTTTAAAAGTTAGAAAATCTTGATTTTCCTAGCCTAAATTATATTTTGCTTGGATTTAGTGTATGTCTGGTAGATCCTTGATCTTAAGATGTATTAGTAGGTATTATGATAGTTTATGGTGGCTAATGTTAGATTAATCAAGAGATCATGAAAGTTTTCTTACAAAACACAAAGATTAAAAAACTATTTTTTAGGGAAAACGTAACCTGAAAGTCAGAAGATCATATCTCCCATTCTATTTTGAATTTTTGAGTGTGGTTAATTTTTGAAGTTATATCTATGAGTCTTCTAAAGTATCCAAGTGAAATCACTGAAAAATTCCTTAGAGATTTTCGTCTGGACAGTTTTTAGAAAAGGACGCGAAAACTGAAAAGTCAAAAAAGTAATCTGTCTGGAAATTCCAAGGGAAGTTTCGGCTACTTAATTAATGTAATAAATTCCAATCTTCAGGAATAGTAAAATATATGTTATAAAGTAGCTTGTGTCCAAAAATGAGCTCATTCCGACTTAAATTGAGCAAGTTATGACTATTTCAATATTTATGTTTTTTCGACGAAAATCGCTATACCCGGAGTTGTATAACTCCGATGGCCACGAAATTTAAACTGGAGGCTCACAATAACATTGTAAGATCCCGCCAAGAGTTGGGAATTCTGGAGTTAAGCGTGCGGTAGTTAATTTTTTAAGGAACTAACTAGAAATGGATTTTTGAAAAAATACTAAAGGAAATTGAAAAATTCCTATTTTTTTTTATGGAATACATGTATTTATGTGTGGACAAAAGATAAAAAAATAATAAGATGATTTGGTTAAAAAAGGGGAATCCAGTTTGCTGGATTGGAATCCAAATTGCTGGATTGCAATCTGGTTTACTATATTGGCCATCAGGTTGCTGGATTGAATGATTAATGAATCCAGGCTTGCTGGATTGGATGTCAGTTGAATCCAGGCTTGTTGGATTGGATGTTAGTTGAATTTAGGCTTGCTGGATTGGATGTCAGTTTGAATCCAGGCTTGCTGGATTAGAGGTCAGTTGAATCCAGTCTGCTGGATTGGAAAATAGTTTATTAAATTAAAATTCAGTTTGAATCCAGGTTGCTGGATTAGTTATATCAGTTTTGTTGTGTTGGGAAACAATAAGTTGTTTGAATCTAGGTTGTTGAATTAGATATTCGGCTTACTAAATTATAAAGAAAGACTTATAAAATGAAAGATTAAGTGTTAATTCACAAGTTATATGACAAAGTAGTGTTAAGTCTAAGGTAGTACAATCGTACCCTTTAATGGTTGATGTATAGTAGCTGGTCTAAACTATTCCTTCATATGGAGAAGGTATATACGAATTAGTAACCGATCTAACTCACTGTGAAAACAGTGTAGACGAGACGGAAACTAATTTGTTGGTTGTTTGTGGGAAACCACTCAGTATACTATATTGAATACTATTAAAGACTCGATGTGTGCTAGGTTTAGACTTGTAAATAAGTATATGGTGTTAAGGTTATCTAATATTTGACTATGTGGTTAAGTGTTGGGCGGTTTACTTTTAAAGTAATAGTATTATGAGATAAGTATGTTATGTTAATTGAAAAATCAATCTTATAACTGATAGGTCTTCGCAATAAAGAAATTAAATTAGATTACGTAGCAGTAATCGATGGTACATGAATGTTCCTATACTCTTTTATTGAGCATGTTCCCTAACTCAAACTCGAGTTATATTTTCAAAGCATGTTAATGGATAATTTTGTTGATTATTCGACGTCTAAACTGATTATTTATTCGCACTCAGTGCATTTTGCATATGTTCATCTGGTATGAAAGGCTGATCACCTTCATTACCCTAAGGTTCAGATAAAATTGTTTATGGTTCTTGTTGACATTAAACGTTATTGATTCAGTCATTCAATTATTGACATGTTAATTCATGCCCTTTCACAGTTATCATATTGCTAAAAACTTGAAAGCTTATTCTTTTTTTCAATCATAATATATCTTCATTGAACTTAAACTTTCTGGGCAAAATTGTTGCTCACTCTTGCTATATCATGATAACAACTTACAGATTAAGACGAAGGCTTGAAGAAGGACACAGACAAGAGCAAAGTACAATAAAAGACTGTTATGCGAATAACTATTTAGTTATCTTATGAAAACCTTTTGTAATTTTGAAGGTATGTATTCAGTTAAGGTTAATAAACTTGGAAAAATGTTATAGAATCATGTGAAATAAACAATATATGTTTATTATTTCTGCATTAGATGATAGAATATGTATGATAATGAAGTACAGTAACATACCAGATCCGAGGTTCTTGGGACTCGAATTTGGGGGTGCTACAGATTGGTATCAGAGCTGTAGGTTATATATACCTTAGGTAGGATTACCTTAGGCTATAACTGCAGAGATGAGGATGATGAATAAACTCAAATAGATTTTAAGTGATAAGAGATGAAATCAGGAAATTCATCATTAAAGATAAGAAGAAGATAAATAAAATTCAAAGAGGAATCTTAAAGAATTATAAGATAAAAATTCGGAGTTACCTGACTCCAGTAATTAAGATGATTAGTGATAATAAATAGACAAGGTCTATAAGATGAAAAGTGTAAGTAAAATCATAATATAGTATCATTAAAGGGAAAGAAGATCGTAAAATAAAACGATTAAAAGATAGAAAAGAATCGTAATTTAACACGATTATAAGAAAAGATCACAACGAGATCTGATGAGGTCATAGGAGGACAGATAATCAATCTATTGAATGAAAACTTTATAGCAGAATTGTTATACGAAAATGGTACTATGAAATAGTACGAGTTAAACTCAGGAAAGAGTTGTTGAATTGTAAATACGGATTAAATGAAATTCGTATTGAGTAAAGAGGGAGCTAGGAATATGTGGGATTTCTGTTGCGGACTCATGTGATTGCTAAGTTGTACAAACCTTTATATGGGCGGGGGTTTTGTTCTTGGTCTAACGACTACTTAGTTTATCACATTTTTAATCATTGAAATGTTGTGTCGCACTATTCGCTATATGTATGTTGAGAAGGTGATTCTTTTCTCATGTGTATAACGGATAGGTAGAAAATATAAGATTAGGTGCGAGTTCTTTAAACTCATACGTATTGTAAGTTCGTGACTCATAATCGTATGGTGGAACCCCTCAGCGAATGGACGACTTTGGTCTGACTAGGATAAGTTCCTAAACCCATAAGATTGTGGTAAGTTCTTGAACTTATAACGCGTGGTATGTTTGATGAACTATACTTGGGTATAGAAAAGTGATGGATGAAGAATGAAGAATTGTTAAATTCTAATGGTGATAGAATAGATAGAATGATTAAGCAATTAATCATTAAAGCAATTGAAGTTGATGATGGAAGCATAGGTATTCTAAATCTTCTAGCTATGCTAGATCTCAAAATTTTTGAAATCAAGCTAAATTCGTACTGATGTGCCTTCAAAAATAAAATTAAATTTTTGTTATCAGCAGCACATGGTTACAATTGTGTAGAAGTGGGCTTCGTATAACTAACTTATTGTTACCTGTTGCGGTATGATAACACTAAAAATGATTTTCAATGGTTTTGAGCGGTTTAAAGAAGAGTCTACGCTAATTATTTTGGCTAGACAAAAATAATTTGTGATATCAAAAGGTATTTTATGTATCATTGATGCATCATGGAACCTGATGCTGAAATGATAAAAATGATGGAGTTATCAATGCAGAATTACCTAGTGTTGGATGTGATATAAGGGTCGTCAGCCCACTATGGTACGATGTAGTATGACAAAGTCATAAAATGATGAAATCCTCAAACGGACTGTAATTACAGTGCGGTCTCATGACGTCATAAAATGAATTTTAGAATTTTAAAGAAAAGTTAAGTGCCAATTTAATTTGGCTAGATACATGTTTCGATTGATATTTGAATTATTGGTATGTCTAAGCTAATTGATTCAGCTAGACAAATATTTATGAAAATTCAAGTATCTCTTTGAGAATTTATGCCGAACCAAATTGTTTTGGTGCGGAATCTTATGCTAAGTCTTAGGTGAACAACCCCGAATATGGGGGATATGCCGATTGGATAAAATAATCTAATCTAGTAGCGCAATTAGTCGCTATACAAAATTGATACGTTATGCATGACGTAAGCGTACGATAAGCTGATTACTTAAAGTACTAGCATCGGTAGTTTACCTTCTTTGTGATTATAAATATACCTAGTAATTTACTATTTTTCGGTGTGAATACCGTTAAAACTATGTGGTCATGGTCTATATGACCCCTCAACATGATTTGAAAAGTTTTAACTCCTTAGAGAGAAGTCATGGAAGAATGTGATGATAGAAGAGCTCCTCATAGTAGGAAGCAATATGTACTCATTAAATTAAGCATGGAATCAGATAAAGGTTAACTTGAAAACCTAGTTTTGATGAATAAAAGGAGTAGAGATTAGTAGACTGTAATTTCGAGGACGAAATTCTTAGAAGAAGGGGTGAATGTGACAACCAGGGAATTTACAAGATTTTAAATGATTAAAATAAAGGTTAAAGAATAAAATCTAGATGGAAATTTGAGAATTTATCTAAAATTTTCAAGTAGAACTTATATGGTTTCTTATTTGAATTAGAATAAAGAAAATATGGGTTATTAAATTCCAAAACCCTAGAAAGGGTGTGAAGGAATGTTAAGAATAAGGTATTACGATACTTATAAAAATTAATGTGAACTAAATGGTATAAGAAATGTTATATAGGTACATGTAGAAATTTTATTAAGAAATTAAAATTCACATGAAAAGATGCTATGAGGTTAAACGAAGATAGTATATGTATATAAATATATATACTTAGTAAGGTGCTATATATTTTAGCAAGAGGAATGATGAATTACGTTAGGGATATGAAGAATCAAGATAAAACTATGTTAGTAATTAGCATAGCTGGAATGTTGGCCTTGATTGGCGAATAAGAAGATGAATAAGTATATAACTATTAGTTAATATGATTAGTAATAAAAATGGAGTAAGTTAAAACTCAAAATTCGAGTTAGAGATAGAATTTTGAAGCACGGACTGCTCGATTGCGTCCGAAATGTCAAGTTTAGTTAGAAAAGACAATAAACATAAAATGTGTAAGAGTTGACTTTTTGGTCAAAGTTAACAGTTGACTTTTATGGAAAAAGTCAAAATTTGAGATAGAAGTGAAATATGTGATGATTTATGTGAACTATGTATGTGCTATGTATATGATTAAATAAATATACATTATATAATGTGTATATATTTATTTTGTATATAAAAGAGAATTAACTATAAAGTTATGTAACCTAATATATATATTAGGAATGATAATTAAATAGCCTAAGGGGTTATAATATGGGAGAATATTAGTATTAAAAATATATATTAACCCTAAGAGATTTATTTTATATATCTCAACTATTAATTTTATAACCTAATTAAAGCAAGTCTAATTGGGTTAAGTAATTAAATGTACATGAGTAAGGATTTGATATACAAATTGAGTAAATAGAAACTTTAATTAAATAATTAGGGTAGGGTAGAATTAAAATTAGTGGATTATGTTAATTTATATGGCCCAATTATTTTATTAGCAAGCCCAAATTAATTTTATGAGTGGCCCAACTTAGCCCAATCTTTTAGCTAGTTAAAGAGGGGCATTTTAGACATTTAGTAAAGCTAAATATTGCAATAAAAAGAAAACAAAATGGGCTAGAAGAGGGGAGAGGGGCGGCCCGCAAGGGATGGTAAAAAGAGAGCATGTGGTGTAATGATTACATTATTTTATGATGGATAAGTGGGCTAGGTGTCACAAGATTAATGGAGCCACCCTTCACCTTATCTAATATGTAATCATAAGAGAGAGAATGATAAGGATTTGCAAGATGTTGGATAGATATGATGTAGATATAGAAGAGAAAGTGGGGAACGGATAAGAAGAAAAAGAAGAAGGTAGGATAAGATAGAAAGAGATAAGGAGAGAGGTGGAGAGAGAAAGAGAAAACAAAAATCAAAGTCACTTTCTCTCTCATTTTCATCTACTCCCACCCGAAAATATAGAGAGGAAATAAGGGGGAGAAGGCTGCAATTAGTGGAGAAAATAAGAGAGGAGAGAAAGGAAGAAAGAACAAGGAAATCAAGATGGAAGAAATCAAAAGGTTTAAACTCTAAACAAGCTTATGTAAATTATTTTTTTTAGTTGTTTGAATCAAAATTTGGATTTATGATTCAAATCTCCAAAACATTAGATTTATATGTTTATAAGTCTACTATATTTAGATCTATCACTTTTAAGTGTCAAAATTTAGATCAAAAGCAAGAAAAAGAAAACTATGTTTTAAAAGTTAAAAAACCTTGATTTTCCTAGCCTAAATTATATTTTGCTTGGATTTAGTGTATGTTTGGTGTAATGGATCATGGATCATGATAGATCCTTGATCTTAAGGTGTATTAGTAGGTATTATGATAGTTTATGGTGGCTAATGTTAGATTAATCAAGAGATCATGAAAGTTTTCTTACAAAACACAAAGATTAGAAAAACTATTTTTTGGGAAAAACGTAACCTGAAATTCAAAAGACCATATCTCCCATTCTATTTTGAATTTTTGAGTGTGGTTAATTTTTGGAGTTATATCTATGAGTCTTCTAAAGGATCCAAGTGGAATCACTGAAAAATTCCTTGTAGATTTCCGTCTGGACAATTTTTAGAAAAGGACGCGAAAATTGAAAAGTCGAAAAAGCAATCTGTCCGGAAATTCCAAGGGAAGTTTTGGCTACTTAAATAATGTAATAAATTCCAATCTTCTGGAATATTAAAATATATGTCATAAAGTAGCTTGTGTCCAAAAATGAGCTCATTCGACTTAAATTGAGCAAGTTATGACAATTTCAATATTTGCATTTTTCTGACAAAAATCGCTATAACCGGAGTTGTATAACTCCGATAGCCACAAAATTTAAACTAGAGGCTCACAATAACATGTGTAAGATCCCGCCAAGAGTTGGAAATTTTTAGAGTTAAGCGTGAGGTAGTTAATTTCTTAAGGAATTAACTAGAAATAGATTTTTGAAAAAATACTAAAGGAAATTGAAAAATTCTTAAAAAAATATTTTTGTGTATGGAATACATGTATTTATGTGTGGGCAAAAGATAAAAAAATAATAAGATGTTTTGGTTAAAAAAGAGGAATCCAGTTTGCTGGATTGGAATCCAAATTGTTGGATTGCAATCTGGTATGCTGGATTGGCCATCAGGTTGCTAGATTGAAGGATTAATGAATCCAGGCTTGCTGGATTGGATGTCGGTTAAATCCAGGCTTGCTGGATTGGATGTTAGTTGAATCCAGACTTGCTGGAATGGATGTCAGTTTGAATCCATGCTTGTTGGATTAGAGGTCAGTTAAATCCAGTCTGCTGGATTGGAAAATAGTTTACTAAATTGAAATTCAGTTTGAATCCAGGTTGCTGGATTAGTTATGTCAGTTTTGTTGTGTTGGAAAACAACAAGTTGTTTAAATCTAGGTTGTTGAATTAGGTGTTCGACTTACTAAATTATAAAGAAAGACTTATAAAATAAAAGATTAAGTGTTAATTCACAAGTTATACGACAAAGTAGTGTTAATTCTAAGGTAGTACAATCGTACCCTTTAATGGTTGATGTATAGTAGATTCCTTCATATGGGGAAGGTATATACGAATTAGTAACCGATTTAACTCACTGTGGAAATAGTGTAGACGAGATGGAAACTAATTTTTTGGTTGTTGGTGGGAAACCACTCAGTATACTATATTGAATACTATTAAATACTCGATGTGTGCAAGGTTTAGACTTGTAAATAAGTATATGATGTTAAGGTTATCTAATATTTGACTATGTGGTTAAGTGTTGGGGGGTTTACTTTTAAAGTAATAGTATTATGAGATAAGTATGTTATGCTAATTGAAAGATCAATCTTATAACTGATAGGTCTTTGTAATAAAGAGATTAAATTAGATTGCGTAGTAGTAATCGACGGTACTGGCAAGTTCCTATACTCTTTTATTGAGCAAGTTCTCTAACTCAAACTCGAGTTATATTTTAAAAGCATGTTAGTGGATAATTTTGTTAATTATTCCACGTCTAAACTGATTATTGATTCGCACTCAGCGCATGTTGTATATGTTCATTAGGTATGAAAGGCTGATCACCTTCATTACCCTAAGGTTCAGTTAAAATTGTTCATGGTCCTTGTTGACATTAAACGTTATTGATTCAGTCATTCAATTATTGACATATTAATTCATGCTTTTTCACAGTTATCATATTGCTGAAAACTTGAAAGCTTATTCTTTTTTTCAATCATGATATATCTTTGTTGAACTTAAACTTGTTGGGCAAAATTGTTGCTCACTCTTGCTATATCATGATAACAACTTACAGATTAAGACGAAGGCTTGGAGGACACAAACAAGAGCAAAGTACAATAATAGACTGTTATGCGAATAACTATTTAGTTATCTTATGAAAACCTTTCGTAATTTTGAAGGTATGTATTCAGTTAAGGTTAATAAACTTGGGGAAATGTTATAGAATCATGTGAAATAAACAATATATGTTTATTATTCCGCATTAGATGATTGAATATGTATGATAATGAAGTACCGTAACATACCAGATCCGAGGTTCTTGGGACCCGAATTTGGGGGCTCTATAGCAATCGTGCTCACTCTTACGTAATAATAACATTGCAGTTAAGAACGAAAGATCTGACGAGCCTTCCACTGGCAAAGGCAATGGGAAAGTCAACAAGTGTTGAAGACTTGTTGTTTTATGGTTAATGTTTATTAAGACCTATGTTAATGTTATGTAAGACTTATTATTTGTTTATGTTTCTGCAAAGATGTTTAAGGTTAGTATGACCTGAGATTAATATCTTCATATTCAGATGTTTTAACCCCAAAAGGGGATGATTTATTTCTTTCTATTTAATGTTTTTCATTTATTATGGGTAGATAGAAATATGATATTTGTATAGTGAACACCAAATTCCGTGGAAATTAAAGTACCCGGATTTGGGGGTGTCACAGTAAGACATGCCTATCTCATGGGTAAAATAGTACACATGATGTCTGAAGGTGCCAATAGGACTCAAATGTGTCATGAACCACACATACAGCAGAACGACGCTACCCCTGAAAACCCCTCTGGATGGGTACTACAAAATGTATCCGACCTCAAAGTCTCGGCTAATATCATCGGCAGGATAGGACAACCATGTCTGAGGGCATAAACCACTACAATCAATCCAATGTCCAAGTGGCCCATATATAGTGGCATATACAAATAAGCCGTGACGCACATCTGTAGACTGTCTCCACGTGTAAACTGCCACTCATCTGCAGGAATGATGAAATCTCCAGAATATTGCTTGTAGTTTGTCTAGCCGGCCAAAGCGATCAATCAAAAAGTCTGTGGACACCACATGTGCTGTAGTAATCTCCTCAATGACGACTCTGCATCTCAGACCAGTCATGGTCATAAATAGACGATTCATATCACTAATGGCTGTCCTGGCACAAGGCCGATCTAAGGCCTAACCGATGAGGCGCTCATACTCCTCTAATGTAGGAGTCACTTCGTGAAGGCCTAACCTAAAAACCTGGCGCTCGAGTATCCAACGGGGCAACATGTCGTCCACAAACCCCCTGTGGAACCTGAAAAGTTAAAAGGGCCAAAGAATGCCCCAGCATCTGATCAACTATCCCTCTAGCTGTGGGGGGCAGACTGTCATACCAAGATCTCAATGACGATGCTACCAAAGATTGTGGCAAGTGTTCGATACGGCTGACTGTGGATGACGACATCTGTATAACCGTATCATGAGACCCTCCAGGGGTCAAATCTAAACTCACCTGTCTAAATGTATATCCATGACATATTACATGCATAATGAAAATGATAAAATGACAATAGGATGCAATAGATAGGAAATATCATGCATTTCTAGAATATACTATTTACTGAAAGCATCATCTCTGTCTGCTCATAAAATACAAAATTAAAAGTATACAAAAATGGGGCACATCCGCCCAACAACTAACAGAGGCCTATCAAAAGATATAACTAGAAATGGGGCACAGCCACCCAATATCTAATAGAGGCCTATCAAAAGATATAGCGAGAAAAGCTATCAGAAGAAATCTATAACATCTATATCCAGGCGATCGACCTGCTGCACCTCTTCCTATGTTAACAGTGGGAATGTCCGGTCGATACAAGGGATGATCATCACCTACATAGTTGCCAAAAAATGGATTTGCTGAGGGGCCAGCTCCAGAGCTGGAAGGATCAAACGAATCTGCCTTGGAAGGATCCCTGCCAAGGTGCTTGATGAAAAAGTGAGCCCTCTCCAACCCTTGGGTCAATCTTAAAATTTGCTCTAGATGAGTCGGCTCTCGGAGGCAAGCTATCCAGTGTGTCATCATCACAGTTCTCGACACTATGTCTGCCATAAACTTGGTAGCACGAGTCTAAGCCCTAATAGTGCGGGGACTTCACCAGCTATGAAATGCCTCCTGGATGTAAGGACCCTCTGATAGGGTAAAGCCATCTATGCCCACAAGTAGAATGTCTATGAGTGGCTGAGCTAATGGCTAATGATGATAAGCAGGAGGAAGAAAGGAAATGCGGATATCTCCCGTGATGCATCGAATATCGCGCTCTCCTAAATAGAGCTCCCAACCTCCCTCTATCAAAAAGGGGATCCTTCGAGTGGACAATGCAAACTCCCTACCAGTCGGGAAGCCATCCTCAAACCCAACTGTCAAATAGTCCGAGGTGTAGGGAACCCACAAGATCGAATTGGCTGTCAACAACTCTAGCTGCATGGGGGAGTGGGTAAATCCCTCGGCTACAGAGACCTCGGTCAAAGTGGAGTGATGCCAATGCCATCCCCTCGGATAGGTCTCCAAGCCAAAAGTAGTGGCTCGGCGTAGGCAAGGAAGCCTCTCATATGCCCAAAACTGGCAATGCAAAGATCAAAAGACCTCAATGGTAAATATTGATAAACACAAATGAGGAAATTTGAAAGGCGAAAGATGAAGTACTCACCAGTAGGAAAGGATAAAAGCCTAGCCAAGCCTCCGTCACGCCCTTAGAGCGTAGACGCATCCCTCAAAGAAAATAGGTGAAGCTATAGGTACCCTAATCAAAATCGCTGAGGTGCTCCACGTATCGAGTAGCGCTGACCAGGGCAAAAGACACCGTTGAGGAGTTGTCTGCAATGAAATAACCCCTGATGATCACCAAGAACAATCGCCGAAGAATGTGATCTCTAACCCTTTAGTCATCAGTTAGAGGCTCAGTCAAAGCCCCGCTTTGGGCATCTACACTCAAGGGACCAGAACGGACAGTCCGACCCTTGATGGCCGTTATAGGAACTCCCAAAAGGGATCTAACAACAACAGGTGAAATATCAGCCAATAACAAAACTGGCTCCCCTGCAAACTCTATTCTGGTGATGAACCTCCAATCCATAGGTGTCATCATCACCTCACAATCCAATAGATGAAGAGATTAGGTCTGGTGGAACCAGTGCTCAGACAAAGCCCTCAGAACACCCCAGGGGCAACGGCAGGGAGGAATAGAAAAGAAGGCCTCAAACCCCCAGTTGTTGACGATGGCCTGATGCTTCGCATGGAGAGTATGATACAAGGAGTGGACGCTAAACTATTTCCCCCTAGGATGCATGAAGCCGGGAACCTACACTAGTCCAGATTAAACATGTGCCCTGAAATGGCAAAAGAATGAAAAAAAGGAAATCCATGATGAAAGTTTAGTCACCTCATTGGCGTGAAGGTATATCGATGGATGGCGTCTCAAATCGCCCAGCAGCTCTAGGATCGGCACAGTGATGGCTGGAAGATACCTAAGTGGAGCATAAGCTGGGGGCAGGATCAAAAAATGGGACATCCTCATCGTCCACGTCATCCTGCATCTCAGCCCGGATCGGACGAATCATAGACTCTGCTAAGCGGCGCGGTGGCCGGGCTGGATGCGATTGAGGACCGTCAAAAGCTCTCCTCCGCCTCACACCTGAAGTAACCCAGCTAGCACTACCGTGTCTATCTGGCTCCATAACCTGAACAAAGTCTCCAAATCACCTCAGAAAGGGTGAGGTAAGCTTTAAACCTGTGGCTTATTAAATTAAATCATTACTTCATGCATTTTTAAGTCCTAAAGCATGCATTAGTTAACCAAAATCCCCAGTAGTGTCAAAATTGCATGTTTATTCAATTTCAGGCTTTTGAAATATTTTTGCCAAAGTCCCCTTTGTAAAATAGACTATCCGCATGCACATAGGCATGACTAGGTGGCCATTCAATAGCACACCTACCCAAAAACATGAAAAGTTAATATTTATGAAAAAAATCAAAAATTAAGCTCCCAATGGCAGCTAAATTACCATGAGTAATTGTAGTTAAAAATCCAGGCTCATTTGGCCTCAAAAAGGATGAGTAAACTGATAAAAAAGGACGTCAATTGACTGTCTCAGAAATCAAATTTTTTTTACATCAGAACGTTCAGCACAATAAAATATGTATATTTACTAAGTCTTATTTTTTTAAGTCATATAGGCACGCCTATTCGCTATATTGTGTTTAGAAGCATACTATATAATATCTAACATTCTAACGGTCAAAACAGGAAAAGAAAGGATGTAAACGTTACCAAAGATGTTCAAAACGTTTGTACAGTGACGAAATTTGAAAAAAGCAGCCCGAACTCCATAGATCTGAAAAAGAAATTTTGGATTTTCTTTAGATTTCAAAGTTGAAAATGAATTTTAAAAGCCTTCGGTGCCCAAGTTATACTTGTAGGTAGTAGCAGCTCCACCTCCAGAAGTCGCAAGTGTGCCTACGGCTCCCTACAGTGGGTCCCACCCCCTCCAGTTCAGTCTAGTTAGAGTTAAAACAGAGTTTACAGAAGCTAAAAAGTCAAATCAGGGAAAAAACTGCTACGCGATTGAGCGGATTAACCTGAAACCCTGCGTCTAAGTGGAAAATTCCTGACGAAGGAAGGAACTTCATATAAGCCATTGGTAGAAGCCCTGATGCTGTATTCAGAATGCGATGAGGAAAATTACTAAAAAAAGCTGAAAACTGCCTCTGTTAGAGCATCGGGAAAGTCCGACATTGTGAACAGCGGGTTTTGAATGCGTCAAAGTATCCAGATTGGTCTGAGGGTGTGATTCCTCAGATATAGCATTCCCACATCGAGATCGATTAGGTCTGACATTGCAAGTCGTTAGTGACAACTCCAGCGAAGCATCGAGAAGAGCCGGTGATGAAAGCAGTTGAAAACTACTTCAGGGAAGGTCAGAGTATCTGACATGACAAGCCATTGGTGACAACTCTAGCGAGGCATCAGGAATGAGCCGGTGATTAGGATCAAAAAGAAATTTCTCCCCATAGAGGACAGATGATGGAATCTGTTATACAAATCCCCAGCGGGAGCACCTAGAGGGATAGGTGGATCAACCGATCATGTAAACTACTGTTTGAGTAGGCATCGAGTAGGTTTAATGATGGTCAAATCATTGTCAACTATTGTTCTAGTAGATCATGAGACGTCTACCTCCGACAGTAATATCGGCGTTAACTGAACAGTAATCCAAATTGTTGGCGACAACTCCAACGTAGCGTCGAGAAAGATCCGATAATGTAAATTGGTGTAAGTTATCATCAGGATAGGCATCGGGAATCCTCAATGAGGTCACTCATTAAAGGAGAAGCACCCCCAGCTGGGACACTGAGAAAGTTCGATGGTTCAATTGACCGCTGTAAACTATCGTTTGAGTAGGCGACAAGAGAATTTAGTGAAGGCTATCACGGATGAGGTCATCCCCAGCAGAAAATGATGTGAAAAACCAGTGATAGCCTATACCAAAATGGTATATAACTTTTGTAACATTACACACCATGCATTGCATTACATTTGTATATGTCATATATCTAGTGTCTAGCAGTTAATATCCTGTTCATTCCATTGCATTGGATAAACATGATAAAGAGGAGCATCTGTAGACACTCGAAATTTGCATTCCTATTACTAACCTTGCACGAGGGAAAAACTATCTTTTTCACCCCGGTAGAATTGGGATGTCAAGTCAAGCCCCGACGACAACCCCGGGAGGTACAGAAGCCCTGACGATAACACCGAGAGATCAAACTCAACCTCGATTATAATATTAGGATGTCAAGTCAAACCCCGAAAGAACCAAGATGTCAAGTCAAGCCCCGATGACAACCCTGGAAGATACAGCAACCCCGGTGACAACACCGAGAGATTAAACTCAACCCCGGTCACAATACCAGGATGTCAAGTCAAACCCCGACAGAACCGGGATGTCAAGTTAAACCCCGACGATAACCCCAGGAGGTACAGGAGCCCCGGCGACAACACCTAGAGATCAAACTCAACCCCGATCACAATACCCGGATGTCAAGTCAAGCCTCGGCCCCAGTGACAACCCCGGGAGGTACAAGAGCCTCGACGACTACACTGGGAGATCAAACTCAACCCCGGTCACAATACCGAGATGTCAAGGCAAGCCCTGGTAGAAACGGGATGTTAAGTTAAGCCCCGGAGATAACCATGGGAGGTACAGGAGCCCCGTCTACAACACCGGGAGATCAAACTCACCTTCAAAGACATCCCTGAAGCATAAAATCATCTCTAGAGACAACCCTGGGAGACCAAATCAACCTCGGAGATAACCTTGAGGAAGAACAGAGTCGGCTGGGATCAAACCTTGGAGACAACCCCGAGAAAACAGTCGAAAACTTGGCCAACACAAGAGACGACCCCTGGACGGGAAAAAAGGTTATTATATGGACTTAAAGCCAAATCAGTCAAAAACAAGCCAAATTGATGCAATGAAGGTCAGAAGGAGCTATAACATCGATCCCAAGTGAAAACAGCACAATACAGCTCAACGAACAGACTGCGAACAAACGAAGATCTGGTTATAAACACATCTTCCAGGATTTAGAAAAGGTCAAGTCCTATGTCATTGTGTCTCTCTCGGAAAGGGCTTTTCGGAAAGGTATATCTCGCCTCAAACAGACGCCCGGATCAAAAGTTAATAAGGTTCGAACCTGACATCGCGTTGCTTAGAGTGCATTTACTTCGAGACGATGGGACCCATAAAAGTGGGCCCCACTCGAGAAGCCGCAGGTAGAGTCGCGGCTGCTGCGAGTGCAATTGCTACCATTTTGGTCTATAAATGAGACCCCCCACCCTTGCAAAAAAATAGAGAAACAAATAAAAAACGCTTTAAAACTCCGCCCATTTCGACCGTTAGCCCTACTTCTAGTATTTCAAACCTAGATTTTATTCTTATAATACGTTTGCATACGTATATTCTACAACATACCAAAAATTAACCGGTGGAAAAGTCAATTTGAAGCCCACCGAGTGGCAAAAAGCAAGTGGAGTAGTCCATTGTAAGTTTTTTTTACGATCAGAAGGCATTTCTTACTTCATTACGTATATGTGAATGTGCATATAAAGTTTCATCTTCTGGTTTTTCCAGAAACTCAGTTTTGTCGCTTTTTTAGCTAACTTTTTAGTATATATAAGTATATATATACGTTTTTCTTCTTTTGCACAGCCTGGATTGTTAATCCGTGGCTTTTACAACTTTTATATATATATATATATATATACATATATATATATATATATATATATACCTTTCTGTCGAGCCTGGAGTAATTCATGGCTCTTTAACGCTTTTTTAAATATATATATATATATATACATTTCAGTTAGGCCTGGATTTCAAATCTGTGGCCCTTTACAACTTATATATATATATATATATATATATATTTCCATTTCAGTCAGTCCTAGATTGGAAATCCGTGGCCCTTTACTACTTATATATATATTATTTGCTCATTGTGATTAAATATCTGTTTTAAATGTTCATTTGATATGTATTTATTCTAATGTAAATTTTGGCGAAGTAGATTTATCTAAATCTAGCCTTTTCTAACTTTCAAACGGTTCAAAATAGGTCCAACCTGAATCGAGAAGCTAGAATGGCTAAGATTTATTAAAATCTAGTTTTTCTAGTTTTGTAAATATTAAAGCAACCTAGCCACCCTAGATCTATATCTAATGGGAACGGAAAACTTTGGCTACGCGCATACAAGGATTTGACTGATGAATCCTTTGTTTTTACGACGTCTAGAGTACAATATGCTTTCTTTGTGAATATATGCGATGTGAAGGTTTTCTTGGCTATTTTCTGTGAGCCTAGGAATCTTGGGATTAAAGATTAAACTGATCTAAATCTGATTTCCACGATGGACAACTTCACCTTACAAATGTACCGTGCCAATGTTTCTGTAAAATGTACATTCGAGGGACCTTAAACCGGTTATTCGGATTTAAGGTCTCAAATATAGTGAAATATGGTTTGTAGTGCTAGAGTCACTTCGATGGTTGTCATGCCCATAACAAGACCATCACTTGTATATACATTCTGTGGTCGAGGATGCCTCGCATTCTGACAATAAACATTCAAATCGATCCAAAGGCTGAAAAGAATAAAATGGAAGTATCGATATGCTTCAATTCCAATGCAAGCGATAGGGTTTGAAAACCATATTTCAAAACATCATTTTCATATGTTGTCTAAACAAAAGGACTTTTCAAATAAATCAAACGCTTCGTATGTAGGTCCAATGAAGCATAGCACTACTTTCAAATAAAATAAACGTAGGCTCAATTACTTCTAGCATACACACACACATTGCAAAGTAAAAGGGAAATATTGAAAAGATGGGGTACCGTGTTTCACGGGAGTCGGGGAGTGCCTAACATCTTCACCCCGCTTAACCAAGCCCCCGAACTTTAAGAATCTCGGTTTCAAGGCCAAGTTTTGACATCGTCCAGTAATTGGGCCTACTTGCAAAATCAAACAAAACTCGATTAAGTTGGTACAACCATTTCAAATATACCAACGGCGACTCTGTAAACCTCTCAAATCGTCGACATGATACATGTTGGCCATTTCCTAAAAATTTCACCCTTTATAAAACAGATAAGCCAGATAAGAGTAGAAAACAACAAAATTTAGAAAGAGGAAGATCTGTCCAAAGCGAAAAGATTTTTCCCGCCGTCGACAGGTGCAACTGCTACCATTTTGGTCTATAAATGAGACCCCCCACCCTTCCAAAAAAGGGAGAAACAAATAAATATCGCTCTGAAACTCTGCTTATTTCATCCCTTAGCCCTACTTCTAGCACTCCAAACCTAGATTTTATTCTTCCAATATATTTACGTACGTATATTCTACAACATACAGGACCTGCAAAGCAAGAATGATTGAGTTAAGAGTTTAATCAGGTCGGCCCTGTCAATGTCAGGAAAAAATCTTGTCGCTTTGGACAGATCTATTTTATGAAGGGTGAATTTTTTAGGAAAAGGCCAACATGTATCATGTTGACGATTTGAAAGGTTTGCAGAGTCGCCTGTTGGTATATTTTGAAATGGTTGTACCAACTCAACCTAGTTTTGTTTTTTGTTAAGTAGGTCCACTTAGTGGACGCTGTCAAAACTTGGCCTTGAAACCGAGATTCTTAAAGTTCGGGAGCTTGGTTAATTGGGGGGAAGGTGTTAGGAACCCCCCGACTCCTATGAAACACAGTACCGCCTCTTTTCATTATTTTCCTTTTAATTTGCAATGTGTGTGTGTATGCTGGAAGTAATTGAGCCTACGTTTGTTTGATTTAAAAGTAGTGCCATGCTTCGTTGGACCTATATATAAAAGGTTTGATTTGTTTGAAAAGTCCTTTTGTTTAGACAAGATATGAAAATGATATTTTGAAAGATGGTTTTCAAACCCTTACGCTTGCATAGGAATTGAAGCATATCGATACTTCTATTTTATTCTGTTCAGCCTTTGGCTCAATAAGAATGTTTATTGTCGGGATGCGAAGCATCCTCGACCACGGAATGTATATACAAGTGCTGGTCTTCTTCTGAGCATGACAACCATCATAGTGACTCTAGCCCTACAAACCATATAGTTGGGAATATACATAAGAATGTTATTCCTATATTATATGATTTGATTATGATATAAATGAATGAATATGCAAGTATGCTTACATTGATAAAAGCTGTAAAGTCCTTTGATAGATAATAGGAATATATATACAAGGACTTAGAATGAATTGATCAAATATGTTAGGTTGATCCTATATAAGCAAAACAGCTTTGTAAAGTCCTAAAAAAAGAAATGATGTAGAAGGACTATAAATATAGAAAGATCAAGCTTATTAGGTTGATCTTATATAGTGTAATAGATAGGCTTGTCTGATCGTCGAGCACTTCACAAGGATCGTAGTCGGCCAGGAGAGATAAGGAAGACTCGAGAACTATCAAGGCGGAATCGTAGTCTGCAAGAAAGTAGATCTCGGAGTTCGTAGTATGCCAGGAGAAACGAGGAAGGATTGTAGTATGTCGAGAAGAACTTTCTCAGAGCCGTAGTCTGCTGAGGAAGTCATGTTCAGAATCGTAGAGACGGCATATCTATGAGCTGACCGAGCATCTGCCAGAGCTAAGTCAAGAATCGTAGATCACATTTGTAGTAGTGGAGTCTACTGATCATATCAAAGGTTGAGATCGTAGTCGAGCCAGATCAGACGAGGACAGCAAGCATGAAAGGTAGAAATTGTAGTCTGTCAATATCTGATCTCGGAGTCATAGTGTCTGCAGAAACAAGGCTAAATTATAGTCTGCAGGAATAAGGCGTCTACAGAGGTTGCTCATAATGCCAAGGCAGAATCGTAGTGTCAACACGATTCTCAACAGATGAGCACTCCCATAGAATCCAAAGATGAAGCTTCTGGTTTGAGCTGCAAAGATACATTCCACCTGAAGGAAACCAGAGAGCACTCAACGAATGGCATGCAAACTAACAGAAGATCTAAGCACTAACTCAATCGTCATCCAGGATGAATTGTGAAGCCATTCGAGATGAAGTCTTCCACAAGCCGATCAGAAGAAGACTTCAGATAAAGTAACTGACTAGAGAAAGTCAGCAAGTGCAGTAGCTGTTAAGAGAACAGAAGACAACGATCTTGGGATTAACCAGGATTGTAGTGTTTGCCAAACGAGCAGGAACTAATGCAGTTTACACAGAGATACTGGTCAGCTTATGAAGAACAAGACAGAAGTGATTAAGCATGGGTCAGACCATTGTTCATAGGTGAACGGGAGATCACCAGGAGAAAGAGAGCTGGGTATGCCACAAATCTGATGTGTCTTACTATTCAAAAGGAGGCCAGTACAAGTCAAGCTATCAGTTCCTAAGAACAGTCAAGGCAAGCAGAAGTGTTGAAGCACTGCACAAGTGAAGGAAGATGTGTTCTACATTGCAGACCCAAAGAACACTCTTCAGAATCGTAGTGTTGTCTTAATTAGTCAAAGAGCAACATTCGACAAGACACACTACGATCAAGGTCCAAGAATATTTGCATCAGAATCGTAGAGTTCGGGCATCTGAATATTGAAGCACTGGCAACGTCTCAATATAAAGACTGACATCCAAACGTTGCTAATTGAGAGCATCGATGCAAAAGGACAACTCTTGTAGATTCGAATCAGAGAATCAGAAAGGTGATATAAAGATGACTACCAGCCTGACACGAAATGGTGACATCTCTGAGGCGGTAGGTGAAGTAGTAGACTGCTGTGTTAGTAAAGTCAAAAAGGAGCTGTCATATCACATCAGTAGTCTGCACCAAACAACTCGAGATCTATGAAGTAATTCAAATAGCTTCCAACGGCTATTTTCCTACGGGAAGATCCTGGAAGGGTATTTAACAGCTGAAGCTTCAAAGATGAAAGTGTTGCTAAGTTGAAGAATCATTGAGTTGTTGGAATGATACATAATTGACTCTACGAGTTCCACCAGAGATGAACAGAACAAGTCTTAGTGGCTGTGAGACTATGAAGGTGGAAGTAAAGCAGATTTGAAGAAGGACTTGAACAAACTAAAGCTTCACTCAACAAGGATGAGAATGCCATTGAAGATGGCAGCAATGCTGAGAGCCGAGAAGACCAAGAAGATAGCATTCAGGAAAGTGGCTGAGCATAAAGAAGATCAGAAGAGCCACTCTACAGATCACCATGAAGAACTAGAAGTTGAACAAGTACATATGTAGAACCATGTCTGCATATCAATCAAGAAGGGTTCAAAGGCTGCTAAGGATCAGAAGAAGGTAACCCACAATGAAAAGCCTTAGCAGACCTATGTGGTGATGGTGCACAGCTGACATCAGAAGAAGATGAGCTGAACAGAATGAAGATCAGCTGCACTTGAGAAGAAGAGGTCCAGACTCTATGCAGAATGCAAAGAGGGCCACGCCAAGCTGCTAAGTACAAAGATGATCAAGCTTCAAGACATCTTAGCAGTAAGGCACCAACAACAACAACAACTACAACAACAAGTAGCCAGGGCCTGAGGGGTCCTTGTCCGGAGGGACTAAATGAGTTCCAAAGCTGCGGGTCTTGAAGAGTTCTTAGTGAACTAGAGGAGTTCCAAGTCATAGGACTTGAAGAGTTATAAGTGAACTAAAAGAGTTTCAAGTCAGAGGACTTGAAGAGTTCTAAGTGAACTGAAGTTCCAGGGCTGCGGGCCTTGAAGGAATCTTAGTGATTCAGGCTGCTGCCCTTCCTTAGTGGATTTCCTGCGAGAGTGCAGAAGAGTGGATTTAGGAGCTTGAGTCTCTGAACCACTTAAAACCCCTTGTGTCTTTTACATTCTGTCATTTACATTATGTACTTAACTTCTATAACTGCTATGTTTGTATTAACTACTTTCATCTAAATTAACTCCAAGAACAATGTATCAATGTTTATCAATATACCAATGAAGGGGACATTTAATTATTCCGCTGTGCTTGAAATGATTCTTATGTTTGTCATGTGTTAACTTCTTAGCAATATAAAATAAAATGGAAAATAGTTTAAAAATGCAAAGGATCTATTCAAGCCCCCTTCTAGATCTATTATGTGCCTACTGGGAACTAACAATTAGTATCAGAGCATGTTCTCATGCTATATTCAAAAGCTAATCGCTTTGAGTTTGATCCTAGGCACAAACATTGTTCTAAACTTAGTTTAGTAGTAAGTCACTTGTAAATGCAGATGAGCTCACAAGTTGAAAATAATGTGTACAGGTAAATGTGTATATACACCTGAATCTGCTCAGATTGGTCCATGTTCTCAAATGCTATAGCAACAAGTCCAATCCTTGTCCACGGTCAATCTTGTAGTCTGAAGACCAGAAATGGGAAGTCAAGAGTAGTTGGATGTGAACCTTGAGGTTCAAGGTGATTAAAGAACTAAAGATGACAAGACGTTCTTAGCTTACCTCTTTAAGGCTATGACTGATTGATCGAAGGACAACTGGAGCAACAAGCTATCAAAAATAAATATAAAGATATGCACATCAATGCAGAACCTTATTATAGCAAGGTAAATGACTGTCAAGAGACTGACAGTGTAAAGGTACGGTTCCTCATTCATTATAAATGTGTACACCATGTTGCATCACCTTATGTACTATAACAATATTCTATCAAGAGACCATACTCATCCTAAAAAGGGGAAGAGAGAAAGTACACTAAGATTGGAAACTTAATTTCTAACAAACTTTCTCTCCATCCAAGTCTTAGGTTGAAGATAACATCTGGAAAGATGTCTGAAATAAGTCATACGCATATCAAGATTTCATTAATCTTAAGTGGAGTAATCCTTGCTGAAAGGTTAGTATGTATGTACAAACCTATGTTCTAGGGTTTTGATAATATATAGAGTATGATCAGTTCTAGAGGAGTATCTTGAAGATTCTTAGAAACTGATAATCTCCATGAATCTACCAGATACAAATAAGTAATAAAGTTGATTCCTACTCTACGAACATTCAAGATCTGTGAACATAACCAAGCAAATGATGAAACCATCAAAGAAAAAGAGTGTATTATTAAAATGATTAATCTTACATACACTCACCATCATGCATTTTAAATGACATATCTAAATCTGATACATGCATGGATATGATCACTGATGCTAAATTTGATGTAAATTCAAATATACGAGGAATAAGGATTTTGAGAAAACTAACCTAGTAGGTGATAGTAGTGTGCATACAAGCCAATCATGTATGATGATAAAGCACGTACTTTGTAAACAATCTTATTTATTTATTAATGAAATATTCATTTATTAAAGGCATTTAATTATCTACATGTTGCTGTTTTTATAATATGTAAATAACCCATAGTTTTAAGCAATGCTTTTAGAATCATGATGATGATCATGCTAATGAGATCTAAATTCTTAGAAAGTTTTAAAACTTAAATAGTTCCCAATCGTGGGATTACTAAAAAGGGGATTAGTAAATCCGGATAGATTGGTACATATGTTGCTTGCTCATTGGATGAGGATGATTGATCTCATGATCATTTGTGTGGAGACACTAAAGCAAGTATGTAGGTGCTTATTGGAGAATAAGTTCACTGAACGTGATTCGCTATGAAAAACCTAATGGAGTTTTACTCGCATGTCAATAGGAATTCCTAATGTGATAGTAGTACAAGTGATCCTTGGACTTGAGATCATCATAGTATCTTGTATGTAACAAATTATACTTTGACTTATTCCTTAAGACCTTTTAAGGCATATATAGGGTATGCTTGGGTATAATGAGTTACATATGGAGATAATGAATGATCAATAAAGAATCTACCACCTCTAGTAAAAGAGGAGATATGTCCTATGTGATTCGTTAAATGACAACCCAGGAATCCTTGGCCAAGGTGAAATGAAATTAGAAAGGAGTTTTTAATTTGCATTATTTGGAGTTGTGCATTTTCTAATCGAAATACATATAATTAAATAAAATAAGACTTGACAGTAAATCCATGTCTTATATTTAATTGGGACATTGTATGGTGGAAGGATTGAATTGTATGGTAACTATTAACTCACAGGTTCTTTTATGATTAATGTTGAAATCTACATTATCTGGAAAGTCGTTGATCGCTAGGGAGGCTTATCCCTATTGTAGAATAAATATTATTTATTTAAATAGATTATTAGTTTAATTTATTTATTTAAATAAGATTAAAATTGTTTTAATTGATTTATTCACAACCGGTTTAATATGGAGAACCTAAAGGGTCACACCATAAAAGGAAGAATAATTATTTAAGAAGGTAATGGCATAATCGTAATAATGCATTAAGTATAATTAATTTAATCTATGGTGATAGAATAAATTAAATAGCTTAATGTTTATTATTTAATATTTTGGAAATATTAAATATAAATTAATAAGAGGAGTCTTATTAATATTATTACAATTATTATTATTTTAATTTCTAAAGGAGTTAAGTAATTAATTTAATATTTAGTACTCTCATTTATTCCTAATAAGATTAGGAGACAAATTAATTAAATGAATTTAATTAATTATTCCCATGTGGTGGGAAGCCTAAATTAATTAAAGGAGTTTAATTAATTAAAAGAAATCCCATGTCTAATAGGATTAGAAGGGTTGACTAATATCTATATAAGAGAAGTCTTATAATAGATATCAGTTGAGGCAATTCTAATTGTTAGAGAGTACTCCTTTTCTATAGAGGATAGAACACTAAGCCAAACACCCTCCTTCTTGATAATTTCTCTTCCTTGGTGGATCACCTCTAGAGGCCAAACACTTGGGTGGCTAACGTTGATCAAAGAAAGGAATCTAACCCGGAAATTCAAGGAGATCACGAAGAACAAAGAGTTGAACTAGTACCTGTGGAAGCTTCGTTCTACAAGGGTATGATTCCATAACTTCTTATTTATCGTTTTAAATTAATAATTTGCATAAAGGATGATCCGGGTAATGGTTTTGTAGAAATTTTTTAAACTCTGATATATCATGCTTCCGCTACTTTTTGCAATTTGATTACGTCACAATTTCGTACAAACCCAACAGTGGCATCAGAGCCAAACATTTATGTAATTATTAATTGTTTTAATTTCATATACATATGAGTATGTATTTAGAATAATTTATTGGGCATAATTTTAATTGTTTAAAATTATTATTATTATTATTTTTTTGAAATTAAAAAAAAAGAAAAAAAGAAAGTACGCTGCTATGAAAAAAAAAGAAGAAAGAAGGAGACGTGAATCACGTTACTGGTGAGAGCCATCAAAAACCGTTTTTTTTTTCTTGCTGCAAGGATTCCTGGATATTATGATTTCATAACTTAGTTGGTGAGTCACGATTTTTAAGAAAAGGTGACCCAGGAAGCTAACATGCTTGATTTCTTACAAAAAGTAATCTGATTACAGACATGATTCAATTCAAAAGGTCCGTGGAGGTTGATTTCTAAAGAAAAGTAATTACTATATATATATATATATACGGTTACTAATATATATATATATATATATATATATAATAATAATTTTAATAATTTTATAATTAAAATAAAGAGTTTATTTTAATCTTGAAATTGGATTTCATGCAAATTAAAATTGCCCATTAAATTATACTCATATATATATGGAATGTTTTAATTCATGAGATGGATATTTATTTATTGATATATATGGTGATATGTATGATAATAAATAGGAATTGATTATGGACAATTTGACCAATGTGATTGGATTTTATTTTAGTTGAATGCTTGAATGAATGGGTTTTATTAAATGGGGTCTGCATACCTCGTCTTCTCTAATTTTTTTCTTGATGTAAAATTCTATCTCCCTCCTATGTACTTCCCCTTGACTGCTGATCAAGGTTTCTATTTAAATTAAATAGTTTAATGTAATAGAAATAGTTAGAATTATCTTGAAAAAATTGGAGACCAAGGAGCCAAGGAGCGCGTGAAGACCCGTTTGTATGGAGCCCGAGTTTAAATGTAATAGTTACGTTTAAATTTAAATTATTGTACTCCTAGGTTTGACCTTTTGGTTCATTTGGTGGCTCTAGTGAACCAAACTAGAATAAAAGTCCATAATCAATCCGGGTAGAATATAGTATTCTATATTGCATGCTAAATATTATATATATTATATTTTATGCAAACATGCTTCGCATGTTTAATAAAATAACGCGTATTTTATATATATATGTGCATGCGAGCTGAACAAGATGAGACAAATAATAACAAACCCCTCAAAGAAATAATATTAAGTCCGAAGCGTTCAAATGATATTTGGAATATCGAACGTCGCCTTCTAGCATGATAAATTAATAGAGTATTAAATATTTAATATGAGCTTGTTGTGCTATCCACAAGGCGAGTATTGCATATTTAAGATGTTAATTAATCACATTTGATGCTTATCAAGAAAATTAAACAATCTAGTCTTGTTGTGCTATCCACAAGGACGAACATTTTTCTTTTTTGAATTTATGGAAGTGCTAGGCTGGACTTAACTTATATTATTTTAGTTCGGATGTGCACACACTTGACCATTATGATTTAAGAGGCAAAATAAAAGGAATTACATGGTGATGTAATTGACAAGAGTTGTCTACCTATTTATTTGTATATCGCTTGTTGTGCTATCCACAAGGTTATATACATTTGAAATGGGATCCTTATTCTCACTAGCAAATCTTTAATTAGATGTTGCCGAACTATATAAGTGAGGGTAATATAGTTTGATGAAAATAGTGGGAGATACCAATTTAAAATATAGATCTAAATTTATTTTGGTATGAAAAATTAATAAAATGAATGTTTGCTAAAATGTTGTTTTTCACATGCAGAATTTTAAAAATGTCAAAATCACTAATCTCACTACGAAGCATACTTGATGCAAACAAGCTTACCGGCCCGAATTATGAAGACTGGCTAAGAAATATGAGAATTGTTCTCACTGCTGAAAAGATTTCTTATGTCCTAAATTCAACTGTCCCTGAATCTGTTTTAGAAACAGCCTCTGAGGAAGAGATTGCCACTTTCAATAAGTGGCAAGATGATGCATCTGTGGCTCAATGCATCATGCTCGCATCCATGAATAACTAGCTTCAGCGTCAACACGTAAACATGGATGCTCCTGCTATGCTGCTTCACCTCAAGGAGTTGTATGGTGAACAGAGTAGGACTGCTAGATATGAGATATCTAAGGAGCTCTTCCGATCTCGGATGACCGAGGGTACTGCCGTCGAGACTCACGTCTTAAGGTGATCAATTTGATTGAACGCCTTGGACAGCTGGGGTTCGTCATGGATGGGGAGCTGAGTCAAGACTTGGTCTTGCAGTCACTCCCTGAGACCTTCTCGCAGTTTGTGGTTAATTTTCACATGAATAAGCTAGATGTCAGCTTGCCTGAGCTGCTTAACATGCTGAAAACTGCAGAAGGTCACTTCCCATCCAAGAAGAACCATGTCTTGATGGTGGATTCTTCCAATAAAAGGAAGAGGCCCAAGGTATCTTCTGAAAAGAAGAAATCCAAGAAGGCTAAGGGAAAGGGGAAAGAAAAGGAACAAAAGAAACCTGAATCAGCTAAAGGAATGTGCTTTCATTGCAACAAGCCGGGACATTGGAAAAGGAACTGCAAGAAGTATCTAGCAGAGAAGAAGCTTGGAGAAGCTTCGACTTCCAATCAAGGTTTGTTTATGATTGAAATTAATTTTTTTGAAAGTCATAATTCTACTTGGGTATTGGATACCGGCTGTGGTTCTCACATATGTAATACTGTGCAGGGACTGGTCAGAAGTAGAAAGCTGAACAATGATGAGGTGATCCTACGAGTAGGGAATGGAGCAAAGGTTGCTGCATTAGCTGTAGGAACTTATTATTTAGCAATGCATTCGGGCAAGTCCATTTATCTTAATAATTGTTATTATGTTCTGAATATTATTAAAAATATTATTTCAATTTCTGTATTGGATATGGAAGGATTTAACGTTGTTATAAAGAACAATAGTTGTTCTATTTATAAAGACGATGTTTTATATGGTATTGGAAATTTGCGAAATGGACTTTATACACTTGACTTACAAGAAAATATATTTCAAATTGAACAAACTAAGAAAAGGAAAAGACATGATATTAATTATACCTACATGTGGCACTGTAGACTCGGTCATATCAATGAAACAAGATTATCCAAGTTGCATAAAGATGGGCTCCTCGAGCTATCCGATTATGAATCATATCCAACTTGTGAATCTTGTCTCATGGGTAAAATGACTAAATCTCCTTTTAGTGGAAGAGGAGAAAGAGTTACAGAGTTGTTGGCATTGATTCACACAGACGTTTGTGGGCCTATGACAACAAGTGCACGGGGTGGGTATTCTTATTTTATTACTTTCACTGATGATCACTCAAGATTTGGATATGTGTATTTAATAAAATACAAGTCAGAATCATTTGAAAAGTTCAAAGAGTTCAGAAGTGAAGTAGAGAAACAAACGGGCAAGAGTATAAAGATACTTCGATCAGATCAAGGCGGAGAATACTTAAGCGGTGAGTTTCTCAATTGTCTCAAAGAAAATGGTATAATCTCACAATGGACTCCTACAGGTACACCACAGTTAAATGGAGTATCTGAAAGGAGAAATCGAACACTGTTAGACATGGTTCGATCCATGATGAGTTTTACCGACCTTTCAATTTCCTTCTGGGGATATGCCCTAGAAACGGCTGCATACCTACTTAACAAGGTACCTACCAAATCCGCCCCAAAGACTCCATATGAGATGTGGAAGGGGAGGAAACCAAATCTTAAGCATGTTAAGACTTAGGGTTGTCCAGCTTATGTCAAAAAGTTTGAACATGATAACCTACAGACTAAATCCGAAAAGTGTAGATTTGTGGGATACCCTAAAGAAACTGTAGGGTATTATTTCTATCATCTAACTGATCAAAAGGTGTTTGTTGCGAAACATGCTGCCTTCTTGGAAAAGGAGTTTATCCATGAAGGGGTCAGTGGGAGTAAGATATATCTTGAAGAAGTTCAAGAACCACAAATTACCACGGATCAAAGTCAGGTACCTGACCAAGTAGAAGAACCTACTATACCACACCCTGTTCGTAAATCTGGGAGAGTACCGAAGATACCTGAGAGGTATGGATTCGTTATAGAGGATGACGATGAGGTACACATCATGAATGATGATGATCCATTGAATTACGAACAGGCCATGAGTAATAAAGACTCAGGAAAATGGCTTGAAGCTATGAAATCCGAAATGGACTCCATGTATGAAAACAAAGTATGGACTTTGGTTTCACCACCTGAAGGCATTAAGCCTATTGGGTGTAAATGGGTCTTTAAAAGAAAGACTGGAGCGGACGGCAAGGTGGAGACCTATAAGGCCCGACTGGTTGCAAAAGGTTTCAAACAAAGACAAGGAGTTGATTATGATGAAACCTTTTCACCAGTAGCTATGCTCAAGTCCATTCGGATTTTGCTTGCGATTGCAGCTTATAACGACTATGAGATCTGGCAGATGGACGTGAAAACGGCCTTCCTCAATGGGAAACTTGAGGAGGATGTGTATATGACACAGCCAGAGGGATTTGTTTCAAAGGTTAGAATAAATCAAGTCTGTAAGCTGCAACGATCCATTTATGGATTGAAGCAAGCTTCTCGTAGATGGAACATTTATTTTGATGAGACAATCAAAGAGTTTGATTTTATCAAAAATGACGATGAACCATGTGTGTACAAGAAGGTTATTGGGAGCGCAATTTCATTCCTTGTATTATATGTTGATGATATATTACTGATAGGGAATGACATTCCTATGCTACAATCAATTAAAATCTGGTTATCTAAACACTTCTCCATGAAGGACTTGGGAGAAGCATCCTATATTTTGGGGATAAAGATCTATAGAGATAGATCTAAAAGGATGCTTGGTTTATCCCAAGGAACGTACATTGATGCAATGTTAAAGAGATTTAGCATGGAAGATTCCAAAAGAGGTCTCATGCCGATAAGCCATGGAATACATCTCTCCAAGAAACAGGCCCCAAAGACACCTGAGGAGAGAGACCGTATGAGTAAGATCCCTTATGCTTCTGCAATAGGATCTATCATGTACGGCATGATATGTACTAGACCGGATGTTGCTCATTCACTTAGTGTAACGAGCAGATACCAGTCGAATCCAGGAGAAGAGCACTGGAAGGCAGTGAAGAATATCCTAAAATACTTGAGAAGGACTAAGGATATTTTTCTTGTCTACGGTGGGTCTGAATTAAAACTTGAAGGCTTCACAGACTCAAGTTTTCAAACGGACCAAGATGACAGTAAATCTGTTTCGGGGTATGTTTTTACCTTGAACGGAGGCGCAGTGAGTTGGAAGAGTTCCAAGCAGCAAACAGTTGTTGATTCAGTGACTGAGGCAGAGTATATAGCTGCAAGTGAAGCTGCAAAGGAAGCTGTTTGGATGAAGAAGTTCATAACTGAACTTGGTGTGGCTGTGACAACACAAGAGCAGTTGCACAGGCTAAGGAACCGAGGTCTCATCAGAAATCTAAACACGTGTTGCGGCGATTTCAATTGATCAGGGAGATCATTGAAAGAGGAGACGTCACCTTGGAGCGTGTAGACTCTCAAGACAACATTGCAGATCCATTTACTAAAGCTTTAACACAACAGCAGTTTGATCGTCACTTAGAGAAGATGGGTATGAGATACCATGGCGATTGGCTTTAGTGCAAGTGGGAGATTGATAGTAGTGTGCATACAAGCCAATCATGTATGATGATAAAGCACGTACTTTGTAAACAATCTTATTTATTTATTAATGAAATATTCATTTATTAAAGGCATTTAATTATCTACATGTTGCTATTTTTATAATATGTAAATAACCCATAGTTTTAAGCAATGCTTTTAGAATCATGATGATCATGCTAATGAGATCTAAATTCTTAGAAAGTTTTAAAACTTAAATAGCTCCCAATCGTGGGATTACTAAAAAGGGGATTAGTAAATCCGGATAGATTGGTACATATGTTGCTTGCTCATTGGATGAGGATGATTGATCTCATGATCATTTGTGTGGAGACACTAAAGCAAGTATGTAGGTGCTTATTGGAGAATAAGTTCACTGAACGTGATTCTCTATGGAATACCTAATGGAGTTTTACTCGCATGTCAATAGGAATTCCTAATGTGATAGTAGTACAAGTGATCCTTGGACTTGAGATCATCATAGTATCTTGTATGTAACAAATTATACTTTGACTTATTCCTTAAGACCTTTTAAGGCATATATAGGGTATGCTTGGGTATAATGAGTTACATATGGAGATAATGAATGATCAATAAAGAATCTACCATCTCTAGTAAAAGAGGAGATATGTCCTATGTGATTCGTTAAATGACAACCCAGGAATCCTTGGCCAATGTGAAATGAAATTAGAAAGGAGTTTTTAATTTGCATTATTTGGAGTTGTGCATTTTCTAATCGAAATACATATAATTAAATAAAATAAGACTTGACAGTAAATCCATGTCTTATATTTAATTGGGACATTGTATGGTGGAATGATTGAATTGTATGGTAACTATTAACTCATAGGTTCTTTTATGATTAATGTTGAAATCTACATTATCTGGAAAGTCGTTGATCGCTAGGGAGGCTTATCCCTATTGTAGAATAAATATTATTTATTTAAATAGATTATTAGTTTAATTTATTTATTTAAATAAGATTAAAATTGTTTTAATTGATTTATTCACAACCGGTTTAATATGGAGAACCTAAAGGGTCACACCATAAAAGGAAGAATAATTATTTAAGAAGGTAATGGCATAATCGTAATAATGCATTAAGTATAATTAATTTAATCTATGGTGATAGAATAAATTAAATAGCTTAATGTTTATTATTTAATATTTTGGAAATATTAAATATAAATTAATAAGAGGAGTTTTATTAATATTATTACAATTATTATTATTTTAATTTCTAAAGGAGTTAAGTAATTAATTTAATATTTAGTACTCTCATTTATTCCTAATAAGATTAGGAGACAAATTAATTAAATGAATTTAATTAATTATTCCCATGTGGTGGGAAGCCTAAATTAATTAAAGGAGTTTAATTAATTAAAAGAAATTCCATGTCTAATAGGATTAGAAGGGTTGACTAATATCTATATAAGAGGAGTCTTATAATAGATATCAGTTGAGGCAATTCTAATTGTTAGAGAGTACTCCTTTTCTATAGAGGATAGAACACTAAGCCAAACACCCTCCTTCTTGATAATTTCTCTTCCTTGGTGGATCACCTCTAGAGGCCAAACACTTGGGTGGCTAACGTTGATCAAAGAAAGGAATCTAACCCGAAAATTCAAGGAGATCACGAAGAACAAGGAGTTGTACTAGTACCTGTGGAAGCTTCGTTCTACAAGGGTATGATTCCATAACTTCTTATTTATCGTTTTAAATTAATAATTTGCATAAAGGATGATCCGGGTAATGGTTTTGTAGAAATTTTTTAAACTCTGATATACCATTCTTTCGCTACTTTTTGCAATTTGATTGCGTCACGATTTCGTACAAACCCAACTGTAGGACCCAATCAAGCTTGGGTACCAAAATAGAAATTATCTAAACCTGCAGGTACGTGGTCTATCTATCCACACTAAGGAATGCTGAAGCAGATGGCTTCAGTGACAAAGATTCACCCAGCTGGAGGCTCAAGATATTTCAGCATTGTTCTTGTCAACATTCATCCTATGCTAAAGCCGATTTATGAAGATTTATTGAGCCCAGATAAACGAAGCTCACAAGATTGTTGATCTACATATGGAAGCTGACTATTCATGCCAAGATGAAAAAGATCCTCTATGCTTATTCATACAAAGCATATCAACTCAGATGGAACATCAAAGAAATTCACATCAGAGGATCATCAAGCATTGATCATGAAGAATGCATCATAGAAGTAGAACTCCACGGTGCGGTCTATCAAAGAGCTTAAAGAAAATCGTAGTGTTCTCTACGGTCAAGACTGAGTCAAGCCTGTGTAACCCAACACACAATGATTATGGTACAATGACCACAATCGTAGTGTTCCTCCAGTCAGTATCAAAGTTCACAGTTCTGATTAAGGAGAAAGGGAAACTAACTGAAGGAATGCTGTTAGATGTTGACAAGTTAATAGTCCCAAATGAGTCTTCATTCATCCTTAGTGTATATTGATGAAACTAAGGAAGGACTACAAGCCTACTGAAAATGCCTGTTCAGGTATCAGATAAAGAAAACTACGTTCGTAGTTCTGTCAATAATCGTGGAGAGATCAGTCCTGAAGATATCTCTCTCCATGATCCAAGGAAGCTTTTATGATAGAGATGATTTCAGTCAAAAGGAGATATGTAAGACTGCCTTCTGATGAATATGAAGAAGAAGAATTCATGCTTCTTTGAGAAGATAGCATCATCTATGGGGGAGAAGTGATCTGCTAAGAGCAGCAACACTAAAGGTGTCTAAGATGATTAATGAAGCAAATTCTTCAGATCTTCCAAGCAGAAAAGATAGTCACTTGATTGACTTAGAAAGATCAAGTGAGAAGCTAAAGAGGCTGTGAATTTCAGAAAAAGAAGAAAAGCAGTCACAGAACTAAGAAGTTATCACTCACAACGATTGAAGAGGTGTCACCAATCGTAGAGTCCAGATAAATTATGACTGCATATGGAGAAGCTGCTACAGCCTCTTAGCCTGAACAATTATTAGGGCTGAATCTGAAGAAAGTACAAAAGGCTGTGTCCAAATCAAAGAAGAGGAGCACAAAATTTATCAAGGAGTTTGATCTGACAGATGAAGATATGGAGATGGCGTAGCTCAGGGAGCAAAATGAAGAAGTGGAATTCTTGCCAGAAGTTGTGAGAAAATCTCAGAAGATAAGTCAATCATGGAGTATACCACGATTATCAAGACCACTTTTGCCAAAGATCATAGAGAACAGGAGCTAATCCAAAACAAAAAAAATTCCAGTTACAGAGTCCCAAAATTCTGTTACTGATGAACCAAATGAATATCCATCATAGTCAGTAGTAATGTCCCAAAACATGCTACTGATAGTCATATTAGCCACCCACCTCAAAATCATGGAGTGCCTATGATCAAACATCTGATCATAGTATAAAAGCAGAAGGACACCACGATTACAACCTTTACAAAAACCAACACCAATGAATATCCAGAGTTGGTAAATGAACTCCCCAGCAGAGAGGTCAGATGTGATGTCAGTACTAACCTAGTATAAGTCTTTTCATCTAGTAAGCGCCTCAGGGACAAACCTGATCCTTAGCATTGAGTTAAGAGGTTGGCCCTTCCTAAGCTACCTTACTTTAGAAGGAATGCTAATGTGGAATGCATCACAAGAATGTTTGCTGAAGCAAGCAGCATCTCATCAAAAGATTACAAGCTACAAATGAGAATTGCCAATCCCTTAGAGGCTAATAGAGAAGCTGTCCATTGAAGCATGACCACAGACTACGATCTTCAAAGAAGATGCAAAGGATATAGATCAGTCTGGGAAATCGTGGAGTACCAAGCTAATTCATAAGTCACTCCACGGATTGAAGAAGTTAATGGTCAACAGAAGAAAAGTTAAATCTGGTTAACTGACACGTTGGAGAATTTATAGATTATGACCTATCAACGTCTTACAACTGCCCCACTAAGAAACATGGAGGTAATAGTTACAAGAGGGAAATTCAAATTATTGGCAGTTTCATTTTAGAGAGTTCATCAAAAGCTGCAAACTTGTCAAATCCATACACTTACCCTCTCAAGCCAAAATCTAAACACTTCCAAATAGTCAAATCTTCTCAAATAGATATCCTTTCTCAATTGGTTTCTACTACCTCAAAAGATCCTCACAAAGCTATAAACCCAAAAACCCTAACTCTTCAAATGGCACATTAGCGAGTAATCACTGGCATTAAACTCGGGACTAAAATATTTGAGAAAACTGAGAAGAAGTTCAGAGATATTCTTGAACTTGTGAAGAAAGCTGGATTCTCAGAATGCCTTGAGTCAAATACTCCAATTTATGTTAACTTGGTTAAAGAGTTCTACTTTAACATGACTACAAACTCTGGAACCCTTTCTGCCAAAGTAAAAGGTCAGATTCTAAAGCTGAAATCTTCCAATCAGTGTCTAGGTTTCCGTGACATAGGCCTGAAAAATCTTAATGAAGTCGACACTGAAGGAGCCAAGAAGATTATGCGGTACCAAAGAAATCCTAGTTTGAAGGATATGAAGAAAAAGGAGTTTCCTGAAGAGTTTAAATTCCTTGCAAAGATAGTGGGCAAATGTATACTATGTAAGGACACTGCACGTGACACTATGAGTGATCAACAGTTGAAGATCATGCCTGCAATTGTTCTGAAGAAGCAAATCAATTTTGGAGTTATTCTGCTCGACCAAATGTCCAAATGGCTGGATAAGGCAGAAAAGAAGAGGTTAACAGGGAAACCACTCACAAAGGTTTTCCATGGAAGTCTATTGAGTATTATTCTGAAGAAGAGACTGAAGAATAAGATTAAGGATGATGAAGGTGAAGTCCTAAACAGTCATAAGATAATGACTACACAGCTGTTTGTAAACTGGAAGAAGAACCCAATGGAGAATAAACGGCTAACACATGGCAGCAGCAACAAGCGTACTTCAAGGAAGAGGAAGGCAAGTGCTATGAAAGAAGAAGAGTCTTCATCCTCTGAAGGTGCAATTATCCCAGAGCCTAAGTCTGCAAAGCCTTCTAAGAAGAAAGCCAAAATGGTACAGAAGTAAAAATTAGTTCCCCAAAGAAGTATATCTACTGAAGAAGAAAACGTAAAGTCAGAGGATAAAGTGGGAACTGAGAACTTTAAGGATGATTCTTTAAGGAGCAAGTCTGATAATGAAGGAGAAACTGCAAGTCCTATGGCTAATCCTCAGAGTAGCCATTCTGCTGATAAAGGAGAATCTAATCGTAAAACAGTTAGATCTCCTAGTGCTGAAGTATCAAGGAGTCCTGATGGTTCAAAAGATGTTGAGTCCGAAGAAGAAGCATCTGTCACTCCTATTGCTGAACATCAAAAAAGTTCATCTGATGATTCAGAGGCTTCAAATTTTGAAGATGTAGAAGAGTCTGAAACACCTGAAGTTGAACCCCCAAGAAGAAGGAAGAGCAACAGACTGATTATCAAAATGGTTTCAAAAAGGGGAGAATTGTTTCCAAAGACAATTGAAATCAATGATGATGAGGCTGAATCCAAGGGAGAAGATGCTAAAGGAAAAAGAAGGAATGTATCTAAAAATGCTAGCAGCAAGAGATTGAAGAATACAGAGCATGAAGTGCCAAGTGAGTCTGCAGAGACTAGTTCTGATGAAAATAATGAAGAAGATGATAATCAAATGCTGGAACATACTAATGAGTCAGCTAAAGAAAGTCTGCACCAGTCTGACTCCAAGTCAGGACAGGAAGAAAGTAAAGAAGATTCCAATCTTGAGAATGATATTCTAGAAGATTTTCACATCCCTAGTCCTGTTCATCACAAGAGAAGAATAGTGGTGGAAGTTGATGAAGAACCACCAGATGTACTTCTAGGAAAATGGGTTAATCTTGGAAATGAAAGGCTGAATGTGGTGAAGATGACCGCAGCACATTTGCTCAACAATCTCGAAGCTATGAAGCTGTATACTTCAACTCTGATATATGAGCCTGAAGTCAAGGACCATGCGATAAGGTGGTTTTATCCTCATATGCTATGGGTAAAGCCATCCCTCACTGGAGACAACTGCTATTTCTCATGGTGCTTCTCTCACCTCCCCAACCTAGAGCTGCTGGCATAGAATTTTCCAAGGGTGAAGAAGTTTGCAACTCTGTTAATCAAAGACCAATCTCATGTTAAGGTCTATCGACATGCTGGAAATAATTACATTCCCTACGAATGTTGAGCAGACTCTGATGGCAAAAGGATCATACCAAAAACTATGCTCGTAGAGTTCCCTCACTCTACCAATGAAGATGATTATGCTGAGTTTGAGAAATTCTATGCTAATCTGACAGTGCTGAATGATAGTACTCCATACTTCAACAACGATTGGCACTCAACGATCTACCAGATTCTCACTTCCTTTGAAAGATTGTCCAAGAGTGAGAATCGTAGAGTTCTACCTGATGATCAGGAGACTGATCAACCAGCTGCTCAGAAAGAGGATGAACAACATGATGCCAGATATCTTCAAGAGCAAGAACTTCAAAAGAACTCAGAAGAATTGATTAAGAAAATCTCTCTCATTGGTGTAGAAGTCAAGGACATATCAACAGGAAAAGACAATGAGCTGTCAAAAAGGCTTCAAGCCAGACTCTTATACATATCTCTCAAGCTTCAACTAAGGGATCAAGTTTTTCTGAAGACTTTGAGTGATTAGAAGAAAGAAGCTCTATGAGCTCAGAAGGCTAATGAAGACCAAATCCTTTCTCTCTCTGATAAGATTGACGATCTGAAACATTTTCTCTTCCTCTAACTTGAGCTAAGCCAACAATAACTCAATATTGAGGTTGGTAACTCATCTCACCTGATGGAGTAGCTTGTGTCATACATGGAGTAGCTGTCTCAAGTGATTAATGACAAAAAGGGGGAGAAAAAGATACATCAAAAGAGGCATAGAAAGAGGCATTCAAGAAAGTGCAAGGAGAGAAGAATGAAGGAAGAAAAGAAGACCAAGACCAGAGAGGCAAAGGATCAGAAGAAGAAGAAAAAAGCATCAGCAGAAGCAGAGTCATCATCCGAGGGGAAGCCAATAGATGATGACCCCATGAGCACAGAATCTGAGGGGGAGCCAAACAAAGAAGGGCATGCAACTGAACCAGAACCTGATCAGATAGAGAAGTGAAGCATGCATCTGAGGGGGAGCAGGGGAAAGAAGAAAAAGAAGAAAGAAAGATGAGCAGCAGCAGAAGCTAATCAACAAACATTCTCGAGACATACATAGAGTAGAAAAGGTACATCTCTATCTAGTTAGGTATGTTCTGGATCCAGGATGTAGAGTGTCATAATTTATATAAAGTCCATATTATTCATCAATGGCATTCATGATTATCTACTTTAGAAATACAATTGCTCACTGTATATAAGATTCATTCATCTCATGCATATACACTGATTATTTTTGTCATAATCAAATAGGGGGAGATTGTAGAGAATATATATGAGAGTGTTATTCCTATTTTATATGATTTGATTATGATATAAATGAATGAATATGCAAGTATTCTTGCATTGATAAAAGCTGTAAAGTCCTTTGATAGATAATAGGAATATATGTACAAGGACTTAGAATGAATTGATCAAATATATTAAGTTGATCCTACATAAGCAAAATAGCTTTGTAAAGTCCTAAAAAAAGAAATGATGTACAAGGACTATAAACATAGAAAGATCAATCTTGTTAGGTTGATATTATAAAGTGTAATAGATAGACTTGTCTGATCGTCGAGCATTGCACCAGCATCGTAGTCTGCCAGGAGAGACAAGGAAGACTCGAGAACTATCAAGGCAGAATCGTAGTCTGCAAGATAGTAGATCTCAGAGTTTGTAGTCTTCCAGGAGAAACGAGGAAGGATCGTAGTGTATCGAGAAGAACTTTCTCAGAGCCGTAGTCTGCTGAGGAAGTCATGTTCAGAATCATAGAGACAGCCTGTCTATGAGCCGATCGAGCATCTGCCAGAGCTAAGTCAAGAATCGTAGATCACACTTGTAGTAGTGGAGTCTACTGATCATATCAGAGGCAGAGATCGTAGTCGAGCCAGATCAGACGAGGACAGCAAGCATGTAAGGCAGAAATTGTAATCTGTCAAGATCTGATCTCAAAGTTATAGTATCTGCAGAAACAAGGCTAAATCATAGCTTGCAGGACTAAGGCGTCTACAAAGGTTGTTCACAATGCCAAGGCAGAATTGTAGTGTTAACACGATTCTCAACAAATGAGCACTCCCATAGAATCCAAAGATGAAGCCTCTAGTTTGAGCTGCGAAGATACATTCCACCTGAAGGAAACCAGAGAGCACACGAATAGTATGCAAGCTAACGGAAGATCTAAGCACCAACTCAATCGTCATCCAGGATGGGTTGTGAATCCATTCGAGATGAAGTCTTCCACAAGTCGATCAGAAGAAGACTTCAGATAAAGTAACTGACTAGAGAAAGTCAGCAAGTGCAGTAGCTGTCAAGAGAACAGAAGACAACGATCTTGGGATTAACCAGGATCGTAGTGTTTGCCAAACGAGCAGGAACTAATGCAGTTTACATTGAGATACTGGCCAACTTATGAAGAACAATACAGAAGTGATTAAGCATAGGTCAGACTATTGTTGATAGGTGAACGGTTGATCACCAGGAGAAAGAGAGCTAGGTATGCCACAAATTTGATGTGTCTTACTATTTAGAAGGAGGTCAGAACGACAAGTGAAGCTATTAGTTCCTAAGATCAGTTAAGGCAAGCAGAAGTGTTGAAGCACTGCACAAGTGAAGGAAGAGGTGTTCTACAATGCAGACCCAAAGAACACTCTTTAGAATCGTAGTGTTGTCTTAATCAGTCAAAGAGCAACATTCGACAAGACACACTACGATCAAGGTCCAAGAATATTTGCATCAGAATCGTAGAGTTCGGGCATCTGAATATTGAAGCACTGGCAATGTCTCAATATGAAGATTGATATCTGAACGTTGCTAATTGAGAGCATCGACGAAAAAGGACAACTCTTGTAGATTTGAATCAGAGAATCAGAAAGGAGATATAAAGGTGACTACCAGCCTGACACGGAATAGTGACATCTTTGAGGCGGTAGGTGAAGTAGCAGACTGCTGTGTCAGTAAAGTCAAAAAGGAGCTGTCACATCACATCAGTAGTCTGCACCAAATAACTCAAGATCTGCGATCCAATTTAAATAGCTTCCAACGGCTATTTTCCAACGGGAAGATTCTGGAAGGGTATTTAACAGCTGAAGCTTCAAAGATGAAAGTGTTGCTAAGTTGAAGAATCGTTGAGTTGTTGGAATGCTACATTGTTGACTCTACGAGTTCCACCAGAGCTGAACAGAACAAGTCTCAGTGGCAGTGGGACTACGAAGGTAGAAGTGAAGCAGATTTGAAGAAGGACTTGAACAGACTAAAGCTTCACTCAACAAGGATGAGAATGCCATTGAAGATGGCAGCTAAGCTGAGAGCCGAGAAGGCCAAGAAGATAGCATTCAGGAAAGTGGCTGAGCATAAAGAAGATCAGAAGAGCCACTTTATAGATCACCATGAAGAACCTAGAAGTTGAATAAGTACATATACAGAACCATGTCTGCATATCAATCAAGAAGGGTTCAAAGGCTACTAAGGATCAGAAGAAGGTGACCCACAATGAAAAGTCTTAGCAGACCTATGTGGTGATGGTGCACATCTGACATTAGAAGAAGATGAGCTGAACAGAATGAAGATCAGCTGCACCTGAGAAGAAGTGGTCCAGACTCTACGCAGAATGCAAAGAGGGCCACTCCAAGCTGCTAAGTACAAAGATGATCAAGATTCAAGACATCTTAGCAGCAAGGCACCACCAACAACAACAACTACAACATCAAGTAGCCAGGGCCTGAGGAGTCGTTGTTCGGAGGGCCTAAATGAGTTCTAAGGCTGCGGGTCTTGAAGAGTTCTTAGTGAACTAGAGGAGTTCCAAGTCAAAGGAGTTGAAGAGTTATTAGTGAACTAAAGGAGGTCCAAGTTAGAGGACTTGAAGAGTTCTAAGTGAACTGAATTTATAGGGCTGCGGGCCTTGAAGGAATCTTAGTGATTCAGGGTTCTGCCCTTCCTTAGTGGATTTCCTGTGAGACTGCAGAAGAGTGGATTAGGAGCTTGAGTCTCTAAACCACTTAAAACCCCTTGTGTCTTTTATATTCTGTCATTTACATTCTGTCTTTACATTATGTATCTAACTGCTATAACTGTTATGTTTGTATTAACTACTTACATCTAAACTAACTCTAAGAACAATGTATTAATGTTTATCAATATATCAATGAAGGGGACATTTAACTTATTCCGCTGTGCTTGAAATGATTCTTATGTTTGTCATGTGCTAACTTCTTAGCAATACAAAATAAAATGGAAAAGAGTTTAAAAACGCAAAGGATCTATTCAACCCCCCTTCTAGATCTATTATGTGCCTACTGGGAACTAACACATATTTCACTATATTTGAGGCCTTAAATCCGGATAACCGTTTTGAGGTCCCTTAATTGTACATTATACAGAAAAATAGGCAGGGTACATTTTTAATGTGGAGTTGTCCATCGTGGGACTCAGATTTAGATCAGTTTGATCTTTAATCCCACGATTCCTATGCTCATAAAAAATAGCAAAGAAAACCTGCACAGCACAGATATTCACATAGAAAGCAGATTGTATTTTAGACGTCACAAAAACAAAGGATTCATCAATTAAATCCTTACATCCGCGTAGCCAAAGCTTCCCGTTCCCACTAGATATGGATCTAGGATCGCGTGGTTACTTTAATATTTACAAAACTAGAAAAAATTAGATTTAAATAAATCTTAACCATTCTAGCTTCCCGATACCGGTTGGACCTATTTTGAACCGTTTGAAAGTTAGAAAGGGCTAGTTTTAGGTAAATTTAATTTGCCAATTTTACATTAAAAAAAATCATATCAAATGAACATTTAACACAAATATTTAATCACATTGAATAAAGAATTATATATATATATATATATATATAATTATATATATAAAAAAGTTGTAAAGGGCCACGTATTTCGAATCCAGGCCCAATTGAAATGTAAATATATGTATATTCATAAAAGCTGTAAAGAGCAACGAATTAATCCAGGCTCAACTGGAATGTGTGTGTGTGTATATATATATATTTATAAAAGTTGTAAAGGGCCACAGATTTTCAATCCAGGACAGACAGGAATGTAAAAATATATATATATATATATATATATATAGCCATAAAAGTAGTAAATAGCCACAAATTTGCAATCTAGGCTCGACTGAATGTAAATATATATATTTTATAAAAGATGTAAAGAGCCACGAATTGATCCAGGCTCAACTAGAATGTATATATATATATATATATTTATAAAAGCTGTAAAAGGCCATAGATTTCCAATCCAGGTCAAACTGAAATGTAAATGTTAATATATATAGTTAGTATATATATATATATATATATATATATATATATATTAAAGCAAAAAAGGCCACGAATTAGCGACCCAGGCCAAACAAAGTCAGAAGAATTATATAAATATAGTTATATATATATATATATATAAAAGGAGTAAAATGAATTAGCAATCCAGGCCCGACTAAATTGAAAGTAAGTATATATATAGTCAATTATATATATAATAAAGTTGAAAAGGCCACGAATCAGCGATCCAGGCCGAACAAGTTAGTATATATATATATATATATATAAACGAGTAAAAGCCACAGATTAACGATCTAGGTTATGCAAACGAAGAAAAACGTATATATATAATTATATATACTAAAAAGTAAGCTAGAAAGGCCACGAAACTGAGTTCCGAGCAAAACCAGAAGATGAAACTTTATATGCACATTCATATATACGTAATGAAGTAAGAAATAACTTCTGATCGTAAAAAACTTACAATAGACTGCTCCACGGGCTTTTTACCACTCAGTGGGCTTCAAATGGACGTTTTCACCAATTAATTTTTTGTATGTTGTAGAATATACATATGCAAACGTATTGGAAGAATAAAATCTAGGTTTGGAGTACTAGAAGTAGGGCTAAGGGACGAAATGGACGGAGTTTCAGAGTGTTTTCTATATGTTTCTTTCTTTTTTTGCAAAGGTAGGGGGCTCATGTAAAGACTAAAATGGTAGCAATTACACTCGCGGCAGTCGCGACTTTACCTGCAGCTCCCCGAGTGGGGCCAACTTTCGTGGGTCCCGTCGTCTCAAAGTACGTGCACTCTGAGTAACGCAACGTTAGGTTCGAACATTCATAACTTTTAATCCGGGCATCCGTTTGAGGCGTGCTATACCTTTCTTGAAATCTATTTCCGAGAAAGATACAATGACATGGGACTTAACTTTTTTTGAATCCAGGAAGATGGGTTTATAACCAGATCATCATTTTTTTACAGTCTATCTGTTGAGTTGTATTGTGTTGTTTTCACTTGGTATCAATGTTATGGCTCTTTCTGACCTTCACTGCATTAATTTGGCTTGTTTTTGACTGATTTGGCTTCAAGTCCATAAAATGACCGTTTTTCCCTTTTAGGGGTTGTCTCCTTTGTTGGCCAGGTTTTTGACTATTTTCTCGGGATTATCTCCAACGTTTGATCCTAGTCGACTCTGTTATTCCTCAAGGTTATCTTTGAGGTTGATTTGGTCTCGCATGGTTGTCTATGGAGATGATTTAATGCTTCGGAGCTGTCTTTGAAGGTTGATTTGGTCCCTCGATGTTGTCGTCGGGGCTCCTAAACCTCCCAGGGTTGTCTTCGGGGCTTGACTTGACATTTTGGTTCTACAGGATAAAGACTGCTAGATACTTTAAATATGATATATGTAAATACAATGCAATGCATGATGTGTAATGTTACAAATGTTATATACCCTCATGGTATAGGCTATCACTGGCTGTTCACGTCATTTTTTGCTGGGGATGACCTCATCCGTGATAGCCTTCAATGAATTCTCTTGCCGACTACTCGAACGTTAGTTTGCAGCGATCAATTGAACCATCAAACTTTCTCGGTGTCCCAGCTAGGGGTGCTTCTCTTTTAATGAGTGACCTCATTGTGGATTCCCGATGCCTATGCTGATGATAGCTTACACCAATTTATATCTTCAGATATTTCCCGACACTAAGTTGGAGTTATCGCCAACGGTTTGGATTACTATTCGATTAACGCCGACATTTTTGTCGGAGGTAGAAGTATCATGATCCACTAGAACAATAGTTGACAATGATTTAACCATCATTGAACCTACTCGATACCTACTCGAACGGTTGTTTACACGGTCGATTGATCCACCGATCCCTCTCGGTGCCCCCTCTGGGGATTTGTATAATAGATTCCATCATCTATCCTCTGTGGGGAGAAATTTCTTTCTTATCCTCATCACCGGCTCATTCCCGATGTCTCCCTGGAGTTGTCGCCAACGGCTTATCATGTCAGATACTCTGACCTTTGCAAAAGTAGTTTTTAACGGCTTTCATCAATGGCTCATTCCTGATGCTTTGCTAATGGCTTGCAATATCAGACCTACTCAATCTCAACGTGGGGATGATATTTCTAAGGAATCACACCCTCGAACCAATCTGGATACTTTAATGCATTCAAAACCCGCTGTTCACATTGCCGGACTTTCCTGATGCTCTGACAGAGGTAGTTTTCAATAGTTTTTAGCAATTTTCATCATCGGCATTCTAAATACCCCATCAGGGATTCTACCAATGGCTTATATGAAGTTCCTTCCTTCGTAAGGAACTTGCCACAGAGACGCAGGGTTTAAGGCCAATCCACTCAATCGCGTGGTAGTTTTTTCCCTGATTTAACTTTTTATCTTCTAAAAGCCCCGTTTCAACTCTAACTGGACCAAACTGGAGGGGGTGGGACCCACCCTAGGGAGCCGCAGGTCCACTTGCGGCTGTCGCATGTGGAGCTGCTACTCCCTACGAGTATAACTTGGGCACCCATGGCTTTTAAAATTCATTTTTAACTTTGAAATGTAAAGAAAATCCAAAATTTCTTCTTCAAATCTACTGAATTCGAGCTTCTTTTTTCAAATTCTGTCATCGTACAAACGTTCTGCACATCTCTGGTAACATTTACATCCTTTCTTTTCTAGTTTTGACTTTTAGAATGTTAGATATTATATAGTATGCTTCTAAGCACAATATAGAAAATAGGCGTGTCTATATGACTTGATAAAAATTTTCAGACTTAGTAAATATGCAAATTTTACTATGCTGAACGTTCTGATGTAAAAATAATTGATTTCTGAGAAAGTCAATTGACGCCCTTTTTGATCAGTTTACTCATCCTTTTTAGGCCAATGAGCCTGCATTTTAAACTACAAATACTCATGGTAATTTAGCTGCCATGGGGAGCTTAATTTTTGATCTTTTTTATAAATATGAACTGTAAATGTTTTTGGGTAGGTGTGATACTGAATGGCCACCTAGTCATGCCTATGTGCATGCGGAAAGTCCATTTTACAAAGGAGATTCTAGCGAAATTTTTTCAAAAGCGTGAGTATTTAATGAACATGCAATTTTGACTTTCATGGGGATTTTGGTTAACTAATGCATGCTTTAAGACTTAAAAAACCATGAAGTAATGATTTAATTTAATAAGCCACAGGTTTAAGGCTTACCTCACACTTTTTGAGGTGATTTGGAGACTTTGTCTAGGTTATGGAGCTAGATAGACCCGGTAATGGTAGCATGGTTACTTCAGGTGTGAGACGGAGGAGTGCTTCTAATGTTCCTCAGCCACGTCTAGCCTGGCCGCAGCGCCACTTGGCAGAGTCTTTGATTCGACTAATTCGGGTTTAGATGCCGGATGACGTGGATGACGAGGATGTCCCGTTTATTGATCCTGCACTAGCTCATGCTCCACATAGGGATCTTACGGACATCACTGTGCCGATCCCTAAGCTGCTGGGCGATTTGAGACCCCATCCATCGATATACCTTCACGCCAATGAGGTGACTGAAGCTTTCATTCTGGATTTCCTTTCTTTCTTTCTTTTGACATTTTAGGGCATATGTTTAATCTGGACTAGCTATTTGATGTAGGTTCCTGACTTCACGCAGCCCAGGGGGAGCTGGTTCAGCGTCTACTTCTTATATCATACTCTGTATCCGGATTATCAGGCCATCGTAAACACTTAGGGGTTCGAGGCCTTCTTTTCTATTCCTCCCCGTCGTTGCCCCTGAGGTTATTTGAGGGATTTTTCTGAGCGCTAGTTCCACCAGACCCAGTCTCTTCATCTATTGGACTGTGAGGTGATGATGACACCTATGGATTGGAGGTTCATCATCGGAATAGAGTTTATAGGGGAGCCAGTTCTGTTGGTGGCTGATATTTCACCTGCTGCCATTAGATCCCTTTTGGGAATTCTTATAATGGCTATCAATGGTCGGACTGTCCGTTCTGGTCCCTTGAGTGTAGATGCCCAGAGCGGGGCTTTGACTAAGCCTCTGCCTGATGACCAGAGGGTTAGAGATTGCATTCTTCACCGATAATTCGTAGTGATCATCAGAGGTTATTTCATTGCAGACAACTCCTCGACGGTGTCTTTTGCCCTGTTATGCGCTACTCGATACGTGGAGCGCCTCAGCAATTTTGATTGGGGTACCTATACCTTCGCCTACTTTCTTCGAGGGATGCGCCTACGCTCTAAGGGCATGACAGAGGCTTGGCTAAGCTTTTATCCCTTCCTGCTGGTGAGTACTTCATCTTTAACCTTTCAATTTTCCTTATTTGTGTTGATCAATCTTTACCACTGAGGACTTTTGATCTTTGCATTGCCAGTTTTGGGCATATGAGAGGCTCCCTTGCCTACGCCCAGCCTCTACTTTGGGCCTAGAGACCTATCCGAGGGGACAACACTGACATCACTTCAATATGACAGAGGTCCTTGTAGCAGTGGGATTTACCCACTCTCGCTTGCAGCTAGAGGTATTTACTGTCAATTTTATCTCGTGGATCCCTTACACCACGAACTATCTGACAGTCGGGTTCGAGGATGGCTTCACGACTGGTAGGGAGTTTACATTATCCACTCGTTGGATCCACTTTTTAACCGAGGGAGGTTAGGATCTCTATTTAGGAGAGCGCGCTATCCAGAGCGTCATAGCCAAGCCTCCGTCATGCCCTTAGAGCGTAGGCGCATCCCTCAAAGAAAGTAGGTGAAGGTATAAGTACCCCAATCAAAATCATTGAGGCGCTCCACGTATCGAGTAGCACTGACCAGGGCAAAAGACACCATCGAGGAATGAAATAACCCCTGATGATCACCAAGAACAATCGTCGAAGAATGCGATCTCTAACCCTTTGGTCATCATACAGAGGCTCAGTCAAAGCCCCGCTATGGGCATCTACACTCAAGGGACCAGAACGGACAGTCCGACCCTTGATGGACGTTACAGGAACTCCCAAAAGGGATCTAACGGCAGCAGGTGAAATATCAGCCACCAAAGGAACTGGCTCCCCTGCAAACTCTATTATGGCGATGAACCTCCAATCCATAGGTGTCATCATCATCTCACAGTCTAATAGATGAAGAGACTGGGTCTGGTGGAACCAGCGCTCAGACAAAGCCCTCAGATAGCCCTAGTGGCAACGGTGGGTAGGAATAGAAAGGAAATCCTCGAACCCCCAGGTGTTGACGATGGCCTGATACTCCGGATGAATAGTTTGATATAAGGAGTGGACGCTGAACCAGTCCCCCTGGGCTACGTGAAGCTGGGAACCTAAATCAAATGGCATGTTCAGATGAAACATGTGCCCTAAAATGGAAAAAGAAAGAAAGAAAGGAAATCCAAAATAAAATCTTCAGTCACCTAGTTGCCATGAAGGTATATCGATGGATGTCGTCTCAAATAGCCCAGCAGCTCCGGGATCGACACAGTGATGGCTGGAAGATCCCTATGTGAAGCATGAGCTGAGGTAAGATCAAAAAATGGGACATCCTTGTCGTCCACATCATCCGGCATCTCATCTAGGATCAGACAAATCATAGAATCTGCCAAGCGGCGCGGCGGCCAGGCAGGACACGGCTGAGGAACATTAGAAGCTCTCCTCCATCTCATACATGAAGTAACCTTGCTAGCATTACCAGGTCTATCTGGCTCCATAACTTGGACAAAGTCTCCAAATCACCTCAGAAAGGGTGAGGTAAGCCTTAAACATATGGCTTATTAAATTAAATCATTAGTTCATGCATTTTTAAGTCTTAAAGCATGGATTAGTAAACCAAAATCCCCATTAGAGTTAAAATTGCATATTCATTAAATACTCAGGTTTTTGAAAAAAATTCGCTAGAATCTCCTTTGTAAAATGGATTGTCCGCATGCACATCGGCATGACTAGGTGGCCATTCAGTTGCACACCTACCCAAAAACATAAACAGTTCATATTTATGAAAAAAATCAAAAAATAAGCTCCCCACGGAAGCTAAATTACAATGAGTATTTGTAGTTGAAAATTAAGGCAAAAAGGATGAGTAAACTGATCAAAAAGGGCATCAATTGACTGTCTCAGAAATTAGAATTTTTTACATCAGAACATTCAGCACAATAAAATATGCATATTTACTAAGTCTGAAAATTTTTATAAAGTCATATAGGCACGCTTATTCGCTATATTGTGTTTAGAAGCATATTGTATGATATCTAACATTCTAACAGTCAAAATTGGAAAATAAAGGATGTAAACATTACCAGAGATGTGCAGAACGTTTGTACGGTGACAAAATTTGAAAAAAGTAGCCCAAACTCCGTAGATCTGAAGAAGAAATTTTTTATATTCTTTAGATTTCAAAGTTGAAAATGGATTTTGAAAGCCTTGGGTGCCCAAGTTATGCTTGCAGGGAGTAGCAGCTCCACCTGTGGCAGCGGTAAGTGGACCTTCAGCTCCCAAGGGTGGGTCCTAACCCCTCAGGTTTGGTCCAGTTAGAGTTAAAATAGAGTTTACAGATGTTGAAAAGTTAAATCAGGGAAAAACTGCTACGTAATTGATCGGATTGGCCTGAAACCCCGTGTCTAAGTGGTAAGTTACTAACGATGGAAGGAACTTCATATAAGCCATTGGTAGAAGCTTTGATGGGGTATTCAAAATGCCTATGATGAAAATTGCTAAAAACTGCTGAAAACTGCCTCTGTTAGAGCATCGGGAAAATTTGACATTGTGAACAATGGGTTTTGAATGCATCAAAGTATCCAGATTGGTTCGAGGGTTTGATTCCTCAAAAATATCATCCCCACGTCGAGATCGATTAGGTTCGACATTGAAAGCCGTTGGCGACAACTCCATCGAAGCATCAGGAACGAGCCGGTGATGAAAGCCGTTGAAAACTACTTCAGCGAAAGTCAGAGTATTTGACATGACAAGCTGTTGGCGACAACTCTAGCGAGGCATCGGGAATGTGCCGGTGATGAGGATCAAAAAGAAATTTCTCCCCACAAAGGACAGATGATGGAATTTGTTATACAAATCCCCAGCGGGAGCATCGAGAGGGATAGGTGGATCAACCGACTGTGTAAAGTATCGTTCGAGTAGGCATCGAGTAGGTTCGATGATGGTCAAATCATTGTCAACTATTGTTCTAGTAGATCATTAGACTTCTACCTCCGTCAGAAACATTGGCATCAACCAATTTGTAATCCAAACTGTTGGCGACAACTCCAACGTAGCGTCGGGAAAGATTCGATGATGTAAATTGGTATAAGCTATAATCAGGATAGGCATCGAGAATCCATAATGAGGTCACTCATTAAAAGAGAAGCACCTCTAGCTGGGACACTGAGAAAGTTTGATGGTTCAATTGACTTCTGCAAACTACCGTTCGAGTAGACAACAAGAGAATTCAGTGAAGGCTATCACGGATGAGGTCATCCCCAATAAAAAATGACTTGAACAGCCAGTGATAGCCTATACCATGAGGGTATATAGCATTCATAACATTACACATCATGCATTGCATTACATTTGCATATGTCATATTTCTAGTGTCTAACCGTCTTTATCCTATTCATTCCATTGCATTGCATAAACATGATAAAGAGGGGCATCTGTAGACACTAAAAATTTTACATTCCTGTTTCTAACCCTGCAGGAGGGTAAAATCGTCTTTTTCACCCCAGTATAATTGGGATGTCAAGTTAAACCCCAACGACAATCCCGGGAGGTACAACAACCCTAATGACAACACCGGGAGATCAAACCCAACCCTGGTAACAATATTGGGATGTCAAGTTAAGCCCCGATAGAACTGGGATGTCAAGTCAAAACTTGGCGACAACCCCTGGAGGTACAACAACCTCCAATACAACACTGGGAGATCAAACTCAACCTCGGTCACAATATCGGGATGTCAGTCAAGTCTTGATAGAACCGAGATGTTAAGTTAAACCCCGATAACAACCCCAGGAGGTACAAAAACCCTAGTAACAACACCGGGATATCAAACTTAACCCATGTCACAATACCGGGATGTCAAGTTAAACCCCGATAGAACTAGGATGTCAAGTCAAGCCCTGGCGACAACCTCGAGAGGTACAAGATCCCCGACGACAACAACGGGAGATGAAATTAACCTTTGGAGACAGCCCTGAAGCATCAAATCATCTCGACAGACTACCTTGGGAGACCAAATCAACCTCAGACACAACCTTGAGGAAGAACAGTGTCGGCTGGGATCAAACCTTGGAGACAATCCCAAGAAAATAGATGAAAACCTAGCTAACGTAGGAGACGACCCCTGGAAGAGCAAAACAGTTATTTTACAGACTAGAAGCCAAAGCAGTCAAAAAATAAGACAAATTGATGTAATGAAGGTCAGAAATAGATATAACATCGGTCCCGAGTGAAAATAGCACAATTCATCTTAACGGACAGATTGAAAAAATGAAGATCTAGTTATAAACCCATCTTCCTCGATTCGAAAAAGGTCAAGTCCCATGTGTCGACGTGCGGAAAAAATCCGGCTAGGTTTTGGATCCGATCTTTCTCTCTTCCTAAGTCTTTTGTTTTTTACCTCTATTTCCTAAGTCTTTTGTTTTCTACCACTATTTGTTGGCAAAGAAAATATTAAGAACAAGGCATTACTGGATCTCTCTCAAAGCTGACTATGATGATCACGTCAGGAGATGCTATCAATGCCAAGTCCATGGAAATGCCATCCACGTTCCTCCAAATGAGCTGCATAATATGAGTTCGCCATGGCCTTTCTCCATATGGGGAATAGATGTGATAGGTCTAGTAGAACCCAAATCCAGTAACGATCATCGTTTTATCTTCACTATGATCAATTATTTCACCAAGTGGGTTGAAGCGGCCTCTTTCCCCAAAGTCACCCAGGAGGTAATCATCGGTTTCATCAGAAATAATGTCATATGTCGATATGGACAACCGGAGGTGATCGTCTCAGACAATGCCAAAAACCAAAATAATCAGATGATGAGAGTCTTATGCAGCATGTTTCATATCAAGCATCTCAATTACGTCATCTACCGACTTAAGATGAATGGTACTGTCAAAGTGGTCAATAAGAACATCAAGAAGATCATGTAGAAAATGTTCGCCAATCACAAAGGATGGCATGACCTGTTGCCTCTGACTCTGTTAGCATATAGGACGTCAATGCATACCTCTACTGGGGCTACCCCCTATTCATTGGTCTATGGCAAGGAAGCAGTCCTTCCTATAGAAGTAAAGATGGAGTCCTTGCGAGTGTTAATAGATGCCCAGATGGAAGAAGATCAGTAGTTGAAAGAGCGGTACCACCAGCTATCCCTGATAGATGAAAGGAAGGCTACGACCATTTTCCACAGCCAGTTATATCAGTAAAGGATTGTTCGATCATACAACAAGAAAGTCTGAATCTGCTAATTCAAAGAGAACGACCTAGTGCTGAAGAAAATTTTAGCCAATCAAGACGAAGCTAAAGGAAAGGTTGGCCCAAATTGGGAAGGCCCTTTCATTGTTGTCGACGTCGGGAAAGAATCTGCGGGTCGGGTTACAACCTGGATCTTTCTCTCTTCCTAAGTTATCTCTACCCTTACTCTTTTTATTGGAAAAAAGGTTTTGAATGGGTTTTTTAGGAAAAGGCCAACATGTATCAAGTCGACGATTTGAACATTTTATAGAGTCGCCAGTTGGTAGATTTGAAATGGTTGTACCAACCCAAGCAAATTTTTTTTGAAAAGAGGCCCAATTGCTGGACACTTTTAAAACTTGATCTTTGAAACCTAAGTTTTGAGTTCAGGGGCTTAGTTAAGTGTGGGGAAGGTGTTAGGCACCCCACAACTCCCGTGTAAACACGGTACCGCATCTTTTCAATATTTCCCTTTTAAATCTGTGTTTGTGAATGCTGGAAGAAAATTGGGCTATGTTTGATTGAAAGAATGTCTATGTATCGCTGAACCTATATACGAAGGGTTTGATTTGATTTGCAAAAAGTCTTTAATTTGATTTGCAATAGTGTTTGATTTGATTTGCAAAAGCTTTTCTTTTTGATAAGATTATTGAAGTGGTGTTTTGAAAGAAGTTTTTCAAACCTTACGCTAACATAGGAATTGAAGCATATTGATACTTTAGTTTTATCTTTTCAGCCTCATGGCTCAATTTGAATGGTGATTGTCGAGCTACGAAGCATCCTCGACCATAGAGTATATACAAGTGTCGGTCTTCTCATGGGCAAAGTGACTCTGACACGACAAACCATATTTTCACTATGTTGAGACCTTAAATTCGAATAACCGTTTTAAGGTCTTTTGGATGTACATTTTTTACAGAAAAACTGGCAGGGTACATTTATAAAGTAGAGTTTGTCCATCGTGGGAATCAAATTCTGATCAATTGGATCATGAATCCCACGATTCCTAGACTCACATAGGGAGGACAATAAACTTGCACAGCTCAAATTTGTACAGAAACATATATATATCCAAATATCGCTAGAACCAAAGATTCATTCAGTAAATCCAGGCTCGCACATGGCCGAAGCGTCTCGTTCCCACTAGATAGCGATCTAAGGGCCGCGAGGTTGCTTTTATAACTTAAACTTGAAAAATATTAGATTTAAATAAATCTCAGCCATTCTAGCTTCCCGATTCTGTCTGGACCTATTTTGAACCGTTTGAAAACTATAGTTGGCGAGATTTAAATAATTCTAGTTCGCCCGCAGAAATCTTAGTGCCGATTTATATCAAATGAATATTTAAAGCAATAATTTAATAAAAATGAGTAAAGCAATGTATATACAATTATATATACGAAAGCTGTAAAGGGCGATGGGTTTTCACGCCGGTGCCCGGACTGGAATTGAAATATATATGTATATTTATATATATATATATAGATATATATATTTATAAAAGTTGTATAAAAGCCACGGAATGATCCAGGCTGGACAGAATTGAAATATATATAGAAAAATAGTAAAAGGGCGACGGGTTTTCACGCTTGTGCCCGGACAGAAATATAAATCTATATAGTTAAATATAGACAGAAAATGTAGTCAACCAAGACTGGAAAGATAACCCAGTGTGGTGAATGTTGTAAAAATAGTAAAAAGACCACAGAATGATCCAGGCCAAACTAAAATGTAAATATACAAAAAAGTAGTCAAACCAAGACTGGGAAGATAACCCAGTGTGGTGAATGTTGCTTATATATGCAGAAATATATATAAAAGCAGTAAAAAGGTCACATATTGATTTAGGCCGAACTGGAATATATATATATATATATATATATATAGAGAGAGACAAAAAAGTAGTCAACCAAGACTGGGAAGATAACCTAGTGTGGTGAATGTTGCTTAAATATGCATAAATATATATAAAAGCAGTAAACTACCACGGATTTGACATTTGCGCTTCACAGAATTGGAAAGTTAGTACATATACAGTTAAATATATACGAAAAAAAGCCAAACCCGGACTTGGAAGATAACCCAGTCCGGTGAAGTTGCTAGTAAAGAAGGTGCAAGTATATAAAAGCTGCTGGAAGCGATGGATCGTCAATCTGAGTTGTAGAAATGCTAGAAAATGCGTTTAGGCACTAAAATGTACCAAAAGTTCACAAAAATGGCCACAGAACTGAGTTTCGGGCATATTTAGAAAATAAAACTTGATATGCAAGTGTATAAAAATACAAAGAAATAAGAATAACTTTCTAATCGTAAAAATACTCACAATGGACTGCTACATAGGCTTTTTGCCAAATCTTAGGCTTTAAACGTCGAAATCTACTAGTTATTTTCTGATATGTGGTAGTATGTGGGTATATCTATGTGTTAGAGTGAAAAAATTTCGGTTTGGAAGACAAGAAAATAGCTGAAAAACCAAACGGGCAGGGATTCAAAGCGTTTTTTAATTGAAAAATGAGTTGGGGGTGCACTCATATATATATACCCAGTTGCCTCCACTCTACCTGCGACTCCACGTGGTAGGGTCTGCATGGCAGGCCCCGTTGCCTCGAAGTACGTGCACTCGAGCAATGCAAATTTAGATTTAAAACTTTCTAACTTTTGATCGAAGCGTTCGTTTGGGGCGTGCTATACCTTTATGGAAAGCTCTTTCAGAGGGCGTCACAATGACATATAATTTAACCTATTTTTTAGTCCAAAGAGATGGGTTCATAACCAGGTCTTCATTTCCCCGTAATTTGTCCGTTGAGCCATCTCGCACTGTTTTCACTTGGGGATCAACGTCATAGTTCTTTCTGACCTTGGTAGTATCAATTTGGTTTGAGTTTAATCGAATTGGCTTCAAGTTGGTAAAATGACCATTTTGCCCTTCCCAGGGTTGTTTACTGTGCAGGCACGGTCTTCGGCTGTCTTCCCAGGGTTGTTTTCAGAGGTTTGGCTCCTAGTCGATTCTGTTTATCCTCAGGGTAGTCTCTGAGGCTGACTTGGTCCTTCCAAGGTTGACTCCGGGGATGATGTGATGCTTCGGGTTTTTCTCTGAAGGTTGAATTGGCTTCCTAGGGTTATATCTAGGGCTGAACTAGATCTCTCAGTTATGATCGGAGCTTAACTGTACCTCCTGGGTTGCGACCATGGCTGAATTGATATCCCGGTATTAAGATCGGGGATGATTTGATGGCCCAGAATTAAGACTTGGGTTGAACTGATGGCCCGGTATTGAGATCGGGGTTGAACTGATGGCCTGATATTGAGATCAAAGATATGGTTGTCCCGGTATTGGTGATCGAAGTTGAGTTGACATCCCGATATTGGTGATCGGGGTTGTGGTTATTCCGGTATCGGTGATCGGGGCTGATTTAGCACCCCGGTATTGGTGACCGGGGCTGAGTTGACATCCCGGTATTGGTGACTGGGATTAAGAAGATAGTTTTGCCCTCTTACAAGGTTAGTAACAGAAAAACAAAATTTTGTGTGTCTACAGATGCCCCTCTTTATCATGTTTATGTAATACAATAGCATGAACATGATAAAGATTGCTAGACACTTGTAAATGACAAGATATTAATGACGCAAATCACAATATAATGAATGTTAAAATGTTTTTGCAATTTGCATTTAGCAAATTGCATATCGCATCGCAAATCGCATAGCAAATCGCTTACCCTGATCGTCATGGATGATGCCTATGTTGGTGCTGATCCCAACAGTTGACTTTCATCAGTGCTGCTGATGTTTATGCTGCTGTTGACTCCAACGGTTTAATTTCTATCGGTGTTGTCGATGCTCGGTTTGATGAAGATAAATTGAACTATTTTCTACATTTCTGCTGGGGATGACGTCCTTTATGTTACCTTGGTTTTAAGACCAATGGTTTCCCCAATCTGTCGATACTATCAGGGGGCATATTTTCTCTTGGCTGATGTCGTTATACATTTCTAAAGGCTCCTCTGCTGGGGATATATCTCTTTTGTCGAGTTACCTCAGTGGGTGCTCCCGATGCCTATCATGATGATAACTTACACCGGTAGTTTGCAATAATGCCTACCCTAATGGTAGGGGCGATGGTTGATCATTGGACTGTCCCGATGCCTACTCGAATGGTAGCATACTTTTTCATCGAGTTTGTATATTTAATGTGTATGCATTTTTAATTCTACTGGGTATGTATGCCTAACATTTTAATAGAGATGTGCGCTGATGTAGCGCTTGTTGCACATGTGCAGACCAGACATGATATGATGATCTTAATTTATCCTAGGTTGATGTATATGCTTAATTGACTTGATGTAGAACCATACCTCATTCTTTTTGAGGTGAATGGATTTTTATAGGCTTATCATCTCTAACTCCTGTATGACTTCTTTTGGAATCGCAGATTCAGATGTTCCCCTTTCATATGTCGTCTTTGGTGGGGATCCCGTTGAGGCTGCTATTTTTTTATATTTGGATCTGGTGCTGGTCCCTCTGGCGGTCCAAACACTGATAGCTTTATTAGGAGATATCCCGATATCTTCGCTGAAGTAGTGTTCCACAGCCTACATCACCGAATCCTTCTTCGATGCTACGCTGGATTGACGCCACCGGTTTGATCATTGATTATAAAAAAGGGCAAACTCTTTACTTTGTAACCCTACTGGATTAGATCTGGCTTGGCTGATGACCCGGGTGATGCTGACGTCCTGGAGGATGTAGCCCGTTCCTTCATTGCCCATAGTTAAAATGCAGTGCAGAGGCCTTGACTTGTGAGGACTTGGCGCAGGTTGATATTTTTAATGATGTAGATCTCATTTGCCAGACCTTTTGTCATCGAGCATCTATTTTTTTCCGAGTTAAGGACTCTCTTGAGAATTTTTTCCTTCTTGTGGAGGGACAAGCTTATGTCGCTATAATTTCTTTTAGGAATTCTCCCTTTTCTTTTATTGAGGAGCCTGGTCCCGTCGTAGATCATTTCCATTGCTTGGAATCAGAAATGCCCCAACCCTTTCGCAGGTTGTTACTGGGGTTTACAAAAGAAACTTGCTTTGTTGACCACATCCTGAGTGAACAATTATTGTTTCAAGTTTATATCTAACCCTTTTATAGATCAAAAGTTGGATCTAAACTAAAAAATAAAAATTAGATTTTTCAAAATGTAGAAACCCTAATTTTTTTTAGCCTTAGTTGTGTTTAATATTATGTTTGGTGATTTTTGATGTAATAGATCATAGAACATAGTAGATATATGAGTATATGATGCATGGGTATGTATTATGTTAGTTTTTGGTGGTTAATGTTTGAATAATAAAGAGATCTTGGAAGTTTTCTTAGAAATCACTAAGATGGAAAAATCAGATTTTGAGAAAACGCAACATGAAATTCAAACGATCATATCTCCTATTCTATTTTGATTTTCGAGTGTGGTCAATTTCTGGAGTTAGATATATAAGTCTTCTAACTTTTTCAAGTGGAATCACTGAAAAAGAAATTATAGATTTTTGTGTGGACTGAATTTAATAAAGAAAGTAAAAGTTAAAAAATACTAAAAAGCATTCTGCCTAGAATTTATAGGGGCTATTTTGGCAACTTAATTTATGAAATAAATTCTAGTCTTTATGGACATGAAATTATATGAGATAAAGTAGCTTGTGTCCAAAAATAAGCTCATTCCGACTTAAATCGACCAAGTTATGACCATTTCAATATTTGCGTTTTTCCTACAAAAATGGCTATAAACGGAGTTCTATAACTCCGATGGCCATGAAATTTAAACTAGATGTCCACGTTAACATATGTAAGAGCCCGCCAATAGTTGGGAATTTCTAGAGTTAAGCGTGAGGTAGCTAATTTCTTAAGGAATTAACTAAAAATAGATTTTTGAAAAATACTTAAGGGAGTTGAAAAATTGCAAAAAATTATTTTTGTGTATGGATTATATGTATATATGTTTGGCCAAAGGATAGAAAAATAATGAACTGATTTGGTATTTTCGTGAAAAGGGTATTTCAGCTTCTTGAAATGAACAGTTCAGGGTGCTGAAATGAAAACTAAAAAATATTAGGAAAATAGTTTGGTTTCAGGTTGCTGAAATGGAAATGAAAAGGTTAGGAAGGGAAGATAGTTTGATTTCAGTTTACTGAAATGAGGAATTCGATTTTTCTGAAATAGTAAACAGTTTATCAAGTTATAATAAGAATTTATAAAGTGAACGAGTAAGTGTTAAGTTTAAGATAATGCAATCGTACCCTTTAATGGTTGATGTATAGTAGCTGGGCTAAACGATTCCTTCAGGGAGCGGAGGTATATACGAATTAGTAACCGATCTAACTCACTGTGAAAATAGTGTAGACGAGACGGAAGCTAATTTGTTAGTTGTTTGTGGAAAATCACTCAGTATACTATATTGAATATTATTAAAGACTCGATGTGTGCTAGGTTTAGACTTGTGTATATGTATAGTGTTAAGGTTATCTAATATTTGACTAGGTGTTTAAATGTTAGATAGTTTACTTATAAAGTATGTTATGCTAATTGAAAGATCAATCTTACAACTGGTATGTCTTTTCTAATAAAGCAATTTAAATTAGATTGCGTAGCAGTAATCGACGATACAGGCACGTTCCTATACTCTTTTATTGAGCAAGTTTTCTCTAACTCAAACTTGAGTTATATTTTCAAAGCATGGTAGTGAATAATTATTGGTGATTCTTCACATCTCTACTGATTATTGATTTGCACTTAGTGCATGTTACATATATTCATCAGGTATGAAAGGCTGATCAGCTTCATTACCCTAAGGTTCAGTTAAAGTTGTTCATGGTCCTTGTTGACATTAAAAAATATTGGTTCAGTCATTCCTTTATTGAAACTCTGATTTATGCTCTGTCATAATTATTATATTGTTGAAAATTCGAAAACTTATTATTCTTTTCAATCATGATATATCTTCATTAGAACTTAAACTTGCTGGGCAAACTTGTTGCTCACCCTTTCTATATCATGATAAACATTTTAGATTAAGACGAAACTTCGGACACAGGCAAATGCAATGGCAAGTTCCATGATTGGATAATTGTATGGTTAAAATTGTAATAGTATTGGATGCAAATGACATTGTAAGTCGTGTAGAAAATGAATATGTATAATAAGTTAAGGTTACCGACCTTGGGAGTTATGTGTAAAGGTTATTGTATAAACAATTTATGTTTTTATCTTCCATAATAGTTATAGAAATGATGTACCAGGTTCGAGGTTTGAGGTTCTTAGGACCCGGATTTGGGGGCGTCACACAACCTTTGAAAAAAATCCCTCTGGCTGTGTCATATACACATCCTCCTTACGTTTCTCATTGAGGAAGGCCGTTTTCATGTCCATGTCCATTTGTCAGATCTCATAGTCATAATAAGCTGCAATCGTAAGCAAAATCCGAATGGACTTGAGCATAGCTACTAGTGAGAAGGTTTCATCATAGTCAACTCCTTGTCTTTGTTTGAAACCTTTTGCAACCAGTCGGGCCTAATAGGTCTCTACCTTGCCATCCACTCCATCTTTTCTTTTAAAGACCCATTTACACCCAATAGGCTTTATTCCTTCAGGTGGTGAAACCAAAGTCCATATTTGGTTCTCATCCATGGAGCCCATCTCGAATTTCATGGCTTCTAGCCATTTCCCTGAGTCTTTACTACTCATAGCCTAAGATCAGGGTTTAGAAAACTTGCCTCAAGCGCAAGTTACTTAACTCAATTCACGTACTTTAATACTTCCTACACATATATATTTAATCACAATAACCTAAATTAGTTAACACATAACTAATTCACATAAGTGGTTAACCCTCATGGTTAACTCACTCTAATTAAATAAATAATAATAATCAACTATCACATAGTTAATTACATCACATACATATTCACATAATTAAATCAATTATGTATTTAGCTAAACAATTTTAATTCAACCACTTAATCAAATTATAATTACTTAAATTATAATTACCTTTTAAATTATAAATAATTTATAATTTATAATCAATTAAACTATATCATGCATTATAATTACACAAATTATAATTAATCATGAAATTATCAATTTATAATCCATAATTAAACATGCATTTATTAAATTATAATTACATAAATTATAATTTAAATTAACATCTAATTGATTAAAATGAATCAACTTCTATACCTTATAATTTCACAAAAATTATAATTTAATTTAAACATTTACTCTTAATTATGATTAATCAAACTATAATTAAGTAACTTATTTTACAATTAAACAATTATAGTTTATCATTTAAATACTATACTAAGTTTTCAAAACTTCCTTTTTCTCAAATTATAACACATGTTATAGCAGCTAGATACATGCTCATTGTCATAGAATAATTAAACTAAGCTTAGAAATATCACTGCACAAATAACTAGCATTCACTGCCTCTGAACAGAGCATGCGCAGCTGCGCAGCCAGCTGCCTTGAAACCGGCACAGTTGCGCAGGGAAAGAATCTGGTAAGGCCAAGCGGCGCAGCTGCGCTGCTCCTGGCCATGCTGCCGGTGCAGCTGCGCAGCAACTCGGCCAGACACAGACAGTCACGGCTCTCTGCTTTACCGATTAACCCAAACAAGCCAACAAACGGAAAATTACAGTAACGTAGACATTGTAAATCATACATATGCAATAATACATATATATAACATGCTTCTAAATTACAAAACCATCTAAACAACAAGAATCAATGGTTTTAAAAGTCCAATTTGGCTATTTTCATAAAAACTCATATTTTAACAAAATAAGTCACTTGTAATAAAATTTCTCAAGTAATTCAACTTTATATGCATACATTATTTCTGTTATAGAAGCTAGTAACGTAACAACTACCAATTTGTATAATTCACATATATAATTCATAAATTTCTACTCTAAATCAACCAAATACATGAATTTCCATAAGAACACTATTTTTACATATAAAACTTATTTTTACAGTACTTTGATTTCTGAAAATCATTTATAGCATATAACCCACTATAAACAACATATGAACACAATCTATATATATACCATTCATGTTTATACAATTTCATAACAACTTATTTTTTTCACAGAGAACGAATATGAAAAACATATAACTGAGTTCTATAACAATTAGAGATTATAGATGATACCTTTGGTTAATAGGTTGAAAGAGAAGGTGATGTGAGTTTAATTCTAAAAATTCTTCTTCCTCTTTTCTCTTCTTCTCTAACTCTTCTCTGCTCTTTCTTCTCTCTGCTTTCTTTTCTTCTTAGTTCTTAGTTTGACTTAGGATTAGAACTAACGTAGTAGATATATTATAACTGATATAATATACGTATATAATAGACATAATAACATGCAACGTAACTGACAAATATATAATGTCTAAATTAAATAATTAGCAGTTATAATTTGTTTTGAATTTTAAAAGCCATAAGGTCATGTTTGGCAAACCTTTTATTTGAAAACAGAATTTAGTTACTAAAGGCCATGTTTGGTAGGAATAGGTTTAAAACAAATACATACAAGGGCCTTGTTTGGCAAAACAATTTAAAAATCATTTTCTTTATTTTAACAAATCATTTAACACATACTTTAATGTCACATTTTAATTAATTAAATATCAATCATCTAATTTAATCAATTAAAATCTAACATCAATTAATCACATAAAATTGCCACATAATTATAATTACTCGCTAATTATAATCCATGTAACACTTCATCACATATCTCATCTAATTTAATTATCTCAATTAAATTAGAACTATAATATAAAATTAATATACATTAATTAAATTAAATATTACACATTCATTTAATTAATATATACACTTAATTAAACCACTCCATAAATCACATAATTTATTTATTTAACTCTATAAATAAATCACATAAAATATTTATTTAATTCAATAAATATTTAAAATTAAATATAAAATCTCAATCGTTACATATACTTAGTTATTTGTTATTGTTAGATAAATGGCAGCACACGAAAGTTTACTGACGTGGAACAATTAGAGCCAAACTCAACCCAACAGTTGGTAAATATTTTGTTAGGAGCTTTACAGGGGAGGTACGAGAATCCACCACAAGCTCCAATACTCTAAATATTACCTTAAACTTTAAGTTAACCGGACCACCTGAGTTTGAAGGGACTAATAAACCAGAGAATGAAGCATTAAGAAAATGTCAAAAAAAGAGAAATAACAAAAGGAAGTGGAATGCCTGTTGGCCGATTTATCGGTCAATATATTCGCGCAAGTATACGCGGCCAGCAAGTAATAAAGAGTGAGTAAAGATATCGTTCCCACCAGTAATTAATAGATAACGAGTCGCCAAAACACTAGTACATAATCATCTCAGTCTTATTTAAACGGATGGTAAGAAGAATGAATTAAACTACGCTAACTAGGTAAGAATTAAAACATACAATAGCTAATCCTAGGGTAAATTCAGATAATGAAGACATGGGATTACAATTTCCCCCAACACTTCATTCCAATCTCTTAACTCTCTCACTTAGAATAATAAGCACCTAGAATTGACAACCGAGAAATCACGATTACATAATAGCCTCTTTCGATGGACAACTATGAATCTTCCTAATGCGTTATGTATGTATATGTCTATCCTACACACTAACAAGCAACTAATATCCAGAACAATTAACAAGACACATGTCACGGGAAAATCTCGTTAACTACTCCTTCAATTACCAACTTTCACAAAGGAAGTCATTAAGATTAGATTCTCAAATGGTTGCATGCGGCATTTAGGTATATTTCTATCTTAAACACTAACAAATTATCAACTCTTTAGGACAATGAATGAGACACACGTCACATAATCTCATAGATTACCCGCAAGAATCTCTAACTTTAGCATGATATCATAACTAGGTCTAAACCTATAATCCATTTCTCAAGTTCATATAGGTTCCCAAAGTAATTACGAGTCAAGCAATTAGTCGATAAGCACACGTTATGATAACCAATTCGCAAAACTAGCAAAGAGAGAGAGCAATCAATACAAATTATGTGTTGGGTTCCATTGAAACCCCAAAATATAAACTAAGTCATAAATAACTTAAATATATTATCCACAAGGTTCATAAACATCATCCAAATATACAACGAATACAAGGAGAATTAAGAGATAGAAATTTCAAATCTTGAGTCTTTCTCCAAGTGTGGATCTTTGTTGTTTATCTCCTTACTTCAATCTTCAAGTCCAAAAGAAACCCTAGAATCTACTAACTACACTAATCTAACACTAATCTATACTAATCTACTCCTAAGCTAGCTAAATAAGAATTGAAAGAGAAATGGAAGAACAAGCTAGGGCTAGGGCTTAAGGCTAATATTTGATGATCTTTCTTGCCCCAAACGAGCCCCCTAATATCCCAATCAAAAGCCAAGTCCCGTTCAATTGAAAAGTCAAGTTTGGCACTGTTGGGGACTGGCGCGGCCGCGCCCAAAAATGTCCTAAAATCCGCGCGCCCGCGCCAAGGATTTTCTGCTGCAGAGTCCTCTGGTAAAACGGTCATAACCTTTGGTCCGGAAGGAGTTACGAGGCTTGCCACCTGTCAAATCGAAGCTATCGAAGAGCTCTACAACTTTCATTCTTTGAGCATTGAGAAATAATGGATGGATGAAGGCTGAAATTAAGCTCCAAGTGACAGTTGTGCATGAAAACTCAAAACCGTGAGGTTTGACGTCCGTTGGTATACGGGGCATAACTCTCGCCTCCGAACTCCGATTTGGATGATTCAAGATGTTCCGAAAAGCTTATAAGATGCTCTACAATATGAACTAAGTTCCAATCCAAGAACATGAAGTGAACGTGAACCACCCAAACGATGTCCGAATTGCAATTCCTTCCCATTTTTGCTTCAAAGGCAATTCTTGCTCCTTTTGGCCTCTAGACTCGTGGCATCACCTTCATTGCTTCCTCACCCATGCTATCTTCATGATTTAAGCCCATTTCAGTGCTTTGTCCTATTTAAGCGTTCTTTTGCCCTTTTAAGCTCAATTTGCACCCGGAGAGTTTCAAAACCAGAAAATCACAAAACAAAGCAAAAACACATAAAAGGCACAATGATACTTGAGTTTAAGCAACAGAATGAGTTGGTTACTATCCGAATAAGTGGTCATAGAATCCACTTATCAAATACCCCCAAACTTAAACGTTGCTTGCCCTCAAGTAACCAAAACAAAACTAAACAAAAGATGCAATGCAGTATCTACAATGTATGCAACCTACGCTATCATGAATGCGAATCCAAGTTCCCAGCCAGCATTGAACTTTCAAAGCAATGCCTCAAAAAACCACGAGATAGTCGAAATAGATAAGCTACCCAAAACAAGATCATAAGGCATATTCTGCAAATCCAAAACTGTCAGCACTAATGTATTGTGCGTTGTGTGCTTGGCAACCATTAAACATGCTTTGAACAAATATATCACATACTATGCTTCTTAGGGGAAAAATAAGCTTCAACTTAAGAAAAGCACTAAATCATATAAGTTGTAACCAAGACCATATATTACTAAAGTTAAGAGTCAACAGGGGGTGTTCATTAAGCTTTTATTACTCACGTGGGCGTATTCGCACTTTTTCGTGTACACAATTGACTATGCAATGCCTAGTCCTCTTAGGCTTTTCAATGATACCCATGTAGCGAGCTTTCGACCAACGACTCTCAGACCAGAAAGCTTTAAGGCGCTGGGTGTAGAGACACCCTTAGGGCTTACTTGCTCGAATATCAAAGGCCACAGAACTCGACGTAGCCGAAGTGTTTATTCTATTTTTTTCTTTTTCTTAATCTTTTATTTTCTTTTCTTTTTCTTTTTCTTTTCCTGCAAGGGAGTGTGTCTTACGCTCCATCTCCCCACATATATCATGCATGTCCCCTGTTTGCCCCAAACTTAAGCTTTTAACAGTCTAGTTATTATTATATGCGAACTGAAACTCTTTTATTAAAACATAGTTTTTCCACCAGAAGACAAATATGTAAATATTTAAACGTAGCATATCATGGTGTTTACTCTATCGTGCTTACTGGTTATACAGTATCTGACAGGTAAGGATTTACATATATGACCATAAAATCAGGCTTAAGTCTCAAATCAGTTCAACAATCAAGTGATTTCAGTTTCTTTACAGGCAACATACATAACTAACCAACTGAAAACTGGATTCATGCAGTATGCTCTAACACAGAATACAAAAACAAAAGAAATTTTTTAAAATTTTAACTATTTACAACCTACATGCACTAAATAAACAAACACAATATGCAATATGAATGCAACTACCCTATATGCAAAATAAAGCCAATACCCCCAAACTTAACTATTCAATGTCCTCATTGAAGGTAAAGGTAAAAAGAAACTCCCCTATTTGGCTTTTGATGCTGCATGAAATGAAATGGCGCCCTCTCAGAAGTTTCACCGCCTCTCTCTGCTCTGGCAAAATAAACCCCGCTCAGCACTATACTCAACGAACCAACCTAACTCCATATCAATCTTGCTTTGCTAGAGATTCCACACTCAATGTCTCAATTGATCAAGTTGAGAGGATGAGGTGGATGGGAATTGGTACTTTGGATTGAAGAGGTAGGAGGTTTTCAAAACTATGGCTTGTAGTGGGGGGGAATTGCATGAAATGGAAGAGATGGGGGATTGCATTAAGGAACTGAGGGTTTGGGATTATAGGGACTGAGGCTTGGGGGCTGCTAATAATTGACATGAAGTGGTACCCCCCAAAATCTGTAGGATTTTTCCCAAGACAGGCCCAGTTTATGTGTGGCGCGGCCGCGCATAGTAATGCCTTGGATTGGGCGCGGCCGCACGCGCCGTAAGATTTTTCTGCTGCTAATTTTTGCTAGGCAATGAGGTTGGCTTTGAGCTTGCATTCTATCCAGCAACTTTGACCTGAGAGAAAGCATAACATCTTTATTAAGCCCTCTTGTACTAACAAAAGTATATTAACTATTTACATCAAGAGAATTAAACATGAAAAGATATATGCATTCAAATTCCCAAAAAATTCTCTAAAGGCGTATACGCAATGTGCAAGTGTATGAAAATATGTGCCATAAGCTTCATGGTCCCAAAAAGATATGCACTAATGCCTAAGTTCAAAAATGTAGGCATGAAACTCCTAATCTACGAGCATTCAGAAATTTTAAACTAAATACTAAACTAATAAGAATTAAACAAGGGGGGAAGTATGATAGAAAGCATGTAAATGGAGAATTAAATAAAGAGATAGAGAGAGGGATGACGGGAAGTAGGTAATGGAGAATTAAACAAAGAGAGAGAAATGATGGGGTGCCTCCCATCTAGCGCTTGATTTATAGTCCTCTAGCTCGACTGTGTCTGCCCACTGCTATCTGACTCCCCGACGATATTTGAGAACCCCTCCATCCATCAGAACTGCAATGTGCTTTTGGAGGCTTCCCATCATGAGAGGACTAGGATTTAAACTACCTAGCTCATGATGAGTATATGAATTCCCCGTTCTGAAGGTTGGGGAGCTAGGCAAGGGTTCCGTTGTGTAGGTGAAATGATCGGGGCATGGAGGTATAGACCACACAACGGACTCTTCTTCTATTCTCTTCTCTTCTGACCACCATGGTTTGAAGCTCACGGACTCTCTCATGTCATAGAGATCCGTATCTATAATGTGGCTTCCAAGGGGGCAAGGGTGTGCAAACTTGACTGGCTTGTTCCACTCAGGCGGAGGAGGCTCTTGGGGGATTGTCACTGGTGGTTCACATTCATACTCCACAGCCCCAATTGGCTCCTCAATATCCATTACCTTTCGCACGTCCAGTTGCAATTGCACTTCGGATTCTCTATCAGTTTCTGCACCCATGTCATAGCACCAAGTAGTCTGGGGATCATAACTTATGGCTTCAGTCATTGGAGGCACAAAATCTTACACTGTTGTTTCTTGTTCACATACCTCCTCTTTCCTTAATGCCGTGCTAATCTGCTCCACCCAAATCTGAAGATCCTCAATTGATTGCTCTTGCTCAATCAAGGTCTCCTCTGTCGATGCTATGGAATTCCCCCACATAATTTCCAATCCTTCCTTTTCTATTTCAGCCACGGGCTCTATGTATTGCGGCTCACTGGTAGAAGCATGGTTGATTGGGGCCATCTGATATTGAAAATTTTGGTTTGATAGCTCTTGGCTCCCAAACAACTCCTCTTGGTTTTCTAAGCTCCCATACATGAATTCCATTGTTGACTGTTCTCCTTGTAAACACGGGGGTTGGTATGTAGGTTCGGGTGCATAAATTGGACTTGGCTCGTTTTGTTCTTGATAGCTCACAGTATGGTTGTGAATCCCTTGTTCTTCCTCTCTCATCAAGGCCTTGCTAATTTGCTCTGCCCAGTTCTGGATATTCTTGACTGACTTCTGTTGCTCAATCAAGATGTCCTTCAGTGATAAGTCACCTCCTTCCTCCAATCTTGCATTCGCTGTGTCACCCTCAAAATTGTGTTGAGGCTCGTAAGTCGGAGTCTGGAAGGTGCATTCTGGGGCGTATGCAGGATTTGGATCCCAATACTGGTCTTGATAATAGTCTGATGAAGGGTCTACTGAAGGGTCTGGGTGATACTCCCAATCTGGCTGATAAGTGGGACACAGCTCGGAGTAGGAATAACCACCCCCATACTGCTCCTGCCCATAACTGATAGGCTCCTGATTGCTCGTGTAGCTCCCAGCACCGTAGTCATAGGTCACTGCCGTCTCTAGATTCTGCTGAGCTGAGACAGTATCCAACTTCCTCGAGAGAACCTCTAGCTGTGCTGAAAGTGTTGCAATTGGGTTGACGCCATCAGTGTATGCTTCCCTTGGTTGCTCTTGCCTTGTACCATTCCATGGATAGGAATTTAAGTCCATTGTACCTGAAAAAGAAAATATGAGAAGAGAATTAAACAAAAATAAAAAGTTTAAATTAAGACCAATTTGATTTAAACTAATGTTGGCAAACAGTTATCCAATTAATTCCCCGACAACGGCGCTAAAAACTTGTTGGCCGATTTATCGGTCAATATATTCGCGCAAGTATACGCGGCCAGCAAGTAATAAAGAGTGAGTAAAGATATCGTTCTCACGAGGAATTAATAGATAACGAGTCGCCAAAACACTAGTACATAATCATCTCAGTCTTATTTAAACGGATGGTAAGAAGAATGAATTAAACTACGCTAACTAGGTAAGAATTAAAACATACAATAGCTAATCCTATGGTAAATTCAGATAATGAAGACATGGGATTACAATTTTCCCCAACACTTCATTCGAATCTCTTAACTCTCTCACTTAGAATAATAAGCACCTAGAATTGACAACCGAGAAATCACGATTACATAATAGCCTCTTTCGATGGACAACTATGAATCTTCCTAATGCGGTATGTAGGTATATGTCTATCCTACACACTAACAAGCAACTAATATCCACAACAATTAACAAGACACATATCACGGGAAAATCTCGTTAACTACTCCTTCAATTACCAACTTTCACAAAGGAAGTCATTAAGATTAGATTCCCAAATGGTTGCATGCGGCATTTAGGTATATTTCTATCCTAAACACTAACAAATTATCAACTCTTTAGGACAATGAATGAGACACACGTCACATAATCTCATAGATTACCTGCAAGAATCTCTAACTTTAGCATGATATCATAACTAGGTCTAAACCTATAATCCATTTCTCAAGTTCATATAGGTTCCCAAAGTAATTACGAGTCAAGCAATTAGTCGATAAGCACACGTTATGATAACCAATTCGCAATACTAGCAAAGAGAGAGAGCAATCAATACAAATTATGTGTTAGGTTCCATTGAAACCCCAAAATATAAACTAAGTCATAAATAACTTGAATATATTATCCACAAGGTTCATAAACATCATCCAAATATACAATGAATACAAGGAGAATTAAGAGATAGAAATTTTATATCTTGAGTCTTTCTCAAAGTGTGGATCTTTGTTGTTTATCCCCTTACTTCAATCTTCAAGTCCAAAAGAAACCCTAGAATCTACTAACTACACTAATCTAACACTAATCTATACTAATCTACTCCTAAGCTAGCTAAACAAGAATTGAAAGAGAAATGGAAGAACAAGCTAGGGCTAGGGCTTAAGGCTAATATTTGATGATCTTTCTTGCCCCAAACGAGCCCCCTTATATCCCAATCAAAAGCCAAGTCTCGCTCAATTGAAAAGTCAAGTCTGACACTGCTGAGGACTGGCACGGCCGCGCCCAAAAATGGCCTAAAATCCGCGCGCCCGCGCCAAGGATTTTCTGCTGCAGAGCCCTCTGGTAAAACGGCCATAACTTTTGGTACGGAAGGAGTTACGAGGCCTGCCACCTGTCAAATCGAAGCTATCGAAGAGCTCTACAACTTTCATTCTTTGAGCATTGAGAAATAATGGATGGATGAAGGCTGAAATTGAGCTTCAAGTGACAGCTGTGCATAAAAACTCAAAACCGTGAGGTTTGACGTCCGTTGGTATACGGGGCATAACTCTCGCCTCCGAACTCCGATTTGGATGATTCAAGATGTTCCGAAAAGCTTATAAGATACTCTATAATATGAACTAAGTTCCAATCCAAGAACATGAAATGAACGTGAACCACCCAAACGATGTCCGGATTGCAATTCCTTCCCATTCTTGCTTCAAAGGCCATTCTTGCTCCTTTTGGCCTCTAGACTCGTGGCATCACCTTCATTGCTTCCTCACCCATGCTATCTTCATGCTTTAAGCCCATTTCAGTGCTTTATCCTATTTAAGCGTTCTTTTGCCCTTTTAAGCTCAATTTGCACCCGGAGAGTTTCTAAACCAGAAAATCACAAAACAAAGCAAAAACACATAAAAGGCACATTGATACTTGAGTTTAAGCAACAGAATGAGTTGGTTACTATCCGAATAAGTGGTCATAGAATCCACTTATCAATGCCATTTTTCCTAATAATTTGGGAAAGGGGGCAATAATTTCAGCAACAAAGTCAACAAGGGAGGAAATAACAAAACTAATCAGAGGAATGAAGGTTGTCGTATTTGTGGGAAAAAGCATGGAGGAGTATGTATTTTTAGGGGGACTCAGTGTTTTACTTGTGGAAACATTGGACATTACTCAAATAGTTGCTCACAGAAGAAGTATAGTAAGAATAATAGGATCAATAAGATTAAATATTTTAACTGTGGGGTGGAGGGACACATTGCTAAATTTTGTCCAAAACCAAGAAATTCGAACATAGGGGAAAACCAAAACTTCAAACCAGCAGTAGCAGGAGAGGTTAGTCAGAGTCGTCCGAAAGCGTTAGAACCTTTAATATGACGATGAGGGATGTTGTTGCACAAGACTTGGTAACATGTATTATCCCAAATCAATATTTTAGATACTTATATGATATTTGACTCTGGTACGAATTGTTCATTCCTATCTATTGGTTTTTCTAAAAATATTAAAAGATGTCATGTGAAGACATAGGTATAAAAAACTTTTCACAAAGAAATAGTTTTTCGTTAAAACAATATAAAAATTATTGTATAGTGATTAAAGGACATAAATTTTTGGTTAAGAGAGTTTAATGTAATTTTAAGGATAGACTGGTTAATCATAAGTTAATGATTGACTACAATTAGAAATAAACAAAAAAAAATTAAAATACGTCGAAATCAAAAGTAATGTGCAACAGGGATTGTTCACTGAAACTACTCTGGGGTATAAAAATTATACAAACATAGAGATTACTTAGAAAGATTAATATGGGTCATTTAAACTAGGTTATTAATAACCAAAAAGGGTAGAACTTTAAAAGTTTGTATCTATTATCGAGGTGAAGAGATAGAAAATATTTTGACTGAAAAATCTTATACCATTCCATTAAAAATCAATGTCATTACAGATGCTTTAAAAGTTGAAAGAATCAAGAAAGGTTAAAAGTAATAACAAAACAACGAGGTACTGTTAAAAGAGTTTAATAAATTTGAGATTTAGATAAGAGTTCCAACTAACTTTACCCAGAGGTTATAGTTCGACTTTAATAAAACAGAGTCAAAAAAATACAGGAGGTAGATAAAGAGTGTCCAAAGTATAAATCGAGATAACTTATAAAATGAATATTAAATTCAGAGTAGATAGAGATAGGGCACTAAAATACAAAGAAATAAGTTAATAAAGGAAGGCACCGAAGCCAGACTCTCCGTAGGGGACGCCGAGTTAGTCGGTGGCAAACTAATAGATACCATTGTGAAGTGCTATGGTTTAAACACTATGAAAGTCACAATTTATTATTAGAATTGAAGAATGAAGAAGGTATAATATCAAAGATATAAAAGTAGATAAGTCAAAGAATTTTCAAAGTTAAAGAGGGATAAGATTAGAATTAAGATTTGAAGGAGGAATTTGAGTTCCAACAATGTTGAAGCTAAAATAAAAAGTTATAGTAAAATTTTTAGAAATTTTAGAATAACAAATGAGAATATATTATTACAAGTTTTGTGATAAAATTTTCAGTTATGTGAAGGAAGCCAAATGTTAAATAAGAATATAATAATTGTTTAGTAAGGTTGATATAATTTATACCAGTTAAGATAGAATATAGGTGTAATACAAGGAGAAAACTTGGGTTTTATCAAAACAAGCACCAAGAAATGGGATCTCAAATAAAGCCTTAGCTGTAAATTTGTAAAGACTTTGGGTGGTCGAACATGAAATAATAATTAGTGGAATGGGTATGTAAATGTCTTACGCTTAGAATTAAACATCAAAAGACGAATATGTTGTTATTAACCGTACCAATCTCTGAATAAGGGTAGGAACACAAGATCATGGAATTAGTAATAAATTCTCCTGCCACACAGAAAGGCCGCAATATTATTAACAGTCTCACTAAAACAATCTCATCGTCTGCTTATTAATGTAATTGTTAATCTAGATTAATTAGTCAAGTTGTACTAAACAAAATAATTTCTAGGTATGTAGTTTTTGTTTCTATAGCGTCAGATTCGAGATCTACAGTTTATTTCAAACTTTAGGAGGAGAGTTATCAAACACATTTAGGGACTTAGTGAAGGTTAAGTGTAGTATACCACCCATAAACAGATGGTCAAAGTGAGAGAAATGTTCAAACCTTAGAGAATATATTAAGAATTTGTATTACAGACTTCAAAGAAAGTGGAAACCTTGTGTAGAAGCTGCATACCATAGTTACCATGCCAGCATAAGAATGCCACCATATGAAGCCTTGAATGGTATAAAATATATAACACATTTGTATTTGGATAAAAGCAAGGAAAGTCAAAATGCTAAAATTTGATATAGATCTACAAACCATGAAGATAATTGGGATTCTATGTGAAAGATTTCAAACATCTCAAACTCAATAGAAAAAGATGAGAGGTTAAGGGTAAGAATCATGTATTCTTAAAAATGTTAATTTGGAAGTGCAAATACGTTTTGATAAGAAAAGGAAATCAGGTCCACGATTCGTTGAATTATATTAGCTATTAGAAAGAATGGATGAGGTAGCACTACCTCCTAAATTAAAATATATTCATAGTCTATCTCATGTGTCCGTATAAACTTGATTATACAAACAAACCTATCCAGATTAAGGAAGATGTATCGTATATGGGAGTTACTGTTCACAGAATTGATCGAAAGGAACAAGTGTTAATAAATAAACTAATATCATCAGTTAAAGTGATCTGGAAGAATCATGATATAGAAGGAGCTACATGGGAGCTGGGGGATAAAATACGAGAAGATTTCCCACATTTGTTTTCATAGATTGTATTTAATTTCGGAATAAAATTCTTATAAGATGGGGTGATTGTAATAATTCAAAACTTAAGCAGGATTGTTAATATAAAAAAATTTCTTATGTTTATGTTTTGTATAATGTGTATTTAAACTTATTATTACTATATATATATATATATATATATATATATATATATATATATAAGATATAAATGGAAAGTTTTTTTTAGTAAACCCTAATTTCAGTTTCTATCTAAATAAGAAACCCTAGCCCTAATTGTTATTATAAATAGAAATTATAACTTAATACATTGATAATTTTATAAAAGATTGTGAATATTATGCGCATTAACTTTATGTATTGTTAATTAAGGAATGAATTGAAAAATGTTGCAAGAAAACCCTAATTTAAGATTAGGAAACCCTAACCCTAAAGGTAAAACCCTAATTTTATTTATAAATCATAATTCTAAATTATTAAAACCCTAATGATTCAATTTTTGTTTTTGAGTTTCTAAGAGAACATGAAATGACTAAATTACTCTTAGATTTAATTATAAAATTATCAAAATACCCTGAGTATGTGTAAAATGACAAAAATGCCCTTAATCTTATCTTTTTAAAAGAGATAAGATGAAATCTTTAACTTAACAAGCAAAAGATTTGCTCCATGCTTCTATTATGACCCTAGCTTGATAACACAACACTACACACTTAATGATCTAGGCTTAGTTGTCAAGTGAAGGAGAGAATTAAGTTTTTACCCCATTTAAGTTTTCTTATAAGGCTAGGAGATACGATATCTTAAAGCCACGAATTTTACACTTAAAGTATATCACAAACAAACTCCCAAACACTCCTCAGCAAGGCCAGATCAGATCAGAAAAGAGAGAATCAAAAGTTGCTCAAAAAGGTCAAAACCTAACCCTAGCTCTAGATCTTTAAATCTGAAATAGAATTGTTGTTTTTATTGTTTAAATATGTTAATTAGTATGTTGTTTAGTGATCTGGGTTGTTAAAACATGAATTTATAACACTTAAATGCATGAAAATAGTGATTTAAGCAAACCTGCCAAAACCTAATAAATGGTCTGACAGTCAAATGTCAGACCTCATAGATCGTGCTCTGTTAATGGTTTAAGTATTTTAAAGGTTTGTATTTATAGTATGTAGTGTTGTTAGTAATCTGGAAGTGGTAGCATGGAAATCAGATTAACAGGTTGAAAGATATAGGCAGTCAAAACCCGTTGACCGACCATGACTTTCAGTTTTCTGGAAAACCCAGAAAACTGAAGAACACGACTGACAAGTCGTTTGACCGGCTTTGATCTCTCAACTGCCAGACTATTAGAATGTTATGTTGTATCTAGCTTATACACTGACATGTGCACTACACAACCAGAGCACTCTAAAGCCTTAAAACGTCACAGATCGAACGATATTGAATTTCAAACTACGTTGACCGTTCAGCTTGCATTTCTAGGTAACCCAGAATTCCAAAACAGTGTTCTGACAAGATTTTTAAAGGCCCAGATATTGCTTCCTTGTGACACTTAGACTCTCTAAGTGCTACCTGTGACGCCCCCAAATCCACGTTCCTTCGAAACCTCGGATTCGGTGCAGTCACGATACTACTATTGCCAAACTATTACATCTTTTAATCATTAGTAACAGAATACAACTTTGCTTATTACAATTTAGAATATAAATTCTATTCATGTCCAAATCTCGTCTTTACATCATATTCGATGTTACTAAAATATGGAATAATTTAAACTTTTCAATATCCTTTGAATAAATTCTTTTATTGATTTCACAATCTTAAATCAATTACACATCCTTGAACCACTATATATGATTCACTATATCCGAATTATTGTATTAACGTTTACATCTCAATTCAATATCCTCTATGTATTAACTAATACATCTTTACGATACGACAAGTACCAAACAATGTAAACAACTATCAAGTACAGCTCCTAGAACCTAAACATGGTTCGAGAGCATATATCTAAATAAATAGAAATTTTCGAACTCTATCACGTAGCACGTTACTCTTATCGTGAGTCCTTAACCTGTAAAAGTGGTCATTTGCAAGAGTGAGCTCGACAGCTCAGCAATTCTAACAGTTTTCATGCATCACATAGCATATAACATCATACTCAGTTCAAGCATTTATAAACAATTTATATTTACTACGCATGTTACTTTCCACATAACAAGTATATCAACAAAGATCAACTTTCAATCTCATTTATATCTCATATACAGTTCATATATAAGTTCACATTATCACAGCAGAACATAATTCAACTAACAGTTATTGAATTCATATATCAAATAGGAACTGAAAGATTTGCCTGATTCGTAGTTTAACAACTACGACTTAACTGCTTAAAGTTTATCTGCACTTCGTGTATCCTACACAGTTATATTAACCATAGAGATCACACTCATTAGTTATATGTATCCACATATTCTCAATGTAATAGTAAAGGTTACATTGTTGTCTAACTTGGTTCTTAGAACCTTTGTCTTACTTTCTTATCGTATTCTTAGAATAACTTTGTACGTATACGTATACTTTAACCATACGTACTTACTACCATTCTCTACATACACATGCCCGTCTACCACTAATCTCTTTACATATAGCTAGTGTAGTCCATATTTTGAGTTAATTATTCTCATATATCATTACTAACACATAAGACCATAACAAAGCAAATATACGCTATTAACCGTCGAAGTCGGATTCAAGTATTAACATATGGTCCTACATAGCATGTATACACATTAAAGGATACTTTCATGCTCGTTTAACCTTTTCACGTTCAATTTACATGATATAGGTTCTAAGTCAATATTCTAACAATTGAAGGCCACTCGAGGTCATGAACATCACAAAGTTTATCATGCTAGTTCTTTAAACACATAAAGTATTTATATAACTCATATTGGGCATGTTCATGGATATTCATACTTCATGCATGTAACTATCACGATTATTAGTTTGAAAACATGCTTCATTTACGCTAAACTTGGTTTCATGATATGTAGTGATGGTATATATATACATGTATGATACATGAGAGAGTCCAAGTGTGCTATCACATATGTCCATAAACATCAAAATCCCAAATCGTAACATGTTATCGTCCATGTTCAAGGCTCGCATTTTCATTAGTGAAGCTTACTAACAAAACCTAACATGTTCATGCTATCTATATATAGGTTGACATGTCCGATATGCATTTCTAAGTCATCTAAACATGCTCACAAAATCAGAATATATACATGTTATGTATACGTCCAAGTTCAAATCTAAAACTAGAAGTTTCATTTTAAAATCATATGTTTTCCTTCCATAGTACATACTAACATGGCCATGCATGTACATGTAGTATCAAGAACACGTACTATAAGTTAATACCAACTTCCATGCATGTCTAGACCGTACAAATACGCTTACAAGGTCAGAACACACATGTTTATACAAGTATCAAAGTTCATATCGAAAATCATAAGTTTCATTTGAAAATTATGAGTTCTTCATCAATAATGTATACTATCATGCTTATGTCATGTCATGATACTCATATATACATGTTATTTAAGTGTGCATGCTTGTTCTAATTATATAACCTATGCTAGCATATAACAGAACCTGCAACAGAAAACAAAACCCAGAAACTGGTCCCTGCGCAGCTGCGCAGCTCCTCAGTTCAAAACTGGCGCAGCTGCGCAGGGCCTTGGCCAACTCAAGTCTGGTACCGGCGCAGCTGCGCCGCTGGCCAGTACAAAACTGGCACAGCTGCGCAGGTGGCCGGCCAGAAACAGAGCAGCTTTCTGCTCGGCAGACTGCAACCCAACTCACAATTTTCTTTCACGAATCAACTCTAATCAAGCTACATTGCATTCCTATCATGCATACTAGCTTAGATACTAAGTTTACAACATTCCTAACTCCAATTAGCAAGAATTCATGCAAAAATCAAGAATTTATTGAATTCAAAAATAGAGAGTTTATACCTCTGTTAAGCTTGCTGTTATTAGAACTTCCTCAATTCTTAGACTCCTTACTAACATGCTATATTCTCTCTCAATTTTCACTTAACATAAATCTTAGCAAATGAAAACATGAAGGAGAAGAGCTCCATTTATAGACCATGCATTACACAGACATTAACTTTCTACACCATTTTAAACTAATGGGAAGAAGAAGGATTCAATGGTTATAGGAGAGGAGTTGGTAGAGTAGTTGATTTTCACTATCAGGACCACTCCCCCTTCATGATTGTTGCTAGTTTGCTGAGTTTGAGAAATGGAGATAGGCTAGCCTTGTAGCCATTCACGTGTGATGAAATGGGTCACACAATTAGGGACAAGAAATGACTCTCAGCAACAAAGTAACTAGCAAGTGTATAAATACTTGGGTTATCTATATGTACACTTAGGTTATAAGCTTATCTAGAGTCACAATGTCATTTCTAATGAGCAAACCATAATACAATATATCAAGTTGAGGTACATATATATCACCATATAATCCATATATATCTCATTCTACCGAATATAATTCTTTCGGGTACCATCACAGTGTATTGTCTCTTTTATTATTAATTCAATAATTGTTTACTATATATTCATGATATATTACTTTATTGTATACTTAATATACACATTGTCACACCCACATTTCATGTAACTCACATAGTTTAATTAGTCTTGATACATGGTTTCTATATATAGTATAGTCACATAATTATTGCACCACACTATATAATATAGTTGCACTACACTTCACACTTCATATAATATATAGTTAGTTACTATACGCTATACATTTTATTCGCATGCTTGCATATAGAAACAAATAATTTACTTATCTTATTAATTAATAATAATAATAATTAATCTATTTCTCATAAATCAATGAAATTATAATTTCCATAACAATTAATTAACATTTATATAGTTAATTATCACAATAAATAAATATAAATCTTATTATATTTATAACAAATATACTTATTATCATACTATCACTCGCAATAATAATAATTTAATATATTATTATAATAACAATTAATATAGATTAATTATTTAATTAATAATTCTTTCATCTTCGAATTAATCAATTCATTACCGAATCTATTATCGTGCCACACAAGGCATTTCTCACAAGCTTAATCTCAAGCTTATTATTATTTCCATCACTTACTACTTATAACATGTTCAATATAATTAGAACTATTAAGTCACAAGGTTCACATATATAAATATACCGTGAATGGAAATACTCCAATATTCTATATAACCTTTACGGTAATATAATAACTCAAGTTATTAAAATGCTAAACTACTTCAATTAATTATATTTATAATAAGTATAACCTTTACGCTTATAATAATTAATATATACTCTATTAATTATTCCAATAATAATATTCACGATCAAATAATAACTTAAGTTATTTAATATATTAAAAGTAACTTAGTTTCCTTTCATTAATTAAACTCCCTTGAAAATACATTTAAAATTATGTATTTAACCATATCATAAAATATTTATGTTTTCTCCAAATAAGCACATTCGTTATTAGAAAATAATTTACTTATTGTCTCAAGATATTATAATTAATATAATATCTATTAGAAATAATCACATGCACGGCACATGTACATTATATATAGAAAATAGGTAATAAGTTTATTTTTTATTATAATAAATTGTTTCCATCAATTTATTTACATATAACAAATATGTTTTACCATATTAATTAATCATACCTATTACCTCATATAAAAACATATAAGGTAATATTATTATTCAAAAATAACATTTCCTCCTTTATTAAAATAATTCAATATTAGAATTTATTTTGATATCCTTTATTAGAAATATATAATAATTATTTCTCTTTCTTTTCTATAGATTGTCCTCAAAACAATTTCTTTAAATATTAATTATTCATTTAAAAATATAATGATTTCCATCTCCTGTATATATATTTATTAACGCTATTCGCACGTCAAACTTTCTCGCATATTACCACTCTAAGTAATATATATAAAAAGTATCAACTATAATTACATATTCAACACACATATTAATTCACTCATTTACTTAAGTAAATTAAACACTGTACTATATTATCATAGTTAATTAAGGTTCAATACTCACATTATATTATTCCATAATATAACTCACAACTTATATTAACTAATATTTATTCTTATTAGTTAATTCCCTTAACTAACTCATGCTTCACTATCCAAACCTATTCACAGATAGCTTAAGTGCTATTAATAACCTATATTATAAACATACTAGTTATTAATACACATACAAAAGAATATGGTGATTATACATTAAGAATATTTAATGTCACCAACTTACTATGATAAAATAATTCTATAAATTATTTAATATCGATAGGAATTTATCCACTTCCTTTATCTCAACTGAATCGTCTCTACGCTAAATAACAAATATACATTAATAGTATATTTATAAATCACAAAAACACATATTACATAGTCCATATTATCCTATGTAATATAATATCACATACCTCATATCTCATATATATACTCTTATTTGAACTCATCTCACAGTTTAAAAATTTTATTTATTAAATCCTGATTTAATAATTTCTGAAAATTCGGGTTCTTACACTACCCTTTTGTACCCTGACAGTTACTCTACAAAACCCTGACAATAAACTACCTAAACTATGAACATGTTACGAGATATAAGGGCTGCAAGGACGTTGACCAACCTTGACTTCTTATTTCTGGGTAACCCATAAATGAAGAACAGCTTTGGCCTAGTGGTTTGACCGGCCATATAATCTTGTAGTGATGTTGTTAGACACTGAAATGGCCATAGATGTGTACTACTACACTAACACTACAACTTGATCACACTTACCTGCCCAGAAACCGAACAGATTGAGAACTAATACAAGTCAAACTAGGGTCCAGGACATTGACCAACGTCTTTTTCAGCTGGTGAAGAACACCAAAGGCGACGGATACTGTCGCTATAGCCTATAGCGATAGTTTATTTTAAAAATTAATAATAATAATTAAAATAAATAGAAATAAATACTAGATAATTAATAAATAAATTTAAAAATTCATTTTATGTTATAATAAATAATTTTTAATATTTTGACATAAAAATTTATTAATATTTAATTCATTTAAATTTTAATGATAATAAAAGTATTTAATAGTTGTATTAAATAAATTATTTAAAAATAATATTAATAGTTTAAAAATCATTTTAAATAACAATAAATTATTTAGAAATGATATTAATGATTTAAAAATTATTATTAATAAAAATAAATTATTTAAAAATAATATTGATAATTTAAAAATCATTATGAATGATTATTAAATATTTAAAAATGATATTAGTGAATTAAAAATCATTTTAATTGATAATAAATCATTTAAAAATTATTTCGAGCCTTTAAAAATTATTATAAATAATAACTAAAATATCTACAATGATATTGAAACTTTTGAATAAAGTTTATTGAAAATCCAACTCGATAACTATTCAATAAAGAAATAAAATACCGAACGGACACCGAAATCAACCCAGAAACTAATTATTTGACTAGTTATTAACTGCTATTATTTCCTATGACTGTTATAAACATATTTAGGTCGCATAGACAGTTCGAATAGAAAAAGAAAATTATTCTTCGAGCAAGCAAGTTGTAAGACCCCAACTTTTATGAATAAAGATTTTATTTTCTTTATATATTATTTCGAAATAGCAAGGTGTTGATTTGATAAATGTGAAAAGTTATGGGTGAAATGTGCAAATATTTCAAAATAAGCAACTGGTTATAAAATATTCATTGTTGTCGGGGAATATTCGTTTGGTCGTGAAATATTCTTGTTGTCGGAGAATATTCGTACGACGGCGCAGCTATTTGTGGGCCCCGCAATGGAATAATTGTCGGATATAGAAAGCGACAGAAATAACCTTTTTATGAATAACGGTAAAACTGTTACGGTTAAACTGTTGAAATACCCGGTGATAAAAATACAGTAATATGCGTTGTGCACAGTAGCACACGGTATTGCACAGTATTTCAAATTATTGGTTCTTACATAAGAAGTCACTTACTCAATAATTGTTACAGTAATTACTGTTCAATATTTTATATTATTGATTCAATAATTGCATGATATTTTATTGGTTCAATAATCGCCAATAATTGCTACGTTGATATTTTATATCAATAATTGTTACGTTACTATTTTATATGATTGATTCAATAATTGCTACCGTTGATATTTTGTATTATTGATTCAATAATGTCACTGCACAGTATTTCACATTATTAACTCAATAATTCATATTATTTGAATAATATTATTAGATAGCATTATTGACAATGTCTAAGAAAGTTCTGTCTAGAAGGGGATATTTAATTGCGCGCCAGTAAGGAGAAATCCTCATCGGAAGGCCCCCTCTTTCCTAGGAACGACTTGGTTGTCAATATTATAGTTCTGTAATATTATTTGTGAATAATTAATTATTGATTTATATGATAAAAAAATATTTATTTTGTGGATATAAAAGAAGGAATTAGTGCTGAGGTGTTTTTATCAGTGGAAAATCATCCGTTTGTGGATTTCAGCTATTTTCGGTTGGGATTTTGGAAAAACTTCATTTTACAAAGTTGTAGAGAATTAAATTCCCCATGGAAAGGACATATAATCTATATTTTTATGATAAAATGGCTATTTATTATGAATTATTGAAGTTTTGAAAATAAATATTTTTTAAAATAAAATGGTGGGCCCCACTTTTGGTTGTGGAAAATTTGCTGAATTTCAATGGTGGTGTACGTGAATGGTAGCAGGTAAAGCCATCAGGTAGCAGGTTAAGTCTGCTTTGGCGTTCTAGCATTTTTCTATAAATAGGGTGCTTAGGTTAGAATTAAAAATCACACCAGAATCAGAAGTGTTCTCTCTATAATATCGAGCGTATTTTTGTGAGTATTTAGATACTTTGAGTGTTACTATTCAGTGCAAGTTTTCTTCGGTATTATATCCGATATTCCAGCCAGAAGTACTATTCTTTTGAGGTAAGGGATGTTATTTTCTTTCGTAAATGATGTTATTCTTTTCAATATCATTATACCAAAATATTGGCATGGATTTTATTATGAAATTCTTACTTTTTCCATCAGAGTTACTATTCACGTATACGATACTATTCACGAAAAAAATTAAATTTTCTTCTATTTGTCCGAGTTGCTTGTTAAGGTTCCTATCTTTAAATGGATCTAAGTTTTGAGCTTTATTCTTAAATTTCGCTCCACAATTGATTATTACGAAGTATGTTTGAATTGGATAAACTAAAATACGAATTCTTAATCTTTGTCCTTTATCTTACTGGATTCATTTTTTATAATATTTTTCATCATTCTCAGTCCTAAATGGTGATATAACTGAATATCTTTGGCCTGTAGAGCAAAGATGAATGATTACCTGATGAATATCTTTGGCCGTAGTGCAAAGATGACAGGTGTTGAGATGAACATGACCACTGGTGATACAAATGAATATCTTTGGCCGTAGTGCAAAGATAAATATTTGATTCGAGATGTATATTGATTGATGTTACAAGGATAAAATATTGATGATGGACTTTTAAATCATAGAAGATAGTAGACTACATTCTTAACTTAACTCTTCTAATGAATTGTTATTTCCGCTACGAATATTGATCTAAAACTTGTTGTCCATAATATTTTATCTGAATTGATGAAGACTAACGATAATTTATTTTCCATTATCTTAGTCATAATATTCTTTACTGGGCTAGTTGAGCTCACCCTTTTCATCTATTGTCCTCTTCAGGAAATGAGAATATCGCAGGAACTAGTCGGGGAACAGAGTGATGGTCCGAGTTAGAGCAGTAATAGTCCTCACTATTTCTAATAAATAGTGTGATAATAATTGTAATGAGGACTTAGTTTGAATGTTAATATTTTTTACATATTTGTATTGACACTCACAGTTGTGTGGTCGTATTTTGCACGACCATGTGATATAAAAGATTGTATTTGAATTCTGTACCATGTATTTGGCGACTCAGAATGGGTTGGGTTGACTGGACCTATTCTGGGGGCGTCACAGTTGGTATCAGAGCTTAGGGATATGATCTCTGGTGGAGATAGGGGAATAGAACTAGGAGGGGAGAGACGAATAAATCCTTCACTAATATGTCCTACCTAAGCTTATGTGGTATTTAATTGGTCAGTCGGAGCATATGGTTATTATGTGGTATGTTAATTTATTTAATTAACCCTTGTTTTATGGCAGTATTTGAGAATGGCAACTGAGAATGTTAACAATGGAGTGAATGAGACCGTGGAGACACCTTTAATCACCAACCAGGAGAACGTGCAACACGAAGGCAATGTTCATCTTGAAAACAATGCTGATTTGACGATAAACGATGAGATGTTTAGAAGTTTTTTGCACTTCATGCAAAACCAGACGAGGGAGACTCGTGTTCATAATACAGGTGGAGATAATAACAACATGCGAATTGTCACTGCCAAGCAGTTCAAAGAGTTGGGACCACCAGAGTTTCAGGGAAAGCCAGATCCAATCAAGGCAGAGACGTGGGTTAAGCAAATTACCAAGATATTTGATGTCTTGGGATGCACAGAGGAACAGAAGGTTCAATTCGCCACCTTTATGTTCCATGGAGAGGCAGATTACTGGTGGGAGTCTGTGAAGCGTACCCAGCCTGCAGCACTCAAGATGTCTTGGGAAGCGTTCCAGAAACTGTTCAATGACAAGTACTTTCCTGAAAGTATTCATCATACGAAGGAGATAGAGTTTATCAGACTAGAACAAAACAACATGACTGTGTCCCAGTACGAGGCTAAGTTCGCGGAGTTGTCCAGGTTTGCACCTTATTTGGTAGAGAATGAGGAACGTATGACACGGATGTTTCTGAGAGGTTTGAAACCCGAAATACGTCAATACCTCATTTCTCACAAATTTTTTCTATATTCGGATGTAGTGAACAGGGCCCAGTTGTTAGAACGAGATAGTGATTATATTCAACCAAGGGACAACAACCAAGGTCGTACCGGTGGCAGCAGTCATCGGAACAATGACAACCAGCGGAGAGGAAAGTATGACAGAAGCGGTAACCACTCCGGTGGTAATCGTGGCCATGATAGTAGAAAAAGTGAATCAGGGGGAGATTTCAAGAAGAGAAGGTACAACAATGAGAACGTGAAGACGTCGACATCAGCACTAAAATCAACTGTTTCTAGGGGAGGAGAACGACTACCGGTCGTATGCTATAAATGAGGGAAAGAGGGACACATCAGCCCAAAATGCCTACAACAATTCAAAGCATGCTATAACTGTGGAAAAGAAGGACATATAGCTCGAGATTGTCCTATAGCGAAACCAAGTCCAGCGGGGGTGGTGATTCCAAAGGCAGTTTCGGACAAGTCAAAGTCGGTGATTCCTGGAAGAGCATTTTTCGTGACAGCTCAAAACATGAGGAACCCACACGAGGTGATTACGGGTAAGCTAATCATAAACTCTTGTGAAGTTTACACCTTCTTAGATACCGGTGCTACCCATTCTTTTATTTCACCTGCTTGTGCTCAACGTTTGAACTTGACTTCTGATAAATTAGACTTTGACTTATCTGTTGAAACTCCATTGGGAGAAACTTTTGTTACATCCACAATTTACAAATCTTGCTTGATTCAGATTGGTACCCTTACCTTACCTGTTGATCTTATATCTTTGAAAATACTTGCATTTGACGTGATTTTAGGAATTGACTGGTTAACCACTTACCATGCCAAAATTGATTATTTTCGTAAGGTTGTTAGTTTTTATATTCCTAATCAACCTGTTGTGCGAATCAAAATCACCAAACCACTAAAATCAGTCAATATCATTTCAAGTCACAAAGCTATTCGTTTATTGAAAACGGATGTCAAGCTTTCTTAGCACATGTCACTGATCTAAACTAGAATACGTTAGGTTTGAATGATATTTTTGTTGTTAATGAGTTTCCTGATCTATTTCCCAAAGAACTTCCCAGTTTACCCCCAGAACCTGAAGTTGAATTCTTTATTGATCTTGAACCCAGTACAAAACCCATTTCTAAAACCCCATATCGAATGGCTCCTATTGAACTTCAGGAGTTAAAGGTCCAATTACGGGAATTGTTAGACATCAGTTTTATTCGTCCTAGTACGTCTCCTTGGGGTGCTCTTGTTTTATTCGTAAAGAAGAAAGAAGGGAGTATGCGACTTTGTATTGACTATCGGGAGTAGAACCATGTCACCATCAAGAATAGGTATCTACTACCTAGTATTGATGACCTGTTCGACTAGTTACAAGGAGCACAATTCTTTTCAAAGATCGATCTTCGTTCTGAATATCATCAGCTAAAGATTAAAACTGAGGATATTCCGAAGACTGCCTTCAGAACTCGGTACGGGCATTATGAGTTCTTAGTCATGTCTTTTGGATGACTAATGCTCCTGCTGCTTTCATGGATATGATGAACCGTGTATTTAAGGAATATTTGGATCAGTTCGTTGTTATTTTTATTGATGACATCCTCATCTATTCTAAAAGCCGTGAAGATCATGAGCACCACTTGAAGTTGGTACTTCAAAAGCTTCGTGAGAACAAGATATATGCTAAGCTGAAGAAATGCGAGTTCTGGCTTGAGGAAGTAGCATTCCTTAGGCACGTGGTATCGAAACGTGGAGTATCTGTTGACCCGGCAAAGATTGAAGCAATACAAAGCTAGGAGCAACCTAAGTCGGTGATCGAAGTACGAAGCTTTCTGGGCTTAGCTGGTTATTATCGGAGGTTCGTAGAGGGATCTTCTCGAATCGCTACTCCATTAACTCAGTTGACTCATAAAGATACAAAATTCGTTTGGAGCGAGGAATGCGAGAAGAGCTTCCAAGAGCTCAAGAGAAGACTTATCTCTGCACCTGTTCTGACAATACTATTTGGTTCGGATGGATTTGTTATCTACAGCGATACTTCGGGCAAAGGGTTAGGATGTGTTCTCATGCAACATGGGAAAGTCATAGCCTATGCCTCGCGACAACTCAAAGAATATGAGAGGAATTATCCTACTCATGATCTAGAGTTGGCAGCTGTCTTTTTCGCGTTGAAGATCTGGAGACATTACCTGTATGGGGAGAGAGTAGAGATTTATACGGATCATAAGAGCCTTAAATATTTTTTCACTCAGAAGGAACTCAACATGCGGAAACGACGTTGGCTGGAGCTGTTGAAAGATTACGATCATACTACACAATACCATCCTGGAAAAGCGAACGTGGTAGCTGACGCGTTGAGTAGAAGATCATATGCGGGAACGAGTGCGATGATATCAAGTATACGCGTAGAACCAGCTTTGATTGATAAAGTTAAAGCCGCTCAAGCTACGGATCCGGAGCTGATGAAGATGAAGAAGAAGGTGCAAGAAGGAGCCATTCCAGAAGCAAGAATCGATGAAGAGGGAATACTTCGAGTCAACTCCAGACTTTGTGTTCCTAACGATTCTGACTTGAAGCATAAAATCATGATGGAGGCACACAACACACCGTTTGCAATCCATCCTGGAAGTACCAAAATGTATCGTGATCTTCGACATACATTTTGGTGGAGCAATATAAAAAGAGAGATCGCGGAGTTTATTTTGAGATGTTTAACTTGTCAACGTGTAAAGGCGGAGCATCAAGTACCGAAGGGTCCATTGCAACCACTGGAAATTTTGAAATGGAAGTGGGAACACAATACGATGGATTTCGTTATGGGTCTTCCCAAGGTTTCTCAAGGCATAGATGCGATTTGGGTTATGGTTGATAGATTAACCAAGTCTGCTCATTTCTTGCCGATACAAGAGACTTATTCCCTTGAACATCTTGTTCATATGTACGTGAATGAGATTGTGAGGTTGCATGGCATGCCAGTATCTATAGTTTCGAATCGTGACCCAAGATTTACTTCACGATTTTGGGTTAGCTTGCAGAAAGCTATGGGCACGGACTTACAATTCAGTTCGGCATATCATCCACAAACGGATGGACAATCGAAAAGGACTATTCAAACTCTTGAAGATCTATTGAGACTCTGTGTTCTAGACTTCAAAGGGAGTTGGGATAAGTACCTACCATTGGTGGAATTCTCCTAAAATAACAGTTATCAAGCAAGTATAGGCGTAGCTCCATTCGAAGCGTTGTATGGGAGAAAGTGTCGTTCTCCAGTGTGTTGGGATGAGGTGGGTGAGGCAACATTATTGGGACTAGAGTTGGTACGCATGACTACAGAAAAGATTCAAATGATCCGGCAATGGATACAAACTGCACAAGATCGACAAAAGAGTTATGCGGATCTTCATCGAAAGGACGTGGAATTTAATGTTGGGGATCATGTATTGTTACGTGTTGCTCCATGGAAAGGAGTTACGAGATTCGAGAAGAGAGGAAAGCTCAATCCGCGATTCATTGGTCCATTTGAGATCCTTGACCGAGTAGGAAATGTGGCCTATAGACTCGCTTTACCTCCAAGCCTGTCTCGTGTTCATAACGTTTTTCACATATCCGTACTTTGCAAATACGTGAAAGACCCAAACCACATTATTGAGTTAGAACCAGACGAGATAGCCAAAGATTTAACGTACGAGGAGGTACCTGTCAAGATCTTGGATAGGAAGGAGCATGTCCTACGCTCGAAAATTATACCTCAGGTTAAAGTTTTGTGGAGAAACCATGAAATTGAGGAAATGACTTGGGAGTTGGAATCGAAAATGAAAGGGAGGTATCCTCACCTTTTCGATATACCAGGTACGTACGTCAATTTCAAAAACGAAATTTCATATGGAGGGGAGGTTGTAAGACCCCAACTTTTATGAATAAAGATTTAATTTTCTTTATATATTATTTCGAAATAGTAAGGTGTTGATTTGATAAATGTGAAAAGTTATGGGTGAAATGTGCAAATATTTCAAAATAAGCAAGTGGTTATAAAATATTCATTGTTGTCGGGGAATATTCATTTGGTCGTGAAATATTCTTGTTGTCGGGGAATATTTGTACGACGGGGCAGCTATTTGTAGGCTCCACAACGGAATAACTGTCGGATATAGAAAGCGACAGAAATAACCTTTTTATGAATAACGGTAAAACTGTTACGGTTAAACTGTTGAAATACCCGGTGATAAAAATACATAATACGCATTGTGCACAGTAGCACACGGTATTGCACAATATTTTGAATTATTGGTTCTTATGTAAGAAGACACTTACTCAATAACTATTACAGTAATTATTGTTCAATATTTTATATTATTGATTCAATAATTGCATGATATTTTATTGGTTCAATAATTGCTACGTTGATATTTTATATCAATAATTACTACGTTGATATTTTATATCAATAATTGCTACGTTGCTATTTTATATAATTAATTTAATAATTGCTACCGTTGATATTTTGTATTATTGATTCAATAATTGTCACTGCACAATATTTCACATTATCAACTCAATAATTCATATTATTTGAATAATATTATTAGATAGCATTATTGACAATGTCTACGAAAGTTCTGTCTAGGAGGGGTTATTTAATTGCGCGCCAGTAATGGGAAATCCTTATCGGAAGGCCCCCTCTTTCTTGGGAACGACCTGGTTGTCAATATTGTAGTTCTGTAATATTATTTGTGAATAATTAATTATTGATTTATATGATAAAAAAATATTTATTTTGTGGATATAAAAGAAGGAATTAGTGCTGAGGTGTTTTTATTAGTGGAAAATCATCCGTTTGTGGATTTCAGCTATTTTCGGTTGGGATTTTGGAAAAGCTTCCTTTTACAAAGTTGTAGAGAATAAAATTCCCCATGGAAAGGACATATAATCTATATTTTTCTGATAAAATGGCTATTTATTATGAATTATTGAAGTTTCAAAAATAAATATTTTTTTTAAATAAAATGGTGGGCCCCACTTTTGGTTGTGGAAAATTTGCTGAATTTCAATGGTGGTGTACGTGAATGGTAGCAGGTAAAGCCATCAGGTAGCAGGTTAAGTCTGCTTTGGCGTTCTAGCATTTTCCTATAAATAGGGTGCTTAGGTTAGAATTAAAAATCACACCAGAATCAGAAGTTTTCTCTCCCTATAATATCGAGCGTATTTTTGTGAGTATTTAGATACTTTGAGTGTTATTATTCAGTGCAAGTTTTCATCGGTATTATATCCGATCCAGCCAGAAGTACTATTCTTTTGAGGTAAGGGATGTTATTTTCTTTCGTAAATGATGTTATTCTTTTCAATATCATTGTACCAAAATATTGGCATGGATTTTATTATGAAATTCTTACTTTTTTCGTCGGGGTTACTATTCACGTATACGGTACTATTCACAAAAAAAATTAAATTTTCTTCTATTTGTTTAAGTTGCTTGTTAAGGTTCCTATCTTTGAATGGATATAAGTTTTGAGCTTTATTCTAAAATTTCGCTCCACAATTGATTATTATGAAGTATTTTTGAATTGGATAAACTAAAATACGAATACTTAATCTTTGTCCTTTATCTCACTGGATTCGTTTTTTATAATATTTTTCATCATCCTCAGTCCTAAATGGTGATATAACTGAATATCTTTGGCCTGTAGAGCAAAGATGAATGATTATCTAATGAATATCTTTGGCCTTAGTGCAAAGATGACAGGTGTTGAGATGAACACGACCACTAGTGATACAAATGAATATCTTTGGCCGTAGTTCAAAGATAAATATTTGATTCGAGATGTATATTGATTGATGTTATAGGGATAAATTATTGATGATGGACTTTTAAATCATAAAAGATAGTAGACTACATTCTCTACTTAACTCTTCTAATGAATTGTTATTTCCGCTGCAAATATTGATCTAAAACTTGTTGTCCATAATATTTTATCTGAATTGTTGAAGACTAACGATAATTTATTTTCCATTATCTTAGTCATAATATTCTTTACTGGGCTAGTTGAGCTCACCCTTTTCATCTATTGTCCTCTTCAGGAAATGAGAATGTCGCAGGAACTAGTCGGGGAACAGAGTGATGGTCTGAGTTAGAGCAGTAGTAGTCCTCACTATTTCTAATAAATAGTGTGATAATAATTATAATCAGAACTTAGTTTAAATGTTAATATTTTCTACATATTTGTATTGGCACTCACAGTTGTGTGGTCGTATTTTGCACGACCATGTGATATAAAAGATTATATTTGAATTCTGTACCATGTATTTGGCGACTCAGAATGGGTTGGGTTGACTGGACCTATCATGGGGGCGTCACACAAGTTTTCCAACTACATTTAATTTTTATATTAAATGTAATTCTTATATTGATGACATGTGAACTCGTTTTAAACGGTATTCATGATATCTGTTATTAAAAAGGGTTATTGCCTTTTGTTCAAGCATAACCAAGCCATATGAACTATTATTTGCGTAAAATATATTTGATTTGATATCAAAGCATAGATTGTGGTAAAACCAATATTGTTTGATACAGATATATATACTGATACTATTCGAACCGGTAGTTATAGCACTGACCGGGGGTTACATTTATAGGCAGTTATAGCACTGACCTTGTTGGACTGGTAGGATGATATGCATATTCCTAGAATATGATTAGGCTGATCCCCTCTGAGATATCCGAAAAGAGCTCCTATAAGTCTTTATGACTGTTAGGAGTGCAGTGTGGTTGACCGAATCAACTCGGGTTGCTAAGTCTTTATGACTGATAGAAGCTTGTAATGTGTGGATTCAATATATATATGTGGAAAAACTCTACACTATATGTTCATTCAATTCAGATTCAGTGTGAGTGTAACGTATAACTTGTTTAGAACTTGCTAAGCTTTTTGTAGCTCATTCTTGCAAATATTCTTTTTCTTTGCAGCTTTGACTGACATAATGGAAGTTCCAGAACTCAATCACGTGGATATAAAAACTCTGTTAAGTTAAGTTTTGGTTACATCTTTAAAAAATTCTAATGTAATAGTTGATAGTAGTGTGCATACAAGCCAATCATGTATGATGATAAAGCACGTACTTTGTAAACAATCTTATTTATTTATTAATAAAATATTCATTTATTAAAGGCATTTAATTATCTACATGTTGCTGTTTTTATAATATGTAAATAACCCATAGTTTTAAGCAATGCTTTTAGAATCATGATGATGATCATGCTAATGAGATCTAAATTCTTAGAAAGTTTTAAAACTAAAATAGTTCCCAATCGTGGGATTACTAAAAAGGGGATTAGTAAATCTGGATAGATTGGTACATATGTTGCTTGCTCATTGGATGAGGATGACTGATCTCATGATCATTTGTGTGGAGACACTAAAGCAAGTATGTAGGTGCTTATTGGAGAATAAGTTCACTGAACGTGATTCGCTATGGAATACCTAATGGAGTTTTACTCGCATGTCAATAGGAATTCCTAATGTGATAGTAGTACAAGTGATCCTTGGACTTGAGATCATCATAGTATCTTGTATGTAATAAATTATACTTTGACTTATTCCTTAAGACCTTTTAAGGCATATATAGGGTATGCTTGGGTATAATGAGTTACATATGGAGATAATGAATGATCAATAAAGAATCTACCACCTCTAGTAAAAGAGGAGATATGTCCTATGTGATTCGTTAAATGACAACTCAGGAATCCTTGGCCAAGGTGAAATGAAATTAGAAAGGAGTTTTTAATTTGCATTATTTGGAGTTATGCATTTTCTAATCGAAATACATATAATTAAATAAAATAAGACTTGACAGTAAATCCATGTCTTATATTTAATTGGGACATTGTATGGTGGAAGGATTGAATTGTATGGTAACTATTTACTCACAGGTTCTTTTATGATTAATGTTGAAATCTATATTATCTGGAAAGTCGTTGATCGCTAGGGAGGCTTATCCCTATTGTAGAATAAATATTATTTATTTAAATAGATTATTAGTTTAATTTATTTATTTAAATAAGATTAAAATTGTTTTAATTGATTTATTCACAACCGGTTTAATATGGAGAACCTAAAGGGTCACACCATAAAAGGAAGAATAATTATTTAAGAAGGTAATGGCATAATCGTAATAATGCATTAAGTATAATTAATTTAATCTATGGTGATAGAATAAATTAAATAGCTTAATGTTTATTATTTAATATTTTGGAAATATTAAATATAAATTAATAAGAGGAGTCTTATTAATATTATTACAATTATTATTATTTTAATTTCTAAAGGAGTTTAGTAATTAATTTAATATTTAGTACTCTCATTTATTCCTAATAAGATTAGGAGACAAATTAATTAAATGAATTTAATTAATTATTCCCATGTGGTGGGAAGCCTAAATTAATTAAAGGAGTTTAATTAATTAAAAGAAATCCCATGTCTAATAGGATTAGAAGGGTTGACTAATATCTATATAAGAGGAGTCTTATAATAGATATTAGATTGATGCAATTTCAATTGTTGGAGAGTACTCCTTTTCTATAGAGGATAGAAAACTAAGGTTAAGCCAAACACCCTCCTTCTTGATAATTCATCTTCCTTGGTGGATCACCTCTAGAGGCCAAACACTTGGGTGGCTAACGTTGATCAAAGGAAGAAATCTAACCCGAAAATTCAAGGAGATCACGAAGAACAAGGAGTTGAACTAGTACCTGTGGAAGCTTCGTTCTACAAGGGTATGATTCCATAACTTCTTATTTATCGTTTTAAATTAATAATTTGCATAAAGGATGATCCGGGTAATGGTTTTGTAGAAATTTTTTAAACTCTGATATACCATGCTTCCGCTAATTTTTGCAATTTGATTGCGTCACGATTTCGTACAAACCCAACAGTGGCATCAGAGCCAAATCTTTATGCAATTATTAATTTATTTTTGATTTCATATACATATGGGTATGTATTTAAAATAATTTATTGGGCATAATTTTATTGTATAAAATTATATTTAAAAAAAAAAAAAAAAAAAAAAGACTTTTTTTGGGACGAATCACAATTTTTTTTGTGCTAATCTTGAATTCTGCAAAGAAAAGGTGTTGTCTCTTTCTTACTCCAAAAAGAAGGTGACCCATCAGGAAAGGACTTTTTTAATAAACCTGCAGGACTCTTTTAATAAAAGAAGGTGATTTTTTTTTTAAAAAAATAAATATGATATATTTATATATTATATTCTAAATAATTTTATAATTAAAATAAAGAGTTTATTTTAATCTTGAAATTGGATTTCATGCAATTTAAAATTGCCCATTAAATGATACTCATATATATATGGAATGTTTTAATTCATGAGATGAATATTTATTTATTGATATATATGGTGATATGTATAAAAATAAATGGGGATTGATTATGGACTATTTGACCAATGTGATTGGATTTTATTTTAGTTGAATGCTTGAATGAATGGGTTTTATTAAATGGGGTCTGCGTACCTCGTCTTCTCTAATTTTTTTTTCTTGATGTAAAATTCTATCTCCCTCCTATGTACTTTCCCTTGACTGTTGATCAAGGTTTCTATTTAAATTAAATAGTTTAATGTAATAGAAATAGTTAGAATTATCTTTAAAAATTAGAGACCAAGGAGCAAGGAGCGCGTGAAGACCCGTTTGTATGGAGCCCGGGTTTAAATGTAATAGTTACGTTTAAATTTAAATTCTTGCACCCCTAGGTTTGACCTTTTGGTTCACTTGGTGGCTCTAGTGAACCAAACTAGAATAAAAGTCCATAATCAATCCGGGTAGAATATAGTATTCTATATTGCATGCTAAATATTATATATATTATATTTTATGCAAACATGCTTCGCATGTTTAATAAAATGACGCGTATTTTATATATATATGTGCATGCGCGCTAAACAAAGATGAGACTAATAATAACAAACCCCTCAAAGAAATAATATTAAGTCCGAAGTGTTCAAATGATATTTGGAATATCGAACGTCGCCTTCTAGCATGATAAATTAATAGAGTATTAGATATTTAATATGAGCTTGTTGTGCTATCCACAAGGCGAGTATTGCGTATTTAAGATGTTAATTAATCACATTTGATGCTTATCAAGAAAATTGAACGATCTAGTCTTGTTGTGCTATCCACAAGGACGAACATTTTTCTTTTTTGAATTTATGAAAGTGCTAGGCTGGACTTAACTTAAATTATTTTAGTTCGGATGTGCACACACTTGACCATTATGATTTAAGAGGCAAAATAAAAGGAGTTACATGGTGATGTAATTGACAAGAGTTGTCTACCTATTTATTTGTATATCGCTTGTTGTGCTATCCACAAGGTTATATACATTTGAAATGGGATCCTTATTCTCACTAGCAAATTTTTAATTAGATGTTGCCGAACTATATAAGTGAGGGTAATATAGTTTGATAAAAATAGTGGGAGATACCAATTTAAAATAAAGACCTAAATTTATTTTGGTATGCAAAATTAATAAAATGAATGTTTGCTAAAATGTTGTTTTCTTTCACATGCAGAATTTTAAAAATGTCTAAATCACTAATCTCACTACGAAGCATACTTGATGCAAACAAGCTTACCGGGCCGAATTATGAGGACTGGCTAAGAAATCTGAGAATTGTTCTCACTGCTGAAAAGATTTTTTATGTCCTAAATTCAACTGTCCCTGAATCTGTTTCAGAAACAGCCTCTGAGGAAGAGATTGCCATTTTCAATAAGTGGCAAGATGATGCATCTGTGGCTCAATGCATCATGCTCGCATCCATGAATAACGAGCTTCAGCGTCAGCACGTAAATATGGATGCTCCTGCTATGCTGCTTCACCTCAAGGAGTTGTATGGTGAACAGAGTAGGACTGCTAGATATGAGATATCTAAGGAGCTCTTCCGATCTCGGATGACCGAGGGTACTGCCGTCGAGACTCATGTCCTGAAAGTGATCAATTTGATTGAACGCCTTGGACAGCTTGGGTTCGTCATGGATGGGGAGTTGAGTCAAGACTTGGTCTTGCAGTCACTCCCTGAGACCTTCTCGCAGTTTGTGGTTAATTTTCACATGAATAAGCTAGATGTCAGCTTGCCTGAGCTGCTTAACATGCTGAAAACTGCAGAAGGTCACTTCCCATCCAAGAAGAACCATGTCTTGATGGTGGATTCTTCCAATAAAAGGAAGAGGCCCAATGTATCTTCTGAAAAGAAGAAATCCAAGAAGGCTAAGGGAAAGGGGAAAGAAAAGGAACAAAAGAAACTTGAACCAGCTAAAGGAATGTGCTTTCATTGCAACAAGCCGGGACATTGAAAAAGGAACTGCAAGAAGTATCTAGCAGAGAAGAAGCTTGGAGAAGCTTCGACTTCCAATCAAGGTTTGTTTATGATTGAAATTAATTTTTCTGAAAGTCATAATTCTACTTGGGTATTGGATACCGGCTGTGGTTCTCACATATGTAATACTGTGCAGGGACTGGTCAGAAGTAGAAAGCTGAACAATGATGAGGTGATCCTACGAGTAGGGAATGGAGCAAAGGTTGCTGCATTAGCTGTAGGAACTTATTATTTAGCAATGCCTTCGGGCAAGTCCATTTATCTTAATAATTGTTATTATGTTCCGAATATTATTAAAAACATTATTTCAATTTCTGTATTGGATATGGAAGGATTTAACGTTGTTATAAAGAACAATAGTTGTTCTATTTATAAAGACGATGTTTTATATGGTATTGGAAATTTGCGAAATGGACTTTATACACTTGACTTACAAGAAAATATATTTCAAATTGAACAAACTAAGAAAAGGAAAAGAGATGATATTAATTATACCTACATGTGGCACTGTAGACTCGGTCATATCAATGAAACAAGATTATCCAAGTTGCATAAAGATGGGCTCCTCGAGCTATCCGATTATGAATCATATCCAACTTGTGAATCTTGTCTCATGGGTAAAATGACTAAATCTCCTTTTAGTAGAAGAGGAGAAAGAGTTACAGAGTTGTTGGCATTGATTCACACAGACGTTTGTGGGCCTATGACAACAAGTGCACGGGGTGGGTATTCTTATTTTATTACTTTCACTGATGATCACTCAAGATTTGGATATGTGTATTTAATGAAATACAAGTCAGAATCATTTGAAAAGTTCAAAGAGTTCAGAAGTGAAGTAGAGAAACAAACGGGCAAGAGTATAAAGATACTTCGATCAGATCGAGGTGGAGAATACTTAAGCGGTGAGTTTCTCAATTGTCTTAAAGAAAATGGTATAATCTCACAATGGACTCCTCCAGGTACACCACAGTTAAATGGAGTATCTGAAAGGAGAAATCGAACATTGTTAGACATGGTTCGATCCATGATGAGTTTTACCGACCTTCCAATTTCCTTCTGGGGATATGCCTTAGAAACGGCTGCATACCTACTTAACAAGGTACCTACCAAATCCGTCCCAAAGACTCCATATGAGATGTGGAAGGGGAGGAAACCAAATCTTAAGCATGTTAAGACTTGGGGTTGTCCAGCTTATGTCAAAAAGTTTAAAAATGATAAGCTACAAACTAAATCCGACAAGTGTAGATTTGTGGGATACCCTAAAGAAACTGTAGGGTATTATTTCTATCATCCAACTGATCAAAAGGTGTTTGTTGCGAAACATGCTGCCTTCTTGGAAAAGGAGTTTATCCATGAAGGGGTCAGTGGGAGTAAGATATATCTTGAAGAAGTTCAAGAACCACAAATTACCACGGATCAAAATCAGGTACCTGACCAAGTAGAAGAACCTACTATACCACACCCTGTTCGTAAATCTGGAAGAGTACCGAAGATACCTGAGAGGTATGGATTCGTTATAGAGGATGACGATGAGGTACGCATCATGAATGATGATGATCCATTGAATTACGAACAGGCTATGAGTAATAAAGACTCAGGGAAATGGCTTGAAGCCATGAAATCCGAAATGGACTCCATGTATGAAAACAAAGTATGGACTTTGATTTCACCACCTGAAGGCATTAAGCCTATTGGGTGTAAATGGGTCTTTAAAAGAAAGACTGGAGCGGACGGCAAGGTGGAGACCTATAAGGCCCGACTGGTTGCAAAAGGTTTCAAACAAAAACAAGGAGTTGATTATGATGAAACCTTTTCACCAGTAGCTATGCCCAAGTCCATTCGGATTTTACTTGCGATTGCAGCTTATAACGACTATGAGATCTGGCAGATGGACGTGAAAACGGCCTTCCTCAATGGGAAACTTGAGGAGGATGTGTATATGACACAGCCAGAGGGATTTGTTTCAAAGGTTGGAATAAATCAAGTTTGTAAGCTGCAACGATCCATTTATGGATTGAAGCAAGCTTCTCGTAGATGGAACATTCGTTTTGATGAGACAATCAAAGAGTTTGATTTTATCAAAAATGACGATGAACCATGTGTGTACAAGAAGGTTAGTGGGAGCGCAATTTCATTCCTTGTATTATATGTTGATGATATATTACTGATAGGGAATGACATTCCTATGCTACAATCGATTAAAATCTGGTTATCTAAACACTTCTCCATGAAGGACTTGGGAGAAGCATCCTATATTTTGGGGATAAAGATCTATAGAGATAGATCTAAAAGGATGCTTGGTTTATCCCAAGGAACGTACATTGATGCAATGCTAAAGAGATTTAGCATGGAAGATTCCAAAAGAGGTCTCATGCCGATGAGCCATGGAATACATCTCTCCAAAAAACAGGCCCCAAAGACACCTGAGGAGAGAGACCGTATGAGTAAGATCCCTTATGCTTCTGCAATAGGATCTATCATGTACGGTATGATATGTACTAGACCGGATGTTGCTCATTCACTTAGTGTAACGAGCAGATACCAGTCGAATCCAGGAGAAGAGCACTGGAAGGCAGTGAAGAATATCCTAAAATACTTGAGAAGGACTAAGGATATTTTTCATGTCTACGGTGGGTCTGAATTAAAACTCGAGGGCTTCACAGACTCAAGTTTTCAAACGGACCAAGATGACAGTAAATCTGTTTCGGGGTATGTTTTTACCTTGAACGGAGGCGCAGTGAGTTGGAAGAGTTCCAAGCAGCAAACAGTTGCTGATTCAGTGACAGAGGCAGAGTATATAGCTGCAAGTGAAGCTGCAAAGGAAGCTGTTTGGATGAAGAAGTTCATAACTGAACTTGATGTGGTTCCTAGCATTGGAGAAGCAGTTCCCGTTTACTGTGACAACACAGGAGCAGTTGCACAGGCTAAGGAACCGAGGTCTCATCAGAAATCTAAACACGTGTTGCGGCGATTTCATTTGATCAGGGAAATCATTGAAAGAGGAGACGTCACCTTGGAGCGTGTAGACTCTCAAGACAACATTGCAGATCCATTTACTAAAGCTTTAACACAACAGCAGTTTGATCGTCACTTAGAGAAGATGGGTATGAGATACCATGGCGATTGGCTTTAGTGCAAGTGGGAGATTGATAGTAGTGTGCATACAAGCCAATCATGTATGATGATAAAGCACGTACTTTGTAAACAATCTTATTTATTTATTAATAAAATATTCATTTATTAAAGGCATTTAATTATCTACATGTTGCTGTTTTTATAATATGTAAATAACCCATAGTTTTAAGCAATGCTTTTAGAATCATGATGATGATCATGCTAATGAGATCTAAATTCTTAGAAAGTTTTAAAACTAAAATAGTTCCCAATCGTGGGATTACTAAAAAGGGGATTAGTAAATCTGGATAGATTGGTACATATGTTGCTTGCTCATTGGATGAGGATGACTGATCTCATGATCATTTGTGTGGAGACACTAAAGCAAGTATGTAGGTGCTTATTGGAGAATAAGTTCACTGAACGTGATTCGCTATGGAATACCTAATGGAGTTTTACTCGCATGTCAATAGGAATTCCTAATGTGATAGTAGTACAAGTGATCCTTGGACTTGAGATCATCATAGTATCTTGTATGTAATAAATTATACTTTGACTTATTCCTTAAGACCTTTTAAGGCATATATAGGGTATGCTTGGGTATAATGAGTTACATATGGAGATAATGAATGATCAATAAAGAATCTACCACCTCTAGTAAAAGAGGAGATATGTCCTATGTGATTCGTTAAATGACAACCCAGGAATCCTTGGCCAAGGTGAAATGAAATTAGAAAGGAGTTTTTAATTTGCATTATTTGGAGTTATGCATTTTCTAATTGAAATACATATAATTAAATAAAATAAGACTTGACAGTAAATCCATGTCTTATATTTAATTGGGACATTGTATGGTGGAAGGATTGAATTGTATGGTAACTATTTACTCACAGGTTCTTTTATGATTAATGTTGAAATCTATATTATCTGGAAAGTCGTTGATCGCTAGGGAGGCTTATCCCTATTGTAGAATAAATATTATTTATTTAAATAGATTATTAGTTTAATTTATTTATTTAAATAAGATTAAAATTGTTTTAATTGATTTATTCACAACCGGTTTAATATGGAGAACCTAAAGGGTCACACCATAAAAGGAAGAATAATTATTTAAGAAGGTAATGGCATAATCGTAATAATGCATTAAGTATAATTAATTTAATCTATGGTGATAGAATAAATTAAATAGCTTAATGTTTATTATTTAATATTTTGGAAATATTAAATATAAATTAATAAGAGGAGTCTTATTAATATTATTACAATTATTATTATTTTAATTTCTAAAGGAGTTTAGTAATTAATTTAATATTTAGTACTCTCATTTATTCCTAATAAGATTAGGAGACAAATTAATTAAATGAATTTAATTAATTATTCCCATGTGGTGGGAAGCCTAAATTAATTAAAGGAGTTTAATTAATTAAAAGAAATCCCATGTCTAATAGGATTAGAAGGGTTGACTAATATCTATATAAGAGGAGTCTTATAATAGATATTAGATTGATGCAATTCCAATTGTTGGAGAGTACTCCTTTTCTATAGAGGATAGAAAACTAAGGTTAAGCCAAACACCCTCCTTCTTGATAATTCATCTTCCTTGGTGGATCACCTCTAGAGGCCAAACACTTGGGTGGCTAACGTTGATCAAAGGAAGAAATCTAACCCGAAAATTCAAGGAGATCACGAAGAACAAGGAGTTGAACTAGTACCTGTGGAAGCTTCGTTCTACAAGGGTATGATTCCATAACTTCTTATTTATCGTTTTAAATTAATAATTTGCATAAAGGATGATCCGGGTAATGGTTTTGTAGAAATTTTTTAAACTCTGATATACCATGCTTCCGCTAATTTTTGCAATTTGATTGCGTCACGATTTCGTACAAACCCAACAATAGTAAGTTTGGATTTATTGTTATCAAATTTAAGAATATGTAATATATTATTATCTTTTGTCAATTGATTAGTTTTACCTTTCTAGAAAATAGAAAGAAGTACAGTATCTATATGAACTATACTTCTGAATGAGAGTATTGAAAGATCTTGGAGTTCTCTGTTGCACTGAGGTCACGCCCCTCAGTTCCAAGAACGATCCTAGCATTAATACTGCGAATGTCAGATAGATAAGAATTATTGATATGAAAGAAATATCCGTGAGATTATAAACCTATTCGTCTAAGTGAAGGTATCCAAACACAGTAAACGTTCTGACGAGAACTACTGTTCGTTGTAGAATACTGTGAATCTTGGATTTATAGGAATTATTATCTTATGAAATATTTACATGAGCACCAAATCTGCTGCAGGGAGTGTAGAGAATTTGGGGGCATCAGAACATACGTAGATCTACTACGGATCTAAGCCGATCTAGCATACGGGTTAAAGCTTCATGCTTAATAACCACTCAAAAGGCTAGATCCGGCTTAGATCTAGGTAAATCTAGCCTCTAGACTTGATTTACCACCTACACAATAATATACATATTGTAGACACTCGAAATTTTCCTTACCCCAATACGAACACTGTGGGAGGATAAAACCGTCAATCAAGCCAATCCCGGTACCAATACCAGGCTTCTAATCCAAATTCAGCCACCAATATCGGTCATTCAGTTTAAATTTGATCCCCAATGCCGGTAAACCCAAATCCGATCCCCAATATCGGTAAACCTAAATTCGGCTACCAATGCAGGTAAATTCAAATCTGATCCCCAATATCGATAAATGTAAATTCGGACACCAATGCCGATAAATTCAAATTTGATCACCAATATCGGTATCCCAGTCAAATTAGATCACAAATATAGGTACTCCAGTTAAATCTGATCACCAATATCGATACTCCAGTCAAATCCGATCTCCAATCGGATCGTCTATCCAGCTCCGATCTCCAATCGGACCATCTATCCAGCTTCGATCACCAATCGGACCGTCAATCCAGCTCCGATCTCCAATTGGACCGTCAATCCAGCTCCAATCTCCAATCGGACCGTCTATCCAGCTCCGATCTCTAATTGGACCGTCTATCCATTTCTGATCACCAATCGGACCGTCTATCCAGCTCCGATCTCCAATCGGACCGTCTATGCAGCTCTGATCTCCAATCGGAGTGTCTATCCAGCTTCGATCTCTAATCGAACCGTCAATCCAACTCCGATCTCTAATCGGACCATCAATCCATCTCCGATCTCTAATCAGACCGTTTATCCAGCTCCGATCTCCAATCAGATAGTCAATCTAGCTCTGATCTCCAATCAGAATGTCAATCCAACTCCGATCTCCAATCAGACAGTTAATCCAGCTCCGATCTCTAATCAAATAGCCTATCCAGCTCCGATCTCCAATCGGACCGTCTATCCAGCTCTGATCTCCAATTAGACTGTCAATCCAGCTCCGATCTCTAATCGGACTGTTTATCCAGCTCCGATCTCCAATCGAATCGTATATCCAGCTTCGATCTCCAATCGAACCGTCTATCCAGCTCCGATCTCCAATCAGACCGTCAATCCAGCTTCGATCTCTAATTGAACCGTCTATCCAGCTCTGATCTCTAATCGGACCTTGTATCCAGCTCTGATCTCCAATCGGACTATTAATCCAACTCTGATCTCTAATCGGACCATCAATCCAACTCCGATCAATCGAACTGTCTATCCAGCTCCGATCGTCAATCAAATTGTCTATCCAGTCTCGATCTCCAATCGGACAGTCAATCCAACTCTGATCTCCAATCGGACCGTCAATCCAACTCCGATCGTCAATCGAACCGTCTATCCAGCTCCGATCGTCAATCAGACCGTTAATCCAGCTCTGATCGTCACTCAGACCATTTATCCAGCTTTGATCTCTGATCAAACCATCAGTTCAAACCCAGATTTCAATATCGGGCCTTCAAATCAGCCTCGGCAGCAACCCGAGAGGTACAGATCAGCCCCGGCAGCAACTCGGGAGATACCGATCAACCCCGATCTCAATATCGGGCCGTCAAGTCATCCCCGGCATCAACCCAAGAGGTATAGGTTAACCTTAACATCGACCTAAGACATGTCAAATCATCCCCCGGTCTCAGCTCGGGAATTACAGATTAGCCCCGACATCAATCCGGGAAGTGCAGTTCAGTCCCAAAGATAACCCTGGGAAGCCAGATCCACCAAGGACCACCCCCGGGAGGGGCAAAATGGTCATTTTATCAACCCTCAGTCGATTCGGTTAAACTCAAGCCAAATTGATGTCATCGAAGTCAAAATGAACCATAACGACGATCCCGAGTGCAAACGATGCAAGACAGCTCAACAGACAAACTACGGGGAATCGAAGACCATGAACCCGTCTTCTGGGAGCCGAAAAATGTTTTATCCTACGTCATTGCGACACTCTCAGTGAGGGCTTTTCAAAAAGGTATCGTACGCCTCAAACGGACGCTCCGATCAAAATTTAGAAAGTTTTGACTTCGATTGCATGTTAATCGGAGTGCACATACTTTGAGATGACAGAACCCGGCACCGTTGGCCCCACCAGAGGAGCCGCACCTCTACTTGCGGCAGTAGCAGGTAGAGTGGAGGCTCCCTGGCCTATAAATAGAGGTGCCCCCTTCATTTGCAAGAATCTAGAAACGCAACGAAGCTCTGCCAGTTCAATTTTTGAACTTTTACACCTTTTCCAAACCCAAATATTTTTACCCTAACTCATAGATATACCCAAATACTACCATATATCCAGAAAATAACCGGTAGATTTGGACGTATAGAGCCTACGATTTAGCAAAAAGCCCGGGTAGCATTCCATTATAAGTATTTTTATGATTAGAAAGTGAATATTACTTCTTTGTACTTTTATACACTTGCACGTTAAGTTTTGTTTTCTAAAAATGCCCGAAACTTAGTTCTGTGGTCGTTTTCGTCAAAATTTAGTACATTTCTGTACATAAATTGATTTTCTGGCATTTCTACAACTCGGATTGACGATCCGTCAGCTCCAGCAGCTTTAATGCACTAGCACACACGTTATGGCAACTTCGGTTGACTGGGTTATCTTCCCAATCCGAGTTTGGCCTTTTTTGTATATATTTAACTGTATATATACTAACATTTCAATTCTATCAAGCCCGGATGTTAAATCTGAGGTAGTTTATCGCTTTTATATATATTTACGCATATATGAGCGACTTTCACCATAACTGGATTCTCTTCCCAGTATTGGTTGACTACATTTATATATATATATATATACACATATATATATATATATATATATATTTCAATTCCAGTCCGGGCACCGACGTGAAAACCCATCGCCCTTTATACTATTTTTGCACACTTCACCATACTGGGTGATCTCCCCAGTCACTGGTTGACTACTTTTCTGCAATTTACATTCCAGTCTGGCCTAGACTATTTCGTGGCCTTTATACTATTTTTGCATACTTCACCATTACTGGGTTATCTTCCCAGTCACTAGTTGACTACTTTTCTATACATTTACATTCCAGTTCGGCTCAATCATCTGACTTATTCAGCCATTCAGACGATTTTTTTCAAAAACAAACGCACTTAATGGCTGACCGATTCAGCCATTCAGATGTATTCAGTCCTAAACAAACAACCCTTAAGTCAAAGCTGCAAAGAAAAAGAATAATTGCAAGGATAAGCTACAAAAAGCTCAGCAAGTTTTAATCAAGTTGTATATTATACTCACACTGAATCTGAATTGAATGAACATATATAGTTCAGAGATTTTCAAGATATATAATAAAACCCACATATTACGAGTTTCTGTCAGTCATATAGACTTAGCAACACGGGTTAATTCGGTTAACCACACCACACTCCTAACAGTCACAAAGACTTATAGGAGCTACTGAATATCTCATATTACGAGTTTCTGTCAGTCATATAGACTTAGCAACACGGGTTAATTCGGTTAACCACACCACACTCCTAACAGTCACAAAGTCTTATAGGGGCTACTGTTCGGATATCTCATAGATGATCAACCTAATTATATCCTAGGAGTATGCATATCATCCTACCAATTTAACAAGGTCAGTAATTTTTTAACTGCCTGTAATTGAAAACCTAGGGTCAGTGTTATAACTGCCCATCACTGTAAACCAAGGTCAGTACTATGACTGCCAATATAATCCCGGGACACGTATTAATATATATATGCACCAAACAATATTGGTTTTTCCACAATTTATGCTTTGATATCAAATCAAACACATTTTACGCAAATAACAGCTCATATGGTTTAGTTATGCTTGAACAATAAGTCGTAACCCTCTTCAAATCACAGATATCACGAACAATGTTTATAACAAGTTAGTATATCAATATATATGACTTGCATTTAATATAGAATTTAAATGAAGTTAGAAAAACTTGCATAAAAATAGAAAATTTGCACACAGTGCAGAAAAACTTGCCTGCTCCGACGATTACCGCTAAACAATCTAATTTAATCTCTTAGAGAATACCTATCATTAATAAGATTGATCTTTCAATCAGCATAACATATCATAATCTTAACTAATCTTCAAATAAGTTTTCTAACATTTAGTCACATAATCAAACATTAGATAATTCCTTAACTTATTAGTAATATTATCATTCTTTGATAATATTTTAATTATTTAATCATTATCTTAAGACTCTCGTCTAATATTATTAATTATTTAATAATATTTTATTTATTTCTTAATATTATTAACCATTTAATAATATCATTAATCCTTTACACATATTATTAATCATTTAATAACATCTTAATCATTTAAAAATATTATTAATTCTTTAATAATATTTTAATTACTTAATAATATTATTAATCATTTAATAATATCTTAATTATTTATAAATATTATTAATCCTTTAATAATATTTTAATTATTTATAAATATTATTAATTCTTTAATAATATTTTAATCATTTATAAATATTATTAATCTTTTAATAATATTTTAATCACTTAGTAATATTATTAATAATATTTTATTCATTTATAAACAATTTAATTTCATTATTTATCTCTTATTATTTAATTTATTTAACACACATAATATGCCATTCATATACTTTTTATTAAAATTAATCAAAATACCCCCATAAAGTCTTATTATATCATATAATGATTATTTAATTATTAAAATCACATTTCCAAGTTTTATAACTCAATATAACTTAATTTTTTTATTTATTCTTAACTCATTCATAGGCATGAAAAATATCAAAACAACTTATTATTTTTTTATATTAATGAGAATATCAGTATATGAGATTTTAGTCACAAAATAATTTTCTTGTAATTTTCCAAATTCGTTTGGTATTTTTAAATAGGTTAAAATAGTCCAAAATAGCAACATTTATCATAAATTATCCTTCTGTCCAAAAATTCTGAAATTTTTATGGTAGCTGCATATTATTCAACAGAGCCTGATGTAAAATTTTCATATTTTTCTAAGTCGAACTCACCAAGTTATTACAGTTTTCTTATAAAATCATATTTTCTTGTAAACTCCATATCTCCCTTTATATACATCGACGAATCCCCATCTTTGGACAGGACCTAGTTAACGTGATATAGTATCACACCACAAAAGGCCAGAATTTTCAGACCAACAAAACTGTCCAAAACAGCCTTCACCAAAAATGGCCAGAAAACTCATTTAATTTTTCCAGATTTTTGTTGGCAGGGAGTGTTTTATAAAAAATGACACCACGGTTGATTCGCTTAACATTTTTGAGTTTTACCACTTGGGTTCAACAGATAACTCATGTATCTAACTCACCTCTTTGACGGATCACAAAAATAATATATAGATTTTATATGGTAAAGCCTCAAAGTGGACTGATTTTTAAGATTTCTGAGCAAGAAAACTATTTTGGTTTTCTTTTGATTTCCAAGCTTTTCAACTATTAAAATGGTACTATCTAAACATGAAACATCATAAAACATGTACATCTACCCAAATATGGTTTAAGATCTTAAGCTCAACATTTGATCTAAAACAACTATAACAAAACAAATTACACTAGCTAAGGTTTTGAGTTTAGAAGATTTTTATACCTTTAGAGTGCCTCCTTTTGATTTATCCTTCCTTTCTTCTCTCCCTCTCTTCTCCCATGGCAGCCCTCCCTCTCTTCTTCCTCTTCTATTCTCAGGTGGGGGTGAGAGAGATAAGAGAGAATTATTTCTCTTTTTCTTTCTTTTTCCTTTCTTTTGTTTTGTTTAGCTAGTATGTTAAATGAAGACCAAGGGTAAAATAGTCTTTAACCATCACTAGGAAAGGGTAAAATGGTCTTTAAGTCATCTCAAGAAATTTTTTTGGAAATTTTCTCACAGGATATATTGGTCATAATCAAATTTCTTTAGGGACAAATTATCATTTTACTACGTTTAGGAAATTTCCTAGAAATTTCCTTCAAGGATGCCATGGTCAATATCAAATCTCTCTTGGGGCAAAATTGTCATTTCCATATTATTAGGAAACTTCCTAACAATTTCCTTCCTAGGACATAAAAGTCATTAATAATTTTCTGTTAGGACAAAATAGTCATTTCCAAAATATCCACCAGGTGACATCATCATGACATCATCTTTGTGTTTCTTTAATGCTGATGTCATGCTTGCATCATCTCTTCTCTGATTGGTTGATTTAAGTGCACCTGGATTGGAGGGTATTTTGGTCATTTCATATATAATTTTAAGGGTAATTTGGTTATTTCGCCTCCAAAAGAGTATTCTAATAATTTCCCTCACAATTTTAAGGGTCGTTCAGTCATTTCACCTCCAAAAGGGTATTCTAATAATTTTCACACAATTTTTAAGGATAGTTCGGTCATTTTCTATGTTTCCCTTAAAATTTAACCCTTAGAGTTTGATAAATAATATTAGGGTTTGCTAATCACCATTAAGGTTTACAAATTAGGGTTTAGGATTTTCGAACAAGAAATTAGGGTTTCCTAACTGCAGATTAGGGATTCTAATCTATCATTAGGGTTTACTAAGGTTATACCTTATTTGGTCAATATTTGATCATTAATCCCTTACTATACACACACACGATCATAGATACAATTATAATAACTGTATTAACTATCAAATCTCTATCCGTAATTAGGGTTAGGATTTTCATCAACTGAATTAAGGTTTATCAATATCTGTTAACTATATCTTTACTTATATTTCTCAATCAATACCCAGTTTGACCATCTTACTAAACTCGTATCAAAGATACTCAGCACAATATTGATAATTAATACCAAAAAAAAATTTATTCGTAAAATTTTAATTGTTTAAAATTCTGGGTCCTCACAGGTTGTAAGAATTAAACGTTAATCGAACGTAATTAAACTTGAGACTTGGAAACGTAACTCGTTGACCAAGATTGAGTTAAGGAACCAGTTAGGGTCTCGTCTATCATCATGCTTAGTGATGGTTGATGAGGGTTCGGTTTATAACGCATGAATGTAATAAGTCGTAATAAATGTTAAATAACTTGAACGAAGGTTATTAGTTTAACAATTCACTTAAGTTATATAAGAAGGAGAAGTTAGGTTATACATTGTATATCCGTTAAGAATTCTCATCGATATACTATGTGTTTATGATTTGTAGAAGTTGTAAAGATCAAGTAACGTAACTTAAAGGTTTAAGGGACGCAAAGGCATGTTTTATAACTCTTGCGTTACCAATGTGTTATGCAAAGGTTGCTAAACTCTTGTCTATACATTATGGTTGGACACGATGTCATTATGCATAACTGCTTATGCATAAACTGTTATTGAATAGTCGATGCCATTTGATTCGGCTAGACTAAGGCTTAGTATATTTTGGTGGGTTTTTCCACAAATCTTTCCCAAAATATATATACAATATGGTGATCCTATGCCAAGTGACTGGTAAGGATTCTCAGGTAAGCCTGAGCCTGAATAAAATAAATGTTTTTACGTCGTTAATTCGATAGGCACTTGAAGTTGCCACCAATTAAACGTAAACACGTTTAATATATGAGTGTTGATCAATATAGAGTACTACAGGCTGATCACCTGGATGTGCTCGTAAGTGATATCGAACTTACGGCCTTTGTGTTGGGTTGTTCCTTTCAGGAATGAGAACTAAAGGATGGTTTGTGGTCATTGACCAGTAAAGATTCCGAAGAGGCTATAAGTCCTTGGGAATGGTTTTAAAGGAATCAAAACGATATTTTGATTTTTCTTTAGTACTTCATAACTATTGTAAAGTTATTGAAGACAAAGCTATATGATTCTTGATTTTGTGATTTCAAGATATAATGTTAACTTGCTGAGCTATTTATGCTCATGCTTACTTGAAACTAAATAATTTTAGCTAAAAGCAACCGGACCGAAGGATCCGGTAAAGACAAGGGCACGTCCAAGATGGACAAGTAAATATCCTTTGTAATAGTATAGTATTAGTATTGTAATTACTGATATTATGACTCAGAACAATGTAATGGTTATCAAGAACCTGGGAAGGGATGAATAAAATGTAATATTTAGTAAACTCATGCGTGATATTGAAGTCTTTTAGTTGAATGTATGAGTAGACAATAGTACCATGTAGCACCATATCCAAGGTTTGAAGGTACCTGGATTTGGGGGCGTCACAGGTTGGTATAAAAGCCTTAGGTTATATTAAGGGGTAAAAATCTTAGGCTATAACCTGGAGAAAAAAAGTAAAAGTTAGAAGTAAACAAACTCGGGTAGAGTTTTGAAAGAAGAAAGTAACCTTAAACATATTAAATGTGATATATATTGTTCATATTTTAATTGAATACTAATCCAGTTATTTATGTCTTATTGTAGATAATAGGGATAATGGATGTGTATAATGAAATACATGATGTTAGCGAGGACTGAGTCAACTTTATAGAGATTGTACCAATGCCGATAGCAGAATTACCCATGGTAATTATAGAGGAGATTGATGTGGAAGCAGAGGATCCGTCTGAGTACTCTGACAACTTTGACTTCACGTCATTGTTTGATGGTATATCAAAAGAAGAGGTGGAGACAGCGCCGATTAATACGGTACTGCCTATTGAGGAAGTAGCGAAAGAGTCTACACCGGAGGAGTCCATGAAGGCTCTATTCTGTGAAGTACTGGACATGAATGTCCAACTGAGCAAGGTAGTGCGTGACCTCAAACAAGAGGTTCACAATATACATGAGGATATGGAAGACATGGAGGTCTTCTGGGAGGTCGAGCATGACGAGAGGGTGCTAGCCAAAGATAAAGTTTGGGACCTAAAGTTAGAGGTCCAAGAACTGAAAGCTGAGCTTTTGAATAAGAAGCAAAAAATAGGACGGATGTCCTACGTCCATAGGTGTTCGGAGGGACATACTTGGTATACCATTAGTCGGGATATTGTGGCCAGTATGGCTGATGCGGATTACGTGAATGCCGTGAGGTAGATGTAGTCCACTAGTATGTATAGAGGATTTAACTATGTAAATATTTGTGTAGCTAGTAATGACGTAAAACCCTATTTTGTATAGACAAGGGTAGTCTTTTGTAAATCCCAACTTTTGAAAAGTAATTGCGAGATGACATGGTAAATGGTCGAAGCCATGTAATGTATAGTGTAGTGTTATACAACGAAGAAGCATTTTAATATAAAAGTTTATTGAAATTTTTATCAATGTGATTGGGTTATTATTTGATTGTTAATAATAACCAAAGGAAGAAATAATTAATAACGAAAATATTTTCGCATCAACAGAAAATGCCTCCAAGAAGATGACAAAGAAACCAAAAAGAAGAACTTCGTAATGAGGAGCATGGGAATAGTAATCCGATGCAAGAATTTGTGAACTTAATAGCTACGGCGCTCAATCAGACGAGAGATAACGTACGCACTAATCCTGGGGTAGGTCATGGGATTACCTTTAAGGAGTTCAAGATAATCGGTCTGCCTAAGTTATATGGAACTACTGACCCTATAGCTGCCCCAAGGTTGGGTGAAAGAGATCGAGAAGGAATTTATTATCATAAATGTCGGTGAGGCGCAGAAGACTTCTTTTGCGACTTACATGATGAAGGGGGAGGCCAACTACTGGTGGGAGGCCAACCAGAATAAGGCCGGAACAGATGTGGTTACGTGGGAACAGGTCAAGGAGTTATTCGTCCAAAACTATTTCCCTACAAGCATGTAAAAGAGGATGGAGATTTAGTTCCTAGAACTGAAGCAGGGGGACATGACGGTTCCCCAATATGCAGCCAGGTTTAATGAACTGGCAAGGTTTTCTCCACACCAAGTGGACACAAAATTGCTGAAGGCACGACAATTCAAGCAAGGATTGAAACCCTGGCTCTACAACTGAATCTCGGTTCTCCAAAGTGTTACCTTTGGATCGATATTGGAAAAGGCGATTATCGTCGAGGGTGGTAGTGAGGCGTTGATCTTATATCACAAGGAGAAAAAGAATAAGGCTATCGCTGAGGTGTCAGTCAAAAACGATGGAGCCAGTGGGAGTGGCCAGAAGAGGAAGGGGTTTAGCTCCGGGAATACCGGAGTAAAGCAGGAGTTTTCTAAGAGGAAGATGGAGTCGTGCAAGACTTTCGGTAAGACTCATCTGGGAGTCTACCTCAAGGGTAAGGCCGTTTGTTATAATTGCGAATAGGAGGGGCATATTTTGCCTAACTATCCCAGTCCCAAGAAGAGTCGCAGTTGTTTAATGTGTGGATCTATGGACCACATGGAAAGGAACAGTTCGAAGAAGGGTTCGGATGGTGTGAAAGGAGCTAGCACTAGTAAGCTAGCGATTGGTGGCGCAGTACCACAGGGTAGACTGACTGCCAGTACGTTTAATATGATGATCCAGGATGCGGTAGCATCGAGTGATGTCGTAGCAGGTATTATCCCGGTCAAAGACATAAATGCGTATGTACTGTTTGATTCGGGTGCAACGTGTTCATTTATAGCATGCGAGTTTGCAAAATGATTTGGTTTAATCCCCGAGAAACTTGTAATACCTTTGAACATTAAGGTAGCATACAAGGAGGTAATTCCTGTTGATTCTGTTCACAGGAATTGTTATGTAGATATTAGAGGTAACAAATTGTCGCTAGATTTAATACCGATAAAGTTGGGAGAATTCGATGTAATTCTTGGGATGGACTGGTTAGTTAACCATAGGGTGATGACAGATTGCCAAAATAAGAGTGTGAACCTTCAAATTTCTAAGAAACCCAAGGTAGTGTTCTACAGTAGTAAATCACCGGGACGCTCTTGTTGTCTAACCTTGACACAAGCCATATAATTGTTAAAGAAGGGATGTGAAGGTTACCTATGCCATGTTGTTAATACCCAACGATTGGGAGCGACATGGGAACAGATACCTATCGTCAATGAATATACGGGCATTTTCTGAGTAATTTGTCAGGTCTTCCACTTGATAAGGAGACCGAGTTCGTTATAGAACTTGCACCAGGAACGGCACTAGTTTTGAGGCCATCGTACCATATGGCGCCAGTCGAATTGAAGGAGTTAATGATTCAGTGGCAAGAACTGTTGGACAAGAAGTACATTCAACCGAGTCTTTCTACATGGGGAGCACCAGTACTGTTTGTAAAGAAGAAGAATGGATCGTTGAGGCTTTTTATTGACTACCGAGAGTTGAACAAACTAACTATAAAGAATAAGTATCCATTACCCAAAATCGATGATCTCTTTGATCAGTTAAAAGGGGAAAAGAATTTTGAAGATAGATTTACGGATGGGGTATCACCAGTTGAAGGTTAGGGCGGAGGACGTACCTAAGACAACATTTAGGACTCGTTACAGCCATTACGAGTTCTTAGTGATTTCAGTTGGGTTGACAAATGCGCCAACCGCATTCATGGACATAATGAACAGAGTGTTCAAACAATATTTGGACAAGTTCGTCATGGTGTTCATTGATGATATCCTAGTCTATTCTAAGACGAAGGAGGATCACGCTGAACATTTAACATTAGTATTGAAAGCACTAAGAAAGGAGAGGTTGTATGTGAAAGTCACTAAGTGTGAATTTTGGTTAGAGAGAGTGCAATTTTGGGGCACGTCATCGACAAGGAAGGGGTTTCGGTAGATCCAGCGAAGGTGGAATCATTTATTAACTGGGAACAACTGAAAACGCCGACTGAGGTGCAGAGTTTCGTAGGGTTAGCGGGTTACTATCGGAGGTTCATTCAGGACTTTTAGAAAATAGCTACTCCGTTAACGAATCTAACGAGAAAGACTGTGAAGTACATGTGGACAGAGAAATGTGAAGACAGCTTTCAAAAGCTGAAGAAGAGGTTAAGTTAAGCACCAGTATTATCTTTACCAGATAAGACGGGGAATTTCGTAGTGTATAGTGATGCTTTATATAAAGGACTGGGTTGCGTGCTCATGTTGCACGGCAAGGTCATTGCGTATGCATCTTGGCAGTTGAAGGAATATGAAGGAAATTATCCTACTTATGACCTTGAACTTGCCGCAGTGGTTTTTGCCTTAAAGATTTGGAGGCATTACTTGTATGGGGAAAAGTGTGAGATCTACACACACCATAAAATCCTGAAGTATATCTTCACTTAGAAGGATTTAAACATAAGGCAGAGAAGATGGTTGGAGTTTATAAAGGATTATGATTGCGAAATCCTGTATCACCCAGGGAAAGCGAATGTAGTGGCCGACGCCTTAAGTTGAAAGGACCGGGAGAAGCTGTTGATGTTAACAGCTTAGGATGAGTTGATAACAGAGATGGAAAGAATGGATCTAGAAGTGCGATGTCCAAGTAATGAAGGGAAGGAGCTGTTTGCGATAGAGGTTCGACCTACTATAGTAGAGAAGGTGAAGGAAGTGCAACTCAAAACTGAGGAGTGCGAACAAATAAGAAAGAAGATTGCAGATGGTACCAAGGATACGTACAGTCTTTATAACGAAGAGTTATTGATGTTTGATGGAAGAATTTGGGTCCCGTGTGAACCAGAGTTGAAAGAGGAGATTATAGATGAAGCTCATCACTCGAGGTACTCGATTCATCCTGGTAGTACCAAGATGTATCAAGACCTTCGAAAAAATTTCTGGTGGACAAACATGAAGAGGCAGATAGCAGAGTATGTGAGTAGGTGCTTAACTTGCCAAAAAGTTAAGGCCGAACATCAACAACCTAGTGGTTTGTTACAATAATTGGAGATTTTAGAGTGGAAGTGGGAGCATATTACGATGGATTTTTTGGTGGGACTTCCAACGACGCAGAAAGGATACGACGCTATTTGGGTAATAGTGGATCAGTTGATGAAGTCGGCTCATTTTTTGTCGATAAGAGTCAGGTACAACCTAGACCAATTAGCTAAACTTTATATCAAAGAGATTATCTCAAGACATGGAGTGCCAGTTTTGATTGTGTCAGATCGCGACCCATGATTCACCTCGAATTTCTTGAAGAGCTTGCAAGAATAGATGGGAACACAACTGAGGTTGAGCATGGTGTACCATCCACAGACGGATGGGCGAAGCGAAAGAACAATTCAAACGCTAGAAGATATGTTAAGGTCTTATGTTATGGATTTTAAGGGGAGTTGGGACGATCATCTACCACTAGAAGAATTCTCCTACAACAACAGTTATCACGCTAGTATAGGCATGCCGCCTTATGAAGCGTTATATCGACGTAAGTGCGGAACGCCACTGCACTGGGATGAAGTGGGATAACGTCGAATGTTAGGACCAGAGATGGTGCAACAAACGGCAGAAGTAGTTAAGTTGATACGAACGCAGCTTGTAGCAGCTCAAGACAGACAAAAAAAGTATGTCGATCCACATCGAAAGAATAGAGAATTTGAAGTCGGTTCGTATGCGTTCTTGAAGGTGTCACCCTGGAAGGGGAAGATACGCTTCGGGAAAAAGGGGAAGTTAAGTCCTAGGTTTTAGGACCTTTTGAAATTTTGAGCAGGGTAGGAGAGGTAGAATATGCGATAACATTACCTCTCGAGTTGGGACATATCCATAACGTGTTTCACGTTTTGGTATTGCGTCCCTATAAGCCGGATTACAAACAGGTAATCGAGTATGAACCAATCTAAGTCGAGAAAGACTTAACCTATAAGGAGATTCCTATTCAAGTCATTGATAGGAAAGAGCAAGTCTTGAGAAGCAAAGTCATACCTTCGGTGAAGGTGATATGGAGGAACCATAATGTCGAAGGAGCAACGTGGGAACTCGAGGATAAGATGAGGAAGACTTATCCTCATTTGTTTGAGTAACTTATATCAAAATTCTGGGGACAGAATTCTTATAAGGGGGGGGGGGGAGAGAATGTAACGCCCGAGAAAATTGAACGATTATGTAAATGAATTTTATTTGATTTATTGAATAAAATTTGATTATTTGTTTACTAAATTGAGTAAGATAATTAAAGGTTGTTCTATGACCTAGAAAGGTTCAAAATGGTTAGTATTCTGGCTACGTGCAAGAAATAATGGATGGGAATTTATAAGACAAAAAAGGAAATCTTTTCGAGAAAAAGACGAAATAGGTAATATTTGTAGTTGAAACCCTAGGGGTTAGGGTTTGACACTAAGGGTTAGTGTTTGAGACCGTAAGCCTGTTTGAGAGTTCAGAATGTCGTAATGACGTTCTATCGAGAGATATGACGATAATACACCAGTAAAAGTTAAGTTAGCCGAGAAGATGTTTTCTCGGAAGAAAATCATGGAAATCACTATTTATCCGTTTCTGCTCAAGAATTAAAATTAAAATTCTGAGAAACGCGTAATGATAGGATTTCAAGACGAAATGGAATATATAATAATATTTCATTTATGGCTCACAAAGTTTTTTCGCGTAAAGACTTAAAATCCTAAGCGTTAGGAAAAGTAAATCAATGATTAATGGTTTATGTATAATAATAAATGATTATTATACGAAACGAATACGCATATAATACAATATATTGTACGAGTATAATATAAAAAAGATACTAGAATTAATACGACGTATAATACAAATTTTATACGGAGTAAATACATTTAAATTGAATTAATGTTAATAAGTTAACCCGTGGGTCCAACCATTGGGTAAACAGATGGGTTTAACCATGGGTCAACCCATAACCCATGAGAAAATATGGGGTACATGGGTCGCACAAGGTGTTCGTGTGCTAGCACATGCTAGCACATGGGGGGACATGGCTGGCATGTAAAGGGAGGTGGAAGTTGAGGAGGTTTGGCCTAATGACCAAACTACCCCAACCCTTGCCAATTCTATAAATAGAGGAGCCTTGCTCTTCATTTTGTTGTTTGAGAAATTTCACTAACATATAAAGAGAGAGAGAGAAGAAGAAGAAGCTAGCTTGTACTTTGACAAAGAATTCAGGCTAATAAGGAGCTAAGAAGATTGTTTAGTATCCATACTCACTCCACCAAGAACACTAAAGGTATAACAATAAGAAAATTATGTAAAATATCTTTTCTGTCAATAATAGAATTGATAGAGAAGTGATTAAGGGAAGTTTGAATACCAAGAAGTTACAAAGATGGCTTAATGGTGAACAAAGAATCTTAACAAGCCATGCATGAATAAATACTAAGAATTGATTAAGAACTAATGAATAACTTAATGAATTCATGAGAATTAAAATGATGAACATGTTAAACCATGAAAATTTAATTGTTTAGAATGGTTAGAATCATTAATAATCATACATTGGATTGATTCCAATTGGTTTGAAGTGAAAATAACGAAGAACGAAGATTCGGCGAAAGTTACGCGATTAGACGATAATCGTCGAAAACGAAAATTTCACGGAAGAGAGGTTAAAAATTATCGTGTGATTCAAAAATGATGGTTTTCGATTGTAACATGTGTAATTAGGTAAACAAGACTTGCGGGAGCAAGAGCGAACCAATTTTGACTTAAAACGAAGAATTGAGCGTCGAACGTTCACGAACATTTAACGAACGCGTAAAAATGGACTAATTCTTGCCAACGGATTCAAAAATGAATTCTAACTTGATGGGATGATAGAACATAACATTTATAAACTATTGGCTTTGGAACGAGCCAATTCCAAGTTGTATCTATCACGTTACGAGCTCGGGAATCTCAGAAATTTTAAGACTTACAAAAAAATTTCTAAAGAGCAGAGCCGGCGCTGCCACGCTGCCCAGGTAGTACAAACCAGCACTGTCGCATCAGTTCTGCTGAAGTTCCCTGCATGGTGGGTGTCGCAGCACCAATCGGCAAGGCAAAGCTGGTGCCGCAACTACAGCATGGGAAAACTTCTGACATTGTTAGTTAATTACTTAACTTTTTTCATAATGATTAAGGGGTTAGCAAGTGATGTGTATACATGAATAGGAACCCTATAAACAACATGTTTGAGAAGGGGTTGTAAGAATTAAATTTTAATCGAACGTAATTAAACTTGAGAGTTGGAAACGTAACTCGTTGACCAAGATTAAGTTAAGGAACCAGTTACGGTCTCGTCTATCATCATGCTTACTGATGGTTGATGAGGGTTCGGTTTATAATGCATGAACGTAATCAGCCGTAATAAATGTTAAATAACTTGAACGAAGGGTATTTGTTTAACAATTAGATTAAGTTATACAAGAAGGAGAAGTTAGGTAATACATTGTATATCCGTTATGAATTCTTATCGATATACTATGTGTTTATGATTTGTAGAAGTTGTAAAGATTAAGTAACGTACCTTAAAGGTTTAAGAGACGCAAAGGCAAGTTTTCTAACTCTTGCATTACCAGTGTGTTATGCAAAGGTTGCTAAACTCTTGTCTATACCTTATGGTTGGACACGATGTCATTATGCATAACTGCTTATGCAGAAAATGTTATTGAATAGTCGATACCATTTAATTTGGCTAGACTAAGGCTTAGTATATTTTGGTTGGTTTGTCCACAAATATTTCCCAAAATCTATATACAATGTGGTGATCCTATGCCAAGTGATTGGTAAGGATTCTCAGGTAAGCCTGAGCATGAATAAAACAAATGTTTTTACGTCGTTAATTCGACAGGCACTTGAAGTTGCCACCAATTAAACGTAAACACGTTTAATGTATGAGTGTTGATCAACATAGAGTACTACAGACTGATCACCTGGATGTGCTTGTAAGTGATATCAAACTTATGGCCTTTGTGCCGGGTTGTTCCTTTCAAGAATGAGAACTAAAGGATGGTTCGTGGTCATTAACCAGTAAAGATTCCGAAGAGGCTATAAGTCCTTGGGAATGGTTTTAAAGGAATCAAAACGATATTTTGATTATTCTTAAGTACTTCATAACTATTGTATAGTTACTGAAGACAAAGCTATATGATTCTTGATTTTGTGATTTCAAGATATAATGTTAACTTGCTGAGCTATTTATGCTCATCCTTGCTTGAAACTAAATAATTTCAGCTAAAAGCAACTGGACCGAAGGATCCGGTAAAGACAAAGGCAAGTCCAAGATGGACAAGTAAAGATCATTTGTAATAGTATAGTATTAGTATTGTAATTACTGATATTATGACTCAGAACAATGTAATGGTTATCAAGAACCTGGGAAGGGATGAATAGAATGTAATATTTAGTAAACTCATGCGTGATATTGAAGTCTTTTTGTTGAATGTATGAGTAGACAATAGTACCGTGTAGCACCATATCCAGGGTTTGAAGGTACCCAGATTTTGGAGGCGTCACAATGTATCTCCCCGATATTGTCACTGGAGTTGACTTGATCTCCCAGGGTTGTCGTCGGAGCTTGACTTGATCACTCGGTGTGTCAACAGGGTTTGACTTGATCACCCAGTGTTGTCACCGGGGTTTAACTTTGATGATTTGGACTTCCCGGGTTGTCTTTGGAGGGTGAAAGACAATGGTTATTATACATAATGAATAAGAGTATAGTAATAGGTACTATACGAGTATGATACGAAGATTTATACGGCGTATTATACGAATATCATACGTAATATATAGGAAGCGAATACGATAATTCTTAATGTACTTTAACTAATGGACTTGGACTTTGCCAAGCCTAATTGGTAAATGATTAAGGCCCAATGATTATTTAAATCATGCCTAAGAATAAGCCCAAGGTGAATTAACTCGAAGCCCAAAATAAGAACCTAACCCGTGGGTCGAACCAATGGGTCATTAGGTGGGTAAAACCCATGGGGCAACCCATGAGGGCCCTATGGGGGCACATAGTAGAGCACATGGGAGACATGGTAGAGCATGTGAAAGATATAGTGGGCACATGGGGAAGTCTTGGTGGGAAACAAAGGTTGAGGAGGTTTGGTTTGATGACCAAACTACCCTCCATCTTGCAATTTCTATAAAATAAAGCCTTTGGTCTTCATTCTTTGTTTACCAAAATCACCAACACATTAATTGAGAGAAGAAAGAGCTAAGAGCAAGAGAAATAGCAAGGAAGTCAAGTTATCATCATAACTCAAGAACAACTCAAGAACACTAAGAGGCATACACACTTAAACCTTAATCCTCATCTTCCTTCAATAATTAATTAATAGAGAAGTGTTGATTGGTGGAGAATGAATTGTACGAAGTGATAAGGTGGATATTAGTGGACTATAGAACATTAATAACCAAGAACAACTAAAACTATGATTGAATGGTTAAGAATTTAATGAAGAAAACTTTGAAATTATTGTTAATAAATAGTTGAAACCATTAAAACTTATATGTTTATAATGGTTAGAATCATTGATGAATAACCAATTAAATGATTCCATTTGGTTTGAGGTTAAAATCTCAAGTAACGAAGTTATAGTGAAATTTACGCGATTAAACGTTAAACGTTGAAATAGTAAATTTCCCTAGAATGAGAGTCAAAAGTCGTTGTTTAACTCGAAAACCTTGGTTTTCTATGGTGTAACGTAAAATTAGGTAATTAAGACTTGCGGGAGCAAGAACAATCGAATTCGGACTTAAAACGAAGAAATGAACGTCGAACGTTTAACGAACGCGTTAAAATGCATGAAACGGCAAATTTCTCGCCAACGGATTAGAAAATTGATTCCGACAGGATGGAATTGTAGAATATGAGATATGTGAACTAATGTCTTTGGAATGAGCCAATTCTGAGTTATAACGATCGCATTACGAGCTCGGAAATCTCAGAGATTGAGAAATTTTTCTAAGCTCAGGGTCGGCGCCGCAGCGCTGCCCAAGCTTTGTTTCCCAGTGCCGCAGCGCCAGTCCAGGAGGAATTCTCTTCAGGGATGCCACCGCAGTGCGGCTCTAAGGGTTAATTACGGCGCCACAGCGTTCTTAAGGGAAAATTTTCTGACATGGTCAATTGTTAACTCAACTTTCTACATGGTAATTATCGGGCAAGTATATAATTAATATACATGAAGAGAGAGACCTTAAACAACATGTTTAAGGATGGTTTTAATGATTAAATATTGAATAAACGTATTTAAATTCAAAACTCGAAGTCCAAAAACATAAACCGTGAATCGTAGTCAAGTTTAACGCACGTCTTGTAGTCATATGATACGAAATAGATGTGCATAGTAAGAGAATGATAAGTAATGAAGATAAAACCCATGTAATTTCTATATGGAGTTCGATATCCGTCATCTGGGGAAGGTTTATCCGAGTTATCAAATCAATTAGGGTTTCGTCTATCATTATGCTTAACAATGATCGATAAGAGTCGACTTATGACCTATGAATGTTAATAAGCCGTAATCGATGCTAAATAACTTAAACGAATGTTTTTAGTTTAACAATTCGGATAAGCTATACAAGAAAGAGAAGATAGTTTATACAATGTGTATCAATTGTGGTAATCTCATTAGTATGTTATGTGTTTATGCCTTGTAGAAGTTATAAAGACAGGAGTAACGTAGACAAAGGTTTAAAGACGCGAAGGCAAGTTTTCTAAACTCTTTTCTACACATTATGTTGGATAAGCTGTCAATATGCATGGTTTCTTATGCATAAACTATTATTGAATAGTCAATGCCATTTAATTCGGCTAGACTGAGACTAAAAGTATTTTGGTTGGTTTTTGCACAAATCTTTCCAAAATATTCATAATGTTGTTATCCTATGCCAATTGCTTTGGTATGGATTCAAAGGTAAACCTGAGTATAACTACACAAAAGCTTTAACGTTGTTGAATCGACTGGCACATGAGGTTGCCAAAAATTAAACGTAAATACGTTTAATAAATGAGTGTTGATCAATATAGAGTACTACAGGCTGATCACCTGGACGTGCTCGTGTGCTATATCAAACTTGCTGTCTTAGTGCCTGGTTGTTCTTTTCATGAATGAAAATTAAAGAGAATGTTCATGGTCTTTGACCAACTCAGATTCTTAAGTGACTATAAGTCCTTGGGAATTGTTTTTAAGGAACCAAAATGTTATTTTGATTATTCACACTACTTCATAACTATTGTACAGTTATTGAAGATTAAATCATATGATTCTTGATTTTGTGGTTGCAGAATATACTGTTAAACTTGCTGAGCTAGTTATGCTCATTCTTGCTTAAATTATATGATTTCAGCTAAGAGTGAATTGACCGAAGGATGCTATAAGGACAAGTGCAATATAAAGATGGATAAATAGTTTACTCTTGTAATAGCATAGCATTATTTTTGTAATGAATGATATTATGACTCTAAATGAATGTAGTTGTTATAAAGAACCTAGGTAGACATTATGATGATATAATAATATAGTAAGCATATTCATTTTAGTGTTGTATTTCAGCTAAATGAATGTGTAGTTGTAGCACCGTGTAGCACCATGTCCAGGGTTTGAAGGTAGTCGAATTTGGGGGCGTCACATGTAAATCTTTCAAAATATTATTGATGCTATGTTAAGATGTCCAAGTCCAATTTCTTTGGTATGGATTCAAAGGTAAGGTTGAGGATGAACAAACAAGTTTTTTTTTTTGAGTTTTCGGCTGACACAAAAGGTGTCCAACTTAAACGCACAGTCGTTTAAATGGATGAGTGTTTTACAACATAAAGTACTATAGGTTGATCACCTAGACTTGCTCATAAGTGATATCGAATTTATGATTTTAATATTGGGTAGTCCTTTTTAAACAAAGTAAAAGAAAGTTCTTGGTCCGTAGACCAACTCTGTACAAATGACCATTATGTCATTTCAAAAATGTGTTTTAAAGGAAAAAAATATTATTATTATTTATTAATAATACTTCACAACTATTTGCTCAGTTGTTGAATAATGATCATATGATTCTTGATTTTGTTATTGAATTGTTATACATGTTAGGAAATTAAATGCTCATTGCTTGTGAAGCCCCGAAATCCGGTCTATCTTCACACTCGGATTCTGTACATCACGAGTACTTCTCGTTCCATATGTACATCATTATATCATAAAGAATAACAACATATCTATTCAATTCCTAAGTTCTATTACCTTAAAACCTTCATTCATTCAAATAATGATAATTACATTATCTATTACTTCTTACAAGAGTGACTTTTATCCGTCACAAAGGATTCATAATAGTTCATTAAATTAATCTATAGTTTAATAACTAATCTATATTGCAAGTCTTAGCTTGAACTTCACGCTCATTCATATCACGAATGGCACTTCATCTTGTGACGCTAATGGTACTCGCAACCATAGAACCTTACCATAGCAAGACACTGATCAGCTTGATCTTCACAGGATCCTTTAATACATACTACTGTCGTTCGCTGAAAATGTTTTTATTTCAAGAAAGTGTGAGCATTCAATTGCTAAGCAAGTCATAGCAGTTGAATAATAACAACTCAAGAATCAAAATTCTGTTATGTCTTCAATAACAGAACAATGGTTATGAAGTAGCTTGAAGAATGGGAATAAATTTATGTTAAAACATTAGTCACATTTATTTTGAAATACTTTCATCCTTCTACCTTTTTCATATACATTATGTCTGGCTAGAATCATTAGCACGGAATTAACAAGAATAACTCATAAATAAACTGCACTCTTTCACATTGAACAGTTCAATCACAGAACAGTTCATCTCATAGAAACACCAAAGTGTTAAAATTGTGGCACAAGGTCTCATACATTCTATCACCTTGTACAAATATCACACACTTGTACATAGGTAAAACTTCCCAAGTTCAACATCTGGGAAAGTTTAAGAAACTAGCATTAATATAAAAATAAATGAAGTTAGGAAACTTGCCTTAACGTTGCATACTGCTTACGCTATACCATTCATCGAAATCCCTATATAACATATAAGGAAATACACATACCAATTAGTCATATATTTAACTTACGCATTGGTTTAAACTTCTCTTTACTTCTTATAGTTTGCATTATTGTAATTTTAAGTCTACGCGACTAACTTTACTTTCATTCCTTTGGTTATTATGACATACGAAAATGTCACAACCTTACAATTATCTTTTATGATAATTTACATTTTCAACTTCCTCTCATACCATCTACACTTAGCACACATCGAGTCTCTAACAGTATTCAATACAGTACATTGAGTGGTTTCCCACAAACAACCAACAAACAAGTTTCATGTCTCGCCTACACTATATTTCATAGCGAGTTAGATCAGTTTCTAGTTCGTATATACCTCCGCTCTCTGAAGAAATTGTTTAGCCCAAATACCATATATCGACCATTATAGACTACGATTGTACCACAGCTAAAACTTAACTAATCCGAAGTATTAAAATTATAATGTTTATTAAGTTAATTCTCTTTTCATATCTTACAATGTCCGGTATATATAACTCAGAATATTTTTCAAGTTATTATCATTAACTCGGCTTTTCAACGTTTGCACGTTATTCATTACTCTTCAATCTCTTACGTTCACACATACACGGCGTGTATTCTAAGCACGTTTGACTTACGTGTACATTTAACACCTTCACGTCGGTTCAAGTGTTTTACGTTTACTTGTCTTCCTACATTCCGTTATCCGATTCAAACTCAGACTTTCATTCATCTTATTACCATTCGTTACAGCTTTCTTGATAATTACATATCTTACTTACTAACTTCGTTAACATCTAAGTCATACAACCAATACTTAGAACGTTCATTCGCTGATAGGATTCACGAGGATCGTTCACGTATCCTGCGTTCACATTACTCGTCCCTTACTCTCATTCAACCTTTACTTACGGTTTTAATCACTTTCAATGGTAATTCACCACATGAACATTACGTTCATCGTCATCACTTAACGTCTAAGCCATACAGTTCGTTTACAGCATTTATATGCTTTACACTTAACTTTCATTATGACATTACAACATCGGAATGTTATAAGTCGCCCTCGTCACTCAACATCTAAGGAATTACCATCATTGAAATCCCATACATTCATTTTAAGGCGAATACAGTCCCCGAATATCGGTTACGTATTTTATGTTCGTCATTTTATAACCTTTATTCGAACTTTAATTGTCAAACTCAAGGTTTTACTTCTCTTTCTTGACATTTTCTTTCATGAAAATTATATTCATGCTTGCCCCTTAATTACCATCCAAAAAGATAGATAATAAAAAGCTCAGGTCGGGAAACTTTTGGTTGAGAGCACTGCAGCGCCGGACATAGTGTTAAATGCCACACTACGGTGCCTGTTAGGCAGTGAACTTTCTGTGAAAAGGCACTGCGGCGCCAGCTTCTTAGGCATGGGCAACGCTGCGGCGCGGTCCTGTGCTTTTGAAACATTTTTATAATTTTTTTAATTCGATTCCTTTCCGAGCACGTAACGCGATCGTTATAACTCAGAATTGGCTCGTCGAAAAGCCATTAACTCACATATCTCATACACTTTGATTCTTTCCAGTCAGATTCAATTTTTGAATACGTTGGCGAGAAATTCACTGTTTCGTCCATTATAATGCATTCGTTAAACGTTCGTGAACGTTCGATGCTCATTTATTCGTTTTAAGTCTGAATTCAAACATTCTTGCTCCTGCAAGTCTTAATTACCTAATTCTACGATACGCCATCGAAAACCAAGGTTTTTGAGTTAAACGGTGACTTTTCGCTTTCATTTAGAAAAAATTAAGATTTCGACGATAAACGTCTAATCTCATAACTTTTTCCATAACTTCGTTACTCAAAATTTTTACTCCAAACCAAATGAAATCAATCCATTGTTTATTCCTCTAAGATTCTAACCATTATAAACATCTAAGTTTTAATGGTTTTCAATTGTTCATTAACAACCATTTCAAGGTTTTAATGTTTTAAACTCATTTCTTCATTAAATTCTTAACCATTCCTTTATGGTTTCACTTGTTCTTGGTAATTAGTGTTTGAAAGTCCACTAATATCTACCTTATCACTTCATATAATATATTCACCCCCAATTATCACTTCTCTATCAATTTAAATATTGGAGGAAGATGAAAATTCAAGGTTTAAACAATTATACCTCTTGATGTTCTTGAATTCTTGACTTTTTGTTCTTGAAAAAATCTTACATAGCTTCTTTGCTTCTTGGATTGCTTGTTATAAGCTCTTCTCTCTCTCTCATATGTTAGTTAGTGATTTACAAAACCACAAATACCTAACTAAGCTTCTTTTATATAGAATTTGCAAGAGTTAGGGTATAAAGGTCATTAGGTAAACCTCCTCAACCCCTCATGTCTTGCCTATGTCTCCCATATGCTACCATATGCACCATATGTGCCACCACATGTGCTACCATGTCCTCCCATGTGCTTCCATGTGCCACTGATGTCTTCCCACATAGGTTGCCCCATGGGTTTTACCCACCTGATGACCCATCGGTTCGACCCACGAGTTCGGTTCTCAGTTTGGGCTTAGAGTTAATTCACATTGGGCTTATCTTCGGGCTTGATTTAAATTATCATTGGGCCATGATATAAATTCTCAGTGGGCCTCACTCATCATCCAGTTGGTACTGACAATTTCCTAAGTCCAATAGTTAAAGTCCATTAAGACTCATCGTATTCTTATCGTATAATTCTCGTATTCTCTTCGTATATACTTTGTATGATGTTCGTTTTATACGTTGTATTCATCTCGTACCATACTTGCATAATAACTATTAATATACTCGTATTCGTTATGTATAATAATCCTTATTATTACAGTTAATCATTTCTTCTTCGATTTCACTTTCCCCAACCCTTAGGGTTTTAAGTCCTCAGGCAAAAATTTTGCGAGCCATAACTGAAATATTATTAAATATTCCATCTTGTCTTAGAATCATATCCTTATGTGTTTTTCAGAATTTCAAAAATAATTCTCGAGCAGAAACGGATGAATAGTGATTTTTTAAAAATTTCTCGAAAAACTTTTATTTTCGTCTTGGAAATTCAAATCATTTAATTCTAGCACATAGCCAGAATCCTAACCACATTCGCACATTCTAGGTCATAGAATGACCTTTAAACACATAACACAGAATATAATTAATAAAAATACATTTTATTAATTAATAATTCTTTAAACTAAATTTCTAGATAATCCGATTTTTCGGGTTGTCACATTGCTTGCTTGAATTATATGATTTCAGCTAAGGTCGAACGTATTGAAGGATCTGGTAAAGATAAGGGAAAAGCAAAGATGGATAAATAAGATCTTGTAATAATATAGTATTATTGTGTAATAGATAAAATTATGAAGATATGAATATGTAATGGTTATATAAACCTGGGAGAATGAACGGATATAATGTAATAATAAAGTAATTACATTTATGTCAATAAGATATACAGTTAGATATATATGTATAATATATTACGATATAACACCTTATCCAGGGTTTAGGATTTGGGGTCGTTACACGTAGTATGTAGTAAAAGCAAGAATTGGGCACAAGAACTGATTCATTCTGAGGTGGGATGATGAAGTTACAGATTGGTGAAGTCGTTGGCAGAATCATTTGTGTAAAACTTGAACTTGAGAAACAAAATCCCCAGGCTGGCGCTACAGCGCCGCTATTTTAGGTGATTTCTGGTGTCGCAACGCCCAACTACAGGGGCTAAGAAAAATGTCAGCGCTGCAGCGCCAGCTGTAGGATTAATCCGAGCGTCGCAGCGCCGGGTCGGGTCAAAACGTAGTAATAAGTTATTTTGAACTCAGAACTTGGGATAGTTTTATAGAATGATTTTATCATGAATGTTATACTAATGTATCACAATAACAAGTGATTAAAACCTTACCTAATGTTTGAAGGTTAATTAAAAAGATGAACAGTAGTAAATGTAAAGCACTTAATCTAAATCAAATAGTGTTATGAAAATTTTTCGGATCGTGCAAAGCATATGCAAAGGCATATAGCTTGGACGTTTGTGAAAGTTATGTTGGGAGTACGGTGAACAAACGCCGAAACGCCATAACAAGTAATAATAAACTTGCAAAGTGCTCTGAGTCTAATAACACGGACATGAAAAGTAATAAGTAGAGTTAATGTAAACCCTATGTGGTGTCATTATGTGCCTAATTGATGTTTTATGGTTAATGTAAATGTTTAGGACATTTGACTGACAATTATCGTCAATATTATAAAGAACGCTTAAGGCAAGTTTCCTAAACTTACTCTGATTTTATTGAGCAAGTTTTCTAACTTCATCTGAATATATTTTGATAAAGCTTATGTAATGTTTTTAAAGATCAAATGAACACAATTCTTGTATGATTATGTGAATTTCATGTTTATGCAAATATTAGTATTTGTACAAGTATTCAAGCTATGTTATGACACAAATTGTTAATGTTTAAAAATTTGATATGCATGAACTGTTTAAAAAGTGTCGATGTCATTTGTTTTGGCTAGACAAATGTTAAAATATTTTATCGATTTGATATTAAATCCTTGAAATATTATTGATGTTAACTAGAGCTGTCCAAACCAAATTGTTTTGGTATGCATTCTATGACACCCCCAAATCCGGGTACTTCATTTCCACATGATTTGGTGTTCACTTTCTAATATAACATATATCTACCCAATGAATAATGCACAATAAACTACAACTTAAATTAAAATAACTAAATTTCCCTTAAAACAAGGGTTACAACCTTCTCAAAATCAATCCCAGGGTTACTCTAACCTTGACATGAATATAATAAAGTGCGGAAATAAAACATAACATTTAATTATTACAGTCATTCTCAATTAAATAAAAAAAACAAGTCTTCACTTGTTTTGCTTTCCCTTGCCCTTACTTGTAGAAGGAGCATCAGCGTTATCAACCTTAACTGAAATTGTTATTTAATGCAAGAGTGAGCAAACCACAGCTCACTGGAGTTTAACAATAATATAGACATGAAAGAATATCTTTAAGAAAATCTGAACAACTTACCTTGCTTCAATAATAAAGAATTGAATAATAATTCTCTATCAATATTAAAATTTGGATATAGAATTTATCTGAGGGTCATAAGACCTTTGAACTCTTGTCCTAGGTTATAAATATTTCTATTTAAACCTTTAACTGTCAATAAGACTATGGACCTTAACTCGTACTTAGGAGGATCATCCCTTCGTACCATGTATTGTGCACCAACATCTTAACGCTATGCGTAGTAACCTCCCCTAATAAATAGGGTTGTTCAACTCAGTAATTTGAATTCAAGTCCGCACCAAAGAAAGTTTGGTTTGGATAAGCTTACAAGGGTAATTTAGAATTCACGTTCATCAACTAAGGATTAGTTGAATCGACTTCCAATAATTCAAAATAAAAGAATTATGAATTAACATATGCTTTATAATCAACTTAAAGCATTTAAAATAATAATTGGATCTTACTTGAACAATAAGTTAAGACCATTTCAATTAAATAAATAATTGTCCAATACTGAAATGGAAAGGACATTCTCAACAATGAATATATGAATTCAAGAGATCATATAAAATCAATACAAGATTAGGGTTTAGAAAACTTGCGTAAAATTAACGAGTTTAGGGTTTAGAAGACTTGCCTCAAGCGCAAGCTACTTAATTCAATTCACGTACTTTAATACTTCCGACACATATATATTCAATCACAATAACCTAAATTAGTTAACACGTAACTAATTCCCATAAGTGGTTAACCCTCATGGTTAACTCACATTCTGATTAAATAAACAATAATAATTAACTATCATATAGTTAATCACATCACACATATACTCACATAATTAAATTAATTATGTATTTAACTCAATTATAATTAAAAAATTATAATTCAAACACTTAATCAAATTATAATTACTTAAATTATCATTACCTTTTAAATTATAAATAATTTATAATTTAAAATCAATTAAACCATATTCATGCATTTATAATTACACAATTTATAATTAATCATGTAATTATCAATTTAATCCACAATTAAACATGCATTTATTAAATTATAATTACATAAATTATAATTTAAATTAACATTTAATAAATCAACCTTTATTCATTATAATTTAACCAAATTATAATTTAAAATAAATATTTACTTTTGATTATAATTATTTAAATCATATATCACATTTAAATAATAATTCAAATCATACATTAAGGTTTTCAAACCTCTTTTCTTTTCTAAATATAAATTTGTCAAATTTATGTCAACAACATATTATAGCAACTAGATACATGCTCACTGTCGTAGCATAATTAAACTAGGTTAGAAACAACACTACACAAATGACTAGCATTCACTGTCTCTGAACAGAGCCTGGCGCAGCTGCGCAGCCAGTTGCGTTGAAACCGGCGCAGCTGCGCAGGGTAAGAATCTGGAAAAGACAAGCGGCGCAGCTGCGCTGATCCTGGCCTTGCTGCCGGCGCAGCTGCGCAGCAACTCGGCCAGACGCAGACAGTCAAGTTACTCTGCTTCACAGATTAACCCATACAAGCCAACAACGCCAAAAATACAGTACTATAGACTCTGTAAAACATATATACGCTATTACACATATATAAAGCATGCTTCCAAGCACATAATCATTTAAACAATGATAATCACAAGTTTTAAAAATCCAATTTGGCCATATTCATGAAAACTCATATTTTCTCAAAAATAATCTACTGTAACTATTTTTCTCCATCAATTCGAACTTATATACATGCATTACATACTAAGTTGAAGATAGCATCCAAAAATTACTTAATAAGCATATTAACACATACCAATTGCATGAATTTCTCAATTAACATTAACCACACTCATGAAATTCTATATGAACTCATATAAACATGAATTTTCTGTTAAAAATATATTTCTACAATAATTTAATTTTTTTAAAATCCTCTTATGTCATACAATTACCACAATCAACACATGGATACAATACATATATATAAAATTCATGATTACATAATTTCATGAAATTCACAAAAAACTAAATTTACAGAAACTCAAAACAATGAAGAACAACTGATCACAATTCTTTAAAACTATAAGATATTAATTACCTTTTTGATGATTGGAGAAGAATACAATGACTAATTCTAGCCTTCACAAGTTTCTTCTTCCTTCTCTTCTCTAACTTCTCTGCTCTTCTTTTCTCTTTTTGTTCTTAGCTTTACAAACTAACTTCTAATCTAACGTAGTATAGATATATTATAACTGATATAATATACGTATACTAATAATATATATGTAACTGCTAATTACTTAATATATATAATAAATACATTTATTATATAAGTTACAAAATTCAAAAACCACAATGCCTTGTTTGGCAAAACAAGGTTATTTTTAAAAATTGATTATTAATGCTAAGGCCATGTTTGGTAAACAGTTTATTTAAAAACAGCTTTTTGATAGTTAGGGCCCTGTTTGGTAGAAATAGGTTTAAAACAAATACAAGGGCCTTGTTTGGTAAAAAAAATCATTTAAAAATTCTTTTCCTTTTATTTTAATAAATCATTTTGACACATACTTTAATGTCATATTTTAATCAATTAAATATTAATCATCTAATTTAATCAATTAAAATCTAACATCCATTAATCATATAAAATTTGCCACATAATTATAATTACTCGCTAATTATAATTCATGTAACACTTCATCAAATTCAATTATCTCAATTAAATTAGAACTATAATATAACATTAATATATATACATATCAATTAAATAACATTCATTAATTTAATATGTAACACTTAATTAAATCATTACCATAATTTACTTAATCTATTTATTTACTCAATAAATAATTCACATAAATATTTATTTAATTCAATAAATATTTAAAATTAAATATAAAATCTCAATCGTTACAATCTTCCCTCCTTAAAAGGATTCTGTCCCCAGAATCACACATAAAAAAATCTCATCTATTACATTCTTCCCTCCTTAAAAGGATTCTGTCCCCAGAATCAGTATATAAGGGGTTACACACAACTAAGCAAATAAAAGCGGATAAGATTTCATCATAACATCTTCGAGTTCCCACGTAGCTTCTTCAGCACTGTGGTTTCACCAGATTACCTTAACAGAAGGTATCACTTTATTCCTAAGTACTTGTTCCTTTCTATCAATTATTTGAACAGGCACTTCTTCATACGTTAAGTCTTTATCAAATAGCAAAGGTTCATATTCTATTACATGTTTATAATCATGCTTGTAAGGTCTTAACACAGAAATATGGAAGACATTATGTATATTCTCGAGCCCCGGAGGTAATGCAATCTCGTAAGCAACCTCGCCCACCTTTCGTAATACCTCAAAAGGTCCAATGAATCGGGGACTCAGCTTCCCCTTCTTACCGAATCGAATTTTCCCCTTCCAGGGAGATACTTTTAGGAACACAAAACTTCCTGGTAAGAATTCTCGGTTCTGTCGATGTAAATCGGCATACTTCTTATGTCTGTCTTGAGCAGCAACTAATCTCGTTCTGATCAGCTTCACAATTTTGGCGGTTTGTTGTACCAATTCTGGTCCCAACAATTGACGTTCACCGACTTCATCCCAGCACAAAGGTGTTCTGTATTTTCTGCCGTATAATGCTTCGTAAGGCGGCATGCCAATACTCGCATGATAACTATTGTTGTAGGCGAACTCCACCAATGGTAGATGATCCTCCCAGCTTCCTTTGAAGTCTATCACACAAGCTCTCAGCATATCCTCAAGTGTCTGAATTGTTCTTTCGCTTTGTCCATCAGTCTGAGGATGATACGCTGTACTCATTCGCAATTGCGTTCCCATACCTTCTTGCAAATGCTTCCAGAAATTCGACGTAAAACGCGGATCTCTGTCGGACACAATCGACACCGGAACACCATGTCGAGAAATAATTTCCTTCACGTATAGCTTCGCTAGCTTATCCAGGTTGTACTTAACCCTGATTGGCAAAAAGTGGGCTGACTTCGTCAGTCGATCCACTATAACCCATATCGCATCAAATCCTTTCTGAGTCATTGGAAGACCTACCACGAAATCCATCGTGATATGCTCCCACTTCAACTCTGGAATTTCTAACGGTTGCAGCAGTCCACTTGGTCTCTGGTGTTCTGCTTTGACTTTCTGGCACGTTAAGCACTTCGCAACGCATTCCGCAACATCCCTCTTCATATTCGGCCACCAGAAATGATGCCTGAGATCCTAGTACATCTTCGTACTCCCAGGGTGAATAGAATATCTAGAACTATGAGCTTCACTTAGAATCTCCTCTTTGACCTCTGGTACTGGCGGTACCCATATTCTACCTTCAAACCACAACAGTCCTTCGTTACCGATCTTGAATTTGAACTCTTCGCCTTCGGTTATCCTCTTCCGAATCTTTTCACATTCTTCATCATTGAATTGTGCGTCTTTCACCTTATCTACTAGAGTAGAACCATTGGTTACTTGAAACAACAACTCATCCGATTCCTTCGGAAACTTCACTTCCAATTCTAATCTAGCCATTTGTTCTATCAACCGATCCTGATCAGTTAATACGTTCAGCTTCTCCCGACCTTTCCTGCTTAAAGCGTCAGTGACAACATTAGCTTTACCCGGATGGTAAAGTATCTCGGAATCGTAGTCTTTAATCAGCTCCAACCATCTTCTTTGGCGCATGTTCAAATCCTTCTAGGTAAATATATACTTCAGACTCTTGTGATCTGTGTATATTTCACACTTCTCTCCATATAAGTAGTGCCTCCAAATCTTCAGGGCAAACACTACTGCCGCCAATTCTAGATCATGGGTCGGATACCCCTTCTCGTAATCCTTCAGCTGACGTGACGCATAGGCAATGACTTTGCCGCTCTGCATCAATACACAACCTAATCCTTTATGTGAGGCATCGCTATATACTACGAAATTTTCGGAACTATCTGGTAAAGACAATACAGGCGTAGTACTCAGCCTCTTCTTCAACTCTTGAAAACTCTCCTCACACTTCTCCGTCCAAACAAACTTAACTATTTTACGAGTCAAATTCGTCAACGGAGTTGCGATTCTAGAAAAGTCTTGGATAAATCTCCGGTAATAACCTACCAATCCCAAGAAACTCCTCACTTCGGACGGCGTCTTCGGCTGTTCCCAATTTATAACAGCTTCAACCTTCGACGGATCTACCGAAATACCATCCTTGTCGATCACGTGGCCAAGAAATTGCACACGTTCCAACCAAAATTTGCATTTCGAGAATTTAACGTAAAGCCTCTCTCGTCTCAGGGCTTCTAAGGTTAGTCGTAAGTGTTCAGCATGCTCCTCCTCAGTCTTGGAATAAACCAGGATGTCATCAATGAACACTACCACGAACTTGTCCAGAAATGGCTTGAATACCCTGTTCATTAAGTCCATAAATGCAGCTGGGGCATTCGTGAGACCAAATGACATCACCAAGAACTCGTAATGACCATACCGAGTTCTAAAAGCCATTTTCGGTATATCTTCCTTTCTCACCTTCAATTGATGATACCCACTTCTCAAATCAATTTTTGAGAAGTACCTCGCACCCTTCAGTTGATCAAACAAGTCATCGATCCTAGGTAAAGGATACGTATTCTTGATCGTAACTTTATTCAACTCTCTATAATCAATGCAAAGACGCATCGACCCATCCTTCTTCTTCACGAATAAGACAGGCGCTCCCCACGGCGAAACGCTTGGTTGAATATACTTCTTGTCAAGTAATTCTTGCAGTTGAATCATCAGTTCTTTCATCTCGACTAGAGCCATTCGGTACGGAGCCTTCGAAATCGGAGCAGTTCCCGGCGCTAGATTGATCACAAACTTTGTCTCCCTATCTGGCGGAAGTCCTGCTAAATCGCTCGAAAAAACGTTCACAAATTCCTTAACTACCGATATCTCCTCCACCTTCGGGCTTTCCTTATGCGAATCTACTATGTAGGCTAGATATCCTACACAGCCTTGCGTCAGAAGTTTCTTGGCTTGCATAATCGTCAGAAAACTCGCTTGCCTAGGCGATTTGCTACCATAGAACACCAACTTCGATGGAGTCGTAAGGTTTACCGACTTCTTCTGACAGTCGATTACCGCCCCATGGTTGAAAAACCAATCCATACCCAGTATAACGTCGAATTCCCCAAGTTTAATCAAAATCAAATCTACTCTAAGTTCCTGACCCTTAATGTCCAATCTACAGTTCCTATAAACGCTCCTAACAGGAATAACCTCCTTATTCGCAATCTCTATGTTCAAAGGGTAACCTAATTCCTCTACAGGTAAGTCTAAGGTTTTAGCAAAATCATCAGATATGAATGAACAAGTAGCACCCGAATCAAATAATACATATGCATTTATACTATTGACCGGAATAATACCTGACACCACGTCTTTTGATTGCACAGCATCCTGCACCGTCATATTGAATGTCCGTGCAGTGGGTCGAACAGCTTGCAATGGTGCAGCGATAGTAACGGTACTGCCGCTTCCATTCATTCCCTGTTGACCCTGCCGTCAGCTTCTTCGGGCAGTTGCGAGCCATGTGATCTTTGGATCCACATGTAAAGCAAGCTCCCTTCTTCAGTTTTGGGCAATTAGGCGCGATGTGGCCTTCCTGACCACAGTTGAAGCACACCCGCTTCCCCTTCATGCACATGCCAGTGTGATTCTTACCGCATGTAGCACATGCTTCGAACTTCCTCTTCTGCTGACTTCCTTGCTGACTCCCAGCAAAGATATTATCAGACCACTTCCTCTTCTGGTTCACAGCGCTGCCTGTGAAACCCCCAGTCTTGGTTTCTACCTCATTCTTCTTCTTCTTACCTTGGTTGAACTTCGTTACCGCTTCGCTTCCTTCTTCAGCAAGTATGGCTTTCTCCAGCACCGCTGCAAATGTATTCAGCTGGAACATGGAAACCTTGCTGTAGAGCCAAGGCTTTAGTCCCCGCTCAAACCTTCTCGCTTTCCTAGCGTCAGTGCTGACCTGGTATGTAGCGAACCTGGCCAACTCGTTAAACTTAGCGGCATACTCAGACACCGTCATCCCTCCTTGCTTAAGTTCTAGGAACTGGACCTCCATCTGGTCCTGCGAACTCACTGGAAAATACATCTCGTAGAACATTTCCTTGAAACGTTCCCACGTGATGACTCCCTCTCCCTCTCGAGTCTTGTTAGCCTACCACCAAAAACTTGCATTCGACTTCAACATGAAAGCCGCGAACGTTGTCTTTTGGTCCTCTCCTACTCTAGCCACGTCAAATACCTTCTCCATTTTCATAACCCATGTCTGAGCTTCGATAGGGTTAGTCGATCCTTTGAACTCAGGAGGTCCTACTGCCTTGAATTCCTTAAAAGTAGTACCCTGCATCTGCGGTTGATTCGCAAGAGCTCCGGTCAACAGGTTCACCAACTGCTGAACCGAATTGGGATTCGTCCCATCGATATTGTTGTTGTTCGTCGAACCCTCGGGATTTTGACGCGTTACTCTTCTTCTAGGAGGCATTTTCTGTTAAGAAAATATTATTATTAGACCCTTTATTCAATTATTAAGTATCCAAGTTCATACTTAAACGTTTAAATAATTCAATTCACATAGAACACCAAGCACGTCCATAAACTTCTTTTATCCATCTGTCGTAGTTTTAAAAACATCAAACAGATAGCATTTCTGCCATTTACATCATCTTTCCTGAACTGGAAAAGTTGCAGGATTACATTATTAACTCATCCCATTCTTATCTCAAATTATGGGATTTTCGTTACTTATTACAAAACATGCAATACATAACAAACTCTACCACTACTATTACTACTACCACTGCCTTGGCATATTAATGCGTCTCACAGCCTCTCTGCGTTCCTCTTCCATTACCCGAAATGCCGTTCTTCTATCCACCACATACCACGGTAAACCTTGGAACTGAGCTGGGTAGTAGAAAATACGATCCTGAGCTCTCTCTATCGCCGTATGAAAAGCATATTCCATTTCCCTCAGCTTGGCCCTCTTGGCTTCAGCTTCACCTTCAGCTCGATCGGCTCGTTGATTAGCCCTCAAGCTTGACTCTTCAGCTCTGGCACGCTTCCTCGACTCCTCCTGGATGTCTTGCTTCAGCTTTGCCAGTTCAAATCGAGCAGCATCTCTCTCGACCTCCATATGTATCAGGTTCCATTGTGCATCTCCTAGTTCACTATCCATCTCTTCGATAGTCTCGTCCCGCTGCTGAATAGTCTCCTCGAGATCTCCTACTCGTCCCTGAAGTTCCACATTGCTATCGTAGACTGTCTCGTACATCTCAGCACTAGTAGAGTGAGGTGGGAATTCCTCCTCTTCCTCCTCTTCTTCCTCTTCAGACTCATCCTCGTCCTCATCCTCTGGAATAGGTGTCAGCTCACGCTCCCGACCAGCTACGGTGATCATTGGAGATGGCTCTCTCCTAACCAGCTGCTCCCAGACAATATGTATGTCACGGGGCTCTTCCTCTCTAGGCACCTGAGGTACATCCTCTCTAGCCTGACTAGGTTCTCCAACGTTCGACATCCTGATAAAAGAATTTTAAAGTTCATTATTACGTGATAACGAATCGTCACTCTTCGAATACTAAAATGTAAACACATAGACACATAAGGTAGTTTATTATCTTTTACCTATCACATCTATCTTTTCGATCTTACCATAAGGCTACTACCTAAGGTTTTTTTCCCACCTAAGGTTTCATAACCTACAGCTTTGATACCAACCTGTGACACCCCCAAATTCGGGTACTTCGTTTCCACATGATTTGGTGTTCACTTTCTAATATAACATATTTCTACCCAATGAATAATGCACAATAAACTACAACTTAAATTAAAATAACTAAATCTCCCTTACAAGGGTTACAACCTTCTCAAAATCAATCCCAGGGTTACTCTAACCTTGACATGAATATAATAAAGTGCGAAAATAAAACATAACATTTAATTATTACAATCATTCTCAATTAAATAAAAAAAAATAAGTCTTCACTTGCTTTGCTTTCCCTTGCCCTTACTTGTAGACGGAGCATCAGCGTTATCAACCTTAACTGAAATTGTTATTTAATGCAAGAGTGAGCAAACCACAGCTCACTGGAGTTTAACAATAATATAGACATGAAAGAATATCTTTAAGAAAATCTGAACAACTTAGCTTGCTTCAATAATAAAGAATTGAATAATAATTCTCTATCAATATTAAAATTTGGATATAGAATTTATCTGAGGGTCATAAGACCTTTGAACTCTTGTCCTAGGTTATAAATATTTCTATTTAAACCTTTAACAGTCAATAAGACTATGGACCTTAACTCGTACTTAGGGGGATCAGCCCTTCGTACCATGTATTGTGCACCAACATCTTAACGCTATGCGTAGTAACCTCCCCTAATAAATAGGGTTGTTCAACTCAGTAATTTGAATTCAAGTCCGCACCAAAGAAAGTTTGGTTTGGATAAGCTTACAAGGGTAATTTAGAATTCACGTTCATCAACTAAGGATTAGTTGAATCGACTTCCAATAATTCAAAATAAAAGAATTATGAATTAACATATGCTTTAGAATCAACTTAAAGCATTTAAAATAATAATTGGATCTTACTTGAACAATAAGTTAAGACCATTTCAATTAAATAAACAATTGTCCAATACTGAAATGGAAAGAACATTCTCAACAATGAATATCTGAATTCAAGAGATCATATAAAATCAATACAAGATTAGGGTTTAGAAAACTTGCATAAAATTAACGAGTTTAGGGTTTAGAAGACTTGCCTCAAGCGCAAGCTACTTAATTCAATTCACGTACTTTAATACTTCCTACACATATATATTCAATCACAATAACCTAAATTAGTTAACACGTAACTAATTCACATAAGTGGTTAACCCTCATGGTTAACTCACATTCTGATTAAATAAACAATAATAATTAACTATCACATAGTTAATCACATCACACATATACTCACATAATTAAATTAATTATGTATTTAACTCAATTATAATTAAACAATTATAATTCAAACACTTAATCAAATTATAATTACTTAAATTATCATTACCTTTTAAATTATAAACAATTTATAATTTAAAATCAATTAAACCATATTCATGCATTTATAATTACACAATTTATAATTAATCATGTAATTATCAATTTAATCCACAATTAAACATGCATTTATTAAATTATAATTACATAAATTATAATTTAAATTAACATTTAATAAATTAACCTTTATTCATTATAATTTAACCAAATTATAATTTAAAATAAATATTTACTTTTGATTATAATTATTTAAATCATATATCACATTTAAATAATAATTCAAATCATACATTAAGGTTTTCAAACCTCTTTTCTTTTCTAAATATAAATTTGTCAAATTTATGTTAACAACATATTATAGCAACTAGATATATGCTCACAGTCATAGCATAATTAAACTAGGTTAGAAACAACACTGCACAAATAACTAGCATTCACTGTCTCTGAACAGAGCCTGGCGCAGCTGCGCAGCCAGCTGCGTTGAAACCGGCGCAGCTGCGCAGGGTAAGAATCTGGAAAAGACAAGCGGCGCAGCTGCGCTGATCCTGGCCTTGCTGCCGGCGCAGCTGCGCAGCAACTCGGCCAGACGCAGACAGCCACGTTACTCTGCTTCACCGATTAACCCATACAAGCCAACAACGCCAAAAATACAGTACTATAGACTCTGTAAAACATATATACGCTATTACACATATAGAAAGCATGCTTCCAAACACAAAATCATTTAAACAATGATAATCACAAGTTTTAAAAATCCAATTTGGCCATTTTCATGAAAACTCATATTTTCTCAAAAATAATCTACTGTAACTATTTTTCTCCATCAATTCGAACTTATATACATGCATTACATACTAAGTTGAAGATAGCATCCAGAAATTACTTAATAAGCATATTAACACATACCAATTGCATGCATTTCTCAATTAACATTAACCACACTCATGAAATTCTATATGAACTCATATAAACATGAATTTTCTGTTAAAAATATATTTCTACAGCAATTTAATTTTTTTTAAATCCTCTTATGTCATACAATTACCACAATCAACACATGGATACAATACATATATATAAAATTCATGATTACATAATTTCATGAAATTCACAAAAAACTAAATTTACAGAAACTCAAAACAATGAAGAACAACTGATCACAATTCTTTAAAACTATAAGATATTAATTACCTTTTTGATGATTGGAGAAGAATACAATGACTAATTCTAGCCTTCACAAGTTTCTTCTTCCTTCTCTTCTCTAACTTCTCTGCTCTTCTTTTCTCTTTTTGTTCTTAGCTTTACAAACGAACTTCTAATCTAACGTAGTATAGATATATTATAACTGATATAATATACGTATACTAATAATATATATGTAACTGCTAATTACTTAATATATATAATAAATACATTTATTATATAAGTTACAAAATTCAAAAACCACAATGCCTTGTTTGGCAAAACAAGGTTATTTTCAAAAATTGATTATTAATGCTAAGGCCATGTTTGGTAAACAGTTTATTTAAAAATAGCTTTTTGATAGTTAGGGCCCTGTTTGGTAGAAATAGGTTTAAAACAAATACAAGGGCCTTGTTTGGTAAAAAAAATTATTTAAAAATTCTTTTCCTTTTATTTTAATAAATCATTTTGACACATACTTTAATGTCATATTTTAATCAATTAAATATTAATCATCTAATTTAATCAATTAAAATCTAACATCCATTAATCATATAAAATTTGCACATAATTATAATTACTCGCTAATTATAATTCATGTAACACTTCATCACATAATTCATCTAATTCAATTATATCAATTAAATTAGAACTATAATATAACATTAATATATATATATCAATTAAATAACATTCATTAATTTAATATATAACACTTAATTAAATCATTACCATAATTTACTTAATCTATATATTTACTCAATCAATAATTCACATAAATATTTATTTAATTCAATAAATATTTAAAATTAAATATAAAATCTTAATCGTTACACATTCAAAGGTAAGCCTGAGGATGACCGAACAAGTGTTTTAGTCGAGTTTTTTGGCTGACACACAAGGTGTCAAAATTAAATGTATAGTCGTTTAACGGATGAGTGTTGTACAACATAAGGTACTATAGGATGATCACCTAGACGTACTCGTAAGTGATATCGGATTTACGGTTTTAATACCGAGTAGTCCTTTTTAATGAAAGTAAAACAAAGTTCTTGGCCATACGGCCAACTTAGTACAAAAGACCAATATATCATTTCAAAATGTATTTACAGAAGGAAAAGTATTATTCTCGTTTATTCAAAGTATTACTCCAGTTTATTAAAAATGTTTCACAACTATTAATCAATTGTTGAATGATAATCATACGATTTTTGATTTTTTTGTTGAATGGATATACTTGTTGAGCAATTAAATGTTCATCCTTATTTAAACTATATAATTTCAGCTAAGGTCGAACGTATTAAAGAATCCAGTTAGGATAAAGGAAGGAAAAAGAGGAAGGAATAGAATATCTTATGAAAGATTAATATTACTACGTAATACGTAATATTATGACATTATGAACAAGTAATGGTTACAAAATCTGGGATTGAACGGCTATGAGGTAGTCAGATAATAATTACATTCGTGTCATTAAGCTTATATAGCTAGATATATGTGGATGTTGTAGTACCATGTAGCACCTTATCTAGGGTTTAAAGGTACTCGGATTTGGGGGCGTCACACAACCCTTGGCTCAAACCTAACCAATTCTTGCAAACCCTAGCCAAGCCTTGCAAACCCTAGGCTTAGTTAGTCCAATCAATTCTAGATAGACATTTTTTACCCAGTTAGGTTTTTTAACTTTTTCAGTTACATTTTCGTATTCCGCTCGGTTAGCCGAAAAACTCACTTTCAATTTTCAAAAATCTGATTTCGCAACTGAGCCCTCTTTTCTGAAGAAACTCTATGTCGTAATTCGAAAAGTCAAAAAGACAAAGTTGTGTTTTTAACGTGAATAGTGTTTTTACGTCTTTTTCAAAAAAAATTTATTTTTCACATTTACCCTTCAAAAACTCAAAAACGTTCGCATAACACGTGGTGTGGTCATATAACGACCAAAAGTCACATAAAACAAAAATTATTCATAAAATCTTATTTTATTTGATAATTTCACATAAATCACATTTACAAAGATTGTTTGATCATCCTGATCATTACATATCCTCTATTTGTTGGTCCTCCTATTTTCACATAAATCTCATTTATAAAGATTGTTTGATCATCCAGATCATTACATGTTCTCTATTTGTTGGTCCTCCTTTTTTCTTCTTCTTTTTTGCAAAAAAATATTTTTCTTCCAGTATTACATCTCCTACTTTAAGTTAAAAATTGTTTTTCCTACATGAAGTCAAAAAACTATCTTATCTACATATACATATATATTATCGTGGAATATCAAGTTTATTAGTGAAAAACACTCGATAATAATTAATATCTCTATCAACTTGGTATATCATATGTCTAAATCTATTGGATCACCCTTAAAATAACTTGATAAATTTATTGTTGCTCAACTTATTGTTAAAAATAACATATAATATTTATATAGTATGTAATTGAGTTTTATTGCTAAATAAATATTTTATCATACTAAATTGCATTGTTTGCAAGCTACTCACACAAATGGATCTCAAAATATTTTAAATTAAAGGTAAAAAAAATCATGTTTAATGCATAATTATTAGTACAAATGTTTTATTTCAAAATAAGAAATCTCAAGATAGATAGCTCAAAAAATAATAAAAAATCTAAATCATAAAAAAAATATGCACAAAAAATAATTTAAAGAATAAAAATTTTAAAAAGCGAATTTATCATGAAAAATAAATAAAATTTTAAAAAAATCCAAAATATTAAAATGTAAAAAACCAAAATAACATGTTAAGTCATAAGTGATATTACTTATTCTATTCAAAATGTTATATAAAATATAAATATATAATCTAGAATCAAAATTAAGACCCCTTGCCTAATTTAATTAAACAAATAAAATCACAAACAATAAAATTGTGTTTGGTTTCGCAGATATTATTATACAGTAAAAAGAAAAATAAATTACTTATTAACTTTCAACTCTCATTCAAAAATCAGTTGTCGACGCTGGGAAAAATTAATCCATCTTCCTAGGTGTTTGGTTCTTGCCCTTTATGTTTTCTACGTGGTTTATCTTGCTTTAAGGGTGATATTTTAGGAAGAGACCGACATAAAATGTCGACGATTTGAAAAGATTGATTTTATTGGTCCGAATTAGATAGAGCCATCAGTTAGTATGAGTTAAATGGTTGTACCAACTCAGCCGAGTTTTGAATGTTTTTCGCAATATGGCCCAATATTGGACTCTGTTTAATTGGTTTTGAAAATCAAGATTCATAGAGTTCGGGGGCTTTCTTAAGCGGGGGGAAGGTGTTAGGCACCCCCTGACTTTCATGAAACATGGTTACCGCGTCTTTTTAATCCATAATAATTGTGCATGTATGTGTGTGTATTGCAGTTAGTTGGGCCTAAGTGCTTTATTTGAAAGTAGTGTTGTGCTTCGTTGGACCTATATACGAAGGGTTTGATTTATTGAAAAGTCCATTTTTAGATAAAAATATGAAGGTGATGTTTTGAAAAGTGATTTTCAAACCCTTTCGCTCGCAAATGAATTGAAGCCCTTTGATACATTCATTTTATTTCATATTCGGCTCATTTTGATTTTATTCTCGAGATGCGAAGCATCTTCGACAACAATATATATATATATATATATATATATATATATGTGTGTGTGTGTGTGTGTGTGTGTGTCGAGCTTCTTATGGGCATAAAAGCAATCAAAGTATGCCCGAGCACCACATATATGGTTTTTATTGGTTTGGGGCCTTAAATCCGGATAACCGCTTTAAGGTCCTGGATTTACAATTATAAAATTTGTAAGCTGGTTGTACAACTCAGAAAGGTCCATCACGGGAACCAGATCTAGACCCATTGGTTGAATCTTAGATCCTGTAGCTCCTAGGCTCACAGGAAATCGAATAAACAGCCTGCATAATGAATATACATAAATAAAACATAAATCTATACTAGACATCGCTAAACGAAGAATTCATCAGTCAAATCTCTTTACGCGAGTAGCTTATAGCTTCCAGTTCCCTCTAGATATGGATCTAGGGTCACATGGTCGCTAAATATTTATAAAAACTGGAAAGAAAACTAGATCTGTACAAATATTAGCCATTCCAGGTTCAAGTTTTACAACTTTTGAACTGGTTAAAAGCTAGATCTGGCTTAATCTTGTACAGATTTGGTCAATACAGCTTAAATATTGACTATTTATAAGAAATGAACGGTTAAAACTTTATATCTGACGAATATAAGCTAATAAATATTTGTATATCGCACTTATATACGTATTAGAGTAAGAGAAGAAGACAGATCTGGCAAAAACTTATAGTATTTCGCAAGAACAGCTCTCAAAAGGCTTTTGGCGCCTCGATACTCATTTTCCACAGGTAAAAATTTGATATGTTGTAGTATATATGTATATGAACATTTATAAAGATGTTTTATGCAAATCGGAGTAAGATAGAAGCTCTATTTGTCCTAGCCTCTATTTCTCTCGTCGCAGCCCTTTCTTTTTCTCTCTCTTTTTTTATAAGCTAAAGGGGGAGGCCATATATAGAGGCCCGATCAGCCGCGGCCCCACCTACGGTAGCATCAAGTCTACTCGTAGTTGGGCTTGGTGGGCTCTGATGTCTCGAATTACGTGCACTCTGACCAACGCATTGTTCGCTTGAACCTTTATAACTTACAATCCGGGAATCCGATGGAGGCGTACTATACCTTTTCAGAAAGCCCTTTCCGAGAGCTACACAATAACATAGGGCTTGACCTTTTCCGAGTTCAGGAAGATGGGTCCATGACTAGGTCTTTAAGTCTTCGCAATCAGTCCGTTAAGCTGTCTAATGCAGTTTTCACTCGGGATTGTTGTGATGGTTTTGTATGACCTTCTTCATAGTAATTTGATCTGATTTGATGTTGAGTTGTCAAAATTACTCTTTTGCCCTTCTAAATTGGTTCCGGGCTTAATTTGGTTGCAGCTGTCTTTCTCGGGGTTATCTCCTGGGTTTGACTGTTGTTAACTTTTGTCTGTCTTCAGGGCTATCTCTGAAGTTGATTTGATGATTCACGGTGCTGTCTCCGGGGAGATTGATTTGATGATTTTCTGGGGCTGTCTCCAGAGGTCTGGTTTGATGTTTCTCGAGGCTGTCTCTAGGAGATTAATTTGATGATTTCCCGGGGCTGTCTCTGGGGTTTAGTTTGATGATTTTTTGGGGCTGTTTCCGGGGTCTGGTTTGATGATTTCCAGGGACTGTCTCTGGGGCTCTGGTTTGATGATTTCCCAGAACTATCTCCGGGGGTCTGGTTTAATGATTTAAACTTCTAGGGTTGTCTCTAGAAGGTAAAAGATGGTCATGTTCTCCTGCAGGGTTAATAACAGGAATGCAAAATTTTTAGTTTCTACAGATGCCCCACTTTATCATGTTTATGTAATGCAATGGAATGAACAAGATAAAGATTGCTAGACACTTGAAATATGATAATTGCAAATGTAATGCAATGCATGGTATGATATGCTATGAATGTTATATGCCTCTATGGGGTTAGCTGCCACATGTTGTATCATCGTCCTTTACCTATTCTCTGCTGGGGATGGCTTTCATGGCTGATATAACTGTACCTTTTTTAATTTAACATTGGGGTTGTTACCAATGCTCTCTTTTCGAGATACGCTTTCTGGTTTTACCTCCGCTGGGGATATTCCTCTTTTTACAAGTGACCTCATTAGGGATTCTCGATGCTTATCCTGATGATAACTTGCACCAGTTTACATCATTGGATCCTTCCCGATGCTACGCTAGGGCTATCACCAACTATTTAAATTTTTATCTGGTTGATGCCGATGTTCCTGCCAGGGATAGAGCTTCCGCTGATTACTATTATAGAATTATTTTTATGCCTACTCGAACGACAGTTTACAAACGTTGACCATCACCGAACCTCCTCGATGCCTACTCGAACGGTAGTTTACAATAATCGACTAAACTGATTTGATGGCTGCTCGAACTGTAGTTTACAGAGTTGACCATCACCGAACCTCCTCAATGCCTACTTGAACGGTAGTTTACAATGGTCGATTGAACTGATTTGATGCCACTCGAACGATAGTTTACAATGGTCGACTAAACTGATTTGATGCCTACTCGAATGGTAGTTTACAAAGTTTGACCATCACCGAACCTCCTTGATGCCTACTCGAACGGTAGTTTACAACGGTCGATCATCACCGAACCTCCTCGATGCCTACTCGAAAGGTGGTTTACAAAGTTTGACCATCATCGAACCTTCTCGATGCCTACTTACAACGGTCGATCAACACCGAACCTTCTCAATGCCTCAGCTGGAGATTTATTTTAAAATAGATTCCATCATCAGTCCTTCCCGATGGAGATTGTTTTTCATGGTCGTTCTTGCCAAGTTTTTCGGATGCTATACTAGGTTGATGCCAGTGCCTTGCAATGTCAAATCTGCTAATTTTGGCAAAAGTAGCTTTCAACAGTTTACCATAGCGGCCTATTCCCGATGTTACGCTGGAATCGTCGCCAATGGTTCACACTATCAGTTACTCAGATCTTCATTGAAACAGTTCTTAACGGTTTTCATCACTGGACCCTTCCCGGATGCTATGTTGGAGCTGTCACCAATGGTTTGAATCATTGGATCCCTTTTTGATGATATCTTGGAGCTATTACCAACGTTTTACAGAAGATTTTCATACTTCAAAGTTTAACGCCCCGTTTCAGGGTTTCAGTCCATTTCTACTCAAACGCGTAGAACCTTTTTTGCTGATTTGACTTCTTAGCCTTAGGGGACCATGCTGTAACTTAAATTTAATCTAGTCATAGGGCGTGAGACCCACCCTAAGTTGTCACATGTCTACCTATGACTGCCGCAGGTAGACTCGCGGTAGATCGCGGGTAGATTTATACCCCCTAGCCATTTTAAAGTCATTTTTGACTTGAACAAAATTGAAAAATCCAAAAATCCTCTCTCAGATCTACTCATTTCGGGCTGCTTTTCGTGAAATTTGTCACTGTACAAACGTTCTACACAACCCAGGTAAAGTTTACAACCTTTCTTTTCAGGTTTTGACCATTAGAACGTTAGTTTTCATGCAGTATTAGTTTAAACGCAATGTATCAAATATGTATGCATAGATGACTTAATAAAAATGAACAAACCTAATAAATACGTGTATTTTACCATGCTGAACATTCCGGTATAAAAAAATTTCATTTTTATGACGTTCAATTTTCACCCATTTTGGCTGGTTTATTCATCCTATTTGAGGACAAATGAGCATAGATTTTCAAATAAAAATACACACGGTATTTTAGCTGCCATTATGAGTTTAATTCTAATTTTTTTCATATATACAAAATGCTCATAATTTTGGGTTGGTGTGCTACTGAATGGCCACCTAGTCATGCCTACATGCATACAAATAGACCATTTTACAAAGGAGACTCTGGCAAAAAAAATTTACAAGTCTGAGCATTTAATATGCATGCAATTTTAACTCTACTAGTCAAGTATGTTAAACTAATGCATGTTTTCACATAGGTTATACACGATGTAATGATTTTGAATTTAATAGCTTTAATTTCGAAGCGTACCTCAACCTTTCTGAGGTGATTTGGAGATTTTGTTCAGGTTATGGACCCAAATAGACCGAGCAGCTCTCGTCAGGTTTCCTCAGGTGTGAGGAGGAGGGCTTCAGATGTCCCTTTGCCTCGTACGGCCTGGCAGCCTCGTCGGTTGATCGGGTCAGTGATTCGTCCAATTCAGGTTGATAAAACGGAGGTTATAGACAAGGAGGATGATATTCCGATTGAGGATCCCGCTCCTTCTTCTTCTACTCCCTGTCGGGAGCTTCCAGCTATTAGCGTGAGGATTATAGATCTTCTAGATGATTTGAGACTTTATCCATCAATCTATCTCCATGCGAACGAAGTAATAGAAGTTTTCATTTTTTTTTCCTTTCTTCTTTCTCCACTTTTGGGATAAGAGTTTAATCTTTATTTTGAACTTGATGCAGTTTCTCGGCTTCAATCAGCCCAGAAGGAACTGGTTTAGTATTCTCCCTTTGTACCGGACCCTTCATCCGGGGTACCAGGCCATTGTCCACTCTTGGGGCTTTGAGGCCTTCTGTTCCATTCTACCCCGTCGCTGCCCCTGGGGTTATCTGAGTGCTTTGTCTTAGCGCTAGTTCCACCAGACTATGAGGTGATGATGACACCGATGGACTAGAGGTTCATCACTGTGCTGGAGTTTACAAGGGAACTAGTGCCTTTAACGGCTAATATTTCTCTGGTTGCAGTTCGATATTGTGACTCCCCCAAATCTGGGTACCTTCAAACCTTGAACATGGTGCTACACGGTGCCACAATCTACTCATACAGTCAATTGAAGATTTCAATAACATGCATAAGTTTTCTAAATATTACATTCTATTAATATCTTCACAGGTTCTTTATAACCATTAAATAGTTAAGGGTGCTGCGGCGCCAGATTTGCCTCTCAAAGCTGCACTGCTCACAGAACCCTAACCCAGGCCCGGCGCTACGTCACCAGGTTTTCCTTACTAAGCGGTGTTGCGGCACCCACTATACAGGTTCTCTCCCCAGACTGGCATTGTGGCGCTGAGCAGCACAACTGTGCCGGCCCTGTCCCTCATAAAAAAATTTCATTTGATGAAATTCACGAGCTCGTAACACGATCCTTACAACTTGGAATTGGCTCGTTCCAAAGCTATTAGTTCATAAATTCCATGTTCTATAATTCCATCCAGTCCGAATTCCTTTCTAAATCTATTGGATAGAAATTTGCCGATTAGTCCATTTTTACTCATTCGTTAAACGTTCGTGAACGTTCGACGTTCAATAATTCGTTTTAAGTCCGAATTCGTTCGTTCTTGCTCTCACAAGTCTTTTTTACCTAATTATACATTAAGCCATCAAAAACCAATGTTTACGAATAAAACGAAGACTTTTGACTTTTATTCCTGGAAAATTCACGATTTCGACGCTTAAGGTCTAATCGTATAACTTTTGCCATAACTTCGTTATTCAAGATTTTTACTTCGAACCAAATGGAACCAATCCATTGGTTATTCATTAGTGATTCTAACCAACATAAACTTCAATGTTTTAATGGTTTCACTTACTTATCATAAAATCTCTTAAGATTTTGATAGCTTCTTCATCTGGTTCTTTAAATAATTATCATAATTTTACTTATTAATGGCTTGTTAGTGTTTAAAGTTCACTACAAAGCCATCCTTATAACTTCTTACTATCATGCTCCACCAATTCACTACTCTATCAATTCTATAGTGAAAGACAAATGATTATCATCAATTTTTTATCATTATACCATTTGTTGTTCTTGGATGCTTGAATATAGAGACTCAATAATCCTTTTAGCTCTTTGTTTGCTTAGTTTGTCACTAGCTTCTCTTTCTATCTCTCTCTCTCTCAATATGTTATCAACTTTTGTAAACCAACAAATGATTAATGAGCTCTCCTTTTATAAGTTCGGCAAGACCAAGGGTATGTTGGTCATTAGACCAAACCTCCTTTTGCCCATGTCAAGCCCATGTGCTAGCACATGCACCCCCCATGCCCTCTATGTCCCCCCATGCGCCCCCATATTCTCATGGGTTGCCCCATGGGTTCCCTATTGGGTTTAACCCACCCGTTAACCCATCGGTTCGATCCACGGGTTTGGTTATTAAAACTAATTTAAATTGAATGTATTTACTTTGTATAAAATTCATATTATACGTCATATTAATTCTCGTATCCTCTTCATACTATACTCGTATAATATCTAGTATTATACTCGTATTCATTTCGTATAATAATCATTTATTATTATACTTAAACCTATTTATCATTAGGTTTTACTTTCCTTAACCCTTAGGATTTTAAGTCCTCACGTGAAAACTTTGTGAGCCATAACTAAAATATTATTAGACATTCCATCACGTCTTTAAATCCTATCATTACGCGTTTCTCAGAATTTAAAAAAAAAATCCTTAGTAAAAATGGATGAATAGTGATTTTACGGGAAATCCTCGAAAAACTTTTATTTTCGTCTTATAAATTCATATCATTTATTTCTAGCACGTAGACAGAATCCTAACCATTTACGAATTCTCTAGGTCATAGAATGACCTTTAATTAGCTTACTTAGTTTACTAAACAAATAATCAAATTTTATTCAATAAATCAAATAAAATTCATTTACATACAAGTCCGATTTTCTCGGCCGTTACATTCTCCCCCCCCCCCCCCCCCCCCCCCCCCCGCCCTTATAAGAATTTTGTCCCCAAAATTTTGATACAAGTTAGTCAAATAAATGAGGATAAGCTTTCCTCATCTTGTCTTCGAGTTCCCACGTTGCTTCTTCGTCATTGTGGTTCCTCCATATCACCTTCATTGAAGGTATGACATTGCTTCTTAAGACTTGTTCTTTCTTATCAATATCTTGAATAGGAACTTCTTCATATGTTAAGTCTTTCTAGACTTGAATGGGTTCATACTCGATTATGGGTTTGTAATCTGGCTTATAGGGATGCAATACCGATACGTAAAACACGTTATGGATATGTCCCAACTCTGGAGGTAATGCTATCACGTAAGCTACCTCTCATACCCTTCTCAAAATTTTAAAAGGTCCTATAAACCTAGGACATAACTTTCCCTTCTTCCCAAAGCATATCTTCCTTTTCCAAGGCGACACCTTTAGGAAAGCGTACGAACCGACTTCGAACTCTCTATTCTTTCGATGCGGATCTGCACACTTTTTTTATGTGTCTTGAGCTGCTACTAGCCGCATTCATATCAACTTAACCACCTCTGTCGTTTGTTGTACCATCTTTTGTCCTAACATTCAACGCTCTCCTACTTCATCCCAGCACAGTGGAGTTCTGCACTTCCGTGCATATAACGCTTTATAAGGCGGTATGCCTATATTGGCGTGATAACTGTTGTTGTAATCGAACTCTACCAATGGTAGATGACTGTCCCAACTCCCCTTGAAATTTATAATGCAAGACCTTAACATATTTTCTAACATTTGAATTGTCCTTTCACTTTGTCCATCCGTCTGTGGATGATATGCCGTGCTCAACCTCAGTTGCGTTCCCATCTACTCTTGTAAACTTCTCCAGAAATTCGATGTGAATTGCGGGTCACGATCTGACACAATCAAAACTGGCACTTCATGTCTTGAAACAATCTCCTTGATATAAAGCTTAGCTAGCTGGTCCAAGTTATACATGACTCTTATCGGTAAGATATGAGCTAACTTCGTCAAACAATCCACTATTACCCAAATAGCATCGTACACTTTTTGCGTCGTCAGAAGTCCCACCACAAAGGTCATCATGATATGCTCCCACTTCCATTCCACCTACTTACATACTCTGCTATCTCTCTCCTCATGTTTGTCCACCAAAAATTTTGTCGAAGGTCTTGATACATCTTGGTACTACCAGGATGAATGGAGTACCTCGAGTGATGTGCTTCGTCCATTATCTATTCCTTCAACCCCGTATCACACGAAATTTAAATTCATCCTTGAAATCCTAATAACCCTTTATTATCAAGACTGTATTTATCCTCTGTACCGTCTACAATCTTCTTCTTCATCTGCTCATACTCATTAGCTTTGAGTTGCACTTCCTTCACATTTTCCATGATTGTAGGTTAAATCTCAATTGCAAACAGCTTCTACCCTTCCTCACTTAGGCATCTTTCTTATATTTCCATGCTCGCCATCTCTGTTATTAACTCATCTTGAGTTGTTAACATCGATAGTTTTTCCCGATCCTTTCTACTTAAAGCGCCGGTCACCACGTTCGTCTTCCCTGGGTGATACAGGATTTCACAGTCGTAATCCTTTATCAACTCCAACCATCTTCGTTGTCTCATATTCAACTCCTTCTGTGTGAAGATATACTTCAGACTTATATGATCTGTGTATATCTCACATTTCTCCCCCTATAGGTACTGCCTCCAAATTTTTAAGGCAAAAACCACTGCTGCAAGTTTAAGGTCATAAGTAGAATTACCTTTCTCATACTCCTTTAACTACCGAGATGCATACGCAATAATTTTGCCATGCTGCATGAGCACTCAACCTAGTCCTTTATGCGAAACGTCACTATAAACTACAAAATTTCCCATATCATCTAGTAATGACAATACAGGCACTTGACTTAGCCTCTTCTTCAGCTATTGAAAGTTATCTTCACACTTCTCTGTCCACACGTACTTCATAGTTTTCCTTGTCAAATTTGTCAACGGCGTAGCTATCTTTGAGAAGGCCTGAATGAACCTCCGATAGTAACCCGCTAACCCTAGGAAACTCCGCACCTCAGTCGGCGTTTTCAATTGTTCACAATTAATAATTTCTTCCACCTTCGCTGGATCTACTGAAATCCCTTCCTTGTCGATGACGTTCCCAAGAAACTGCACTCTCTCTAACCAAAATTCACACTTAGTGAATTTCGTATACAACTTCTCCTTTCGTAGTGCTTCCAACACTAATCTTAAATGTTCAGCGTGATCTTCTTTCGACTTAGAGTAGACTAGAATATCATCAATGAACACTACGATGAACTTGTCCAAATATTGTTTGAACACTCTGTTCATCATATCCATGAATGCGGCTGACGCATTTGTTAACCCAAACGACATCACCAAGAACTCGTAATGACCATAACGAGTCCTGAATGCTGTCTTAGGTACATCCTTCTCTCTAACCTTCAACTGGTGATACCTTGTCTGCAAATCAATCTGAGAAAACTATTTTGCCCCTTTCAACTAATTAAAGAGATCATCGATCCTGGGTAATGGGTACTTATTTATTTATTGTTAGTTTGTTCAGCTCTCGATAGCCGATACAAAGCCTCAACGATCCATCCTTTTTCTTTACAAACAATACCGGTGCTCTCCATGGAGAAACACTAGGTTGAATGTACTTTTTGTCCAACAGTTCTTGCAATTGAATCATCAACTCTTTCAATTCTACTGGAGCCATATGATACGGTGCCTTCGAAACTGGTGTCATCCCTAGCACAACATCTATAACAAATTCGGTCTCCTTATCGAGTGGAAGACCTGGAAAATCGCTTAGAAATACGTCCGCAAATTCACTGACTATAGGTATCTGTTCCAATGTTGCTCCCAATCACTGGGTATCAACAACATGGCATAGGTAACCTACACATCCTTTCCTAAACAATTTTTTGGCTTGTGTCATGGTTAGACAACAAGCGCGTCCCGGTGATTTACTACCGTAGAACACTAACTTGGGTTTTTTAGAAATCCGAAGGTTCACACTTTTATTTTGACAATCGATTATCGCCGCATGGTTAAACAACCAGTCCATCCCGAGAATTACATCGAATTACCCCAACTTTATCGGTATAAAATCTAATGATAACTTGTTAACTCATATATATACACAACAACTTCTTCAACATAATCAACAGGAATTACTTCTTCATTTGCTACCTAAATATTAAAAGGTATTACAAGTCTTTCAGGGAGAAATCCTAACTGTTTAGCAAATTCACATGCTATAAACGAACAAGTAGCACCCGAATCAAACAATACATAAACATTTATATCGTTGATTTGGATAATACCTGCTATAATATCGCTTGATGCAATCGCATCCTGGACCGTCATATTAAAAGTGCGGGCAGTTGGATTACCCTGTGGTACTGCGCCACCAATTTCTAACTTACCACTGCTAGGTCCTTTCCCACTGTCCGACCCCTTTTTCGGACAGTTCTGTGCCATGTGGTCCGTAGATCAACAAACAAAGCACCCATGAGACTGGGACAGTTAGACGAAATGTGCCCTTCATGTCTGCAGTTATAACATACCGCCTTGCCCTTGAGATAAACTCCCAGATGAGTCTTCCCACAATTCTTGCACGCCTACATCCTCCTCTTAGGACCCTCCTGCTTTACTCCGGTATTCTCGGAGTTAAAACCTATCCTCTTCTGGCCACTCCCACTGGCTCCCTCAACTTTGACTGACACGTCAATCTTATTCTTGTTCTTCTTCTTTTTGTGGTAGTGGCTCAAAGCCTCACTACCACCCTCGACTATTATCGCCTTCTCTAACAAGGCTCCAAAATTAACACTTTATAATGCCGATATTCGGCTAAAGAGCCAGGGTTGCCCAAACTGCCTTGCCTTCCTCAACTATGTGTCCACTTGGTGTGGAGCAAACCTCGCCAGTTCATTGAACATGGTTGGGTATTGGGGAACTGTCATGTCCCCCTACTTCAGTTCTAAGAAATGAATCTCCATCCTCCCCTGCATGCTCGTGGCGAAGTAGTTCTTGAAGAATAACTCCTTGAACTGAGTCCACGTAACCCCTTCTGTTCCGGCCCTACCTTGGTTTGCCTCCCACCAGTAGTTGGCCTCACCCTTCATCATGTAAGTCGCAAAAGAAGTCTTATGCACCTCACCGACATTTACTATTATAAATGCCTTTTCAATTTCTTTTCCCCAAACTTGGGTAACAATAGGATCCGTAGTTCCGTAGAACTCAGACGGACCTATAATCTTAAACTTCTTAAAGGTAGTCCCACAACCTACCCCAGGAATAGTTCGTACATTATCTCTCGTCCTATTAAAAGCAGTAGTTAATAGGTTCACAATTCTTGCATCGGGTTATTATTCCCTTGCTCTACCTGTTGGGTTTGTACGAAAACATGGGCGCAATCAAATTGCAAAAATTAGCAGAAGAATGGTATATCAAAGTTTAAAATTTTCGACAAAACCATTACCCGGATCATCCTTTATGCAAATTATTAATTTAAAACGATAAATAAGAAGTTATGGAATCATACCCTTGTAGAACAAAGCTTCCACAAGTACAAGTTCAACTCCTTGTTCATCTCGATCTCCTTGAATATCCGTGGTAGATTCTTTCCTTTGATCAACGTTATCCACTCAAGTGTTTGGCCTCTAGAGGTGATCCACCAAGGAAAATAAATTATTCAAAAAGGAGGGTGGTTGGCTAAACCCTAGTTTTCTAACCTCTATAGAAAAGGAGTACTCTCCAACAATTGGAATTACATCAACTGATATCTATTATAAGACTCCTCTTATATAGATATTGGTCAACCCTTCTAATCCTATTAGACATGGAGTTTCATTTAATTAATTAAAATCCTTTAATTAATTTAGGCTTCCCACCACATTGGGAATAATTAATTAAATTTATTTAATTAATTTACCTCCTAATCTTATTAGGAATATGTGAGAGTACTAATATTAAATTAATTTCTAAACTCTTTTAGAAATTAAAATAATAATAATTGTAATAATATTAATAAGAACCCTCTTATTAATTTATATTTAATATTTTCAAAATATTAAATTATAAATATTAAGCTATTTAATTTATTCTATCAACATGGATTAAATTAATTACACTTAATGCATTATTACGATTACGCTATTACCTTCTTAAATAATTATTCTTCCTTTTATGGTGTGACTATTTAGGTTCTTCATATTAAACCGGTTGTGAATAAATCAATTAGAATAATTCTAATCTTATTTAAATAAATAAATTAAACTAATAGTCTATTTAAATAAATAATATTTATTCTACAATAGGGATAAGCCTCCCTAGCGATCAACGACTTTCCAAATAATATAGATTTCAACATTAATCATAAAAGAACCTGTGAGTAAATAGTTACCGTACAATTCAATCCTTCCACCATACAATGTCCCAATTAAATATAAAACATGAAATTACTGTCAAGTCTTATTTTTTTTAATTATATGTATTTCGATTAGAAAATGCACAACTCCAAATAATGGAAATTAGAAACTCCTTTCTAATTTCATTCTACCTTGGCCAAGGACTACTAGGTTTTTTATTTAACGAATCACATAGGGCATTATCTCTTGTTTTACTAAAAGTGGTAGATTCTCTATTGACCATTAATTATCTCTATATGTAACTTATTACACCCAAGCATACACTTTGATATACCCTAAGGGTCTTAAGGAATAAGTCAAAGTATAATTCATTACACACAAGATACTATGATGATCTCAACTCCAAGGATCACTTGCACTACTATCACATTAGGAATTCATATTGACAGGCAAGTAAAACTCCATTAGGTATTCCATAGCGAGTCACGTTCAATGAACTTATTCTCCAATAAGCACCTGTATACTTGCTTTAATGTCTCCATATAAATGATCTTGAGATCAATCATCTTCATCCAATGAGCAAGCAACATATGTACCAATCTATCCGAATTTACTAATTCTCTTTTTAGTAATCCAACGATTGAGAACTATTTTAGTTTTAAACTTTCAAAGAATTTAGATCTCATTAGCATGATCAACATAATGATTCTAAAAGCATTGTTTAAAAATATGGGTTATTTACATATTATAAAAACAGCATCATGTAGATAATTAAATGTCTTTAATAAGTTAATACTTTTATTAATAAATAAATAAGATCGTCTCCAAAGTATATGCTTTATCATCATACATGATTGGCTTGTATGCATACTACTTTCAATCTCCCACTTGCACTAAAGCCAATCGTCATGGTATCTCATACTCATCTTCTCTAAGTGACGATCAAACTGCTGTTATGTTAAATCTTTAGTAAATGGATCTACAATGTTGTCTTTAGAGTCTACATGCTCTAAGGTGACGTCTCCTCTTTCATTGATTTCTTTAATCAAAGTGCTGCAACACATGTTTAGATTCAAAATGAGACTTAGGAACTATTATTAGTTCATTAATGAACTTTTCATCTGAAACATCAACTTACAGCTTCACTTACAGCTTCACTTACAGTTATATACTTTGTCTTTTTCACTAAACCAGCAACCTTTTTGCTGTTTGGAATATTTCCAATTCACTGCACCACCTTTCAAGGTAACGACTTATCTTAAAGTGGATTTGTTGTCGTCTTGGTCAGTCTGAAAACTTGAGTCTGTTTAGTCCTCTAGTTTAATTCAGACCCATCATGTGTCATGATGACATCCTTAGTATCAGTTAAGTACTTTAAGATGTTTATCACTGTCTTACTATGATCTTCTCCAGAATAACTGATCAACATCAAGTCTCGTATATTTCATTGCATACATGATAGTAACTCATGCGATCTCTCTTTTATTGAGGATAATTTTAGAGAGATACACTCCATGGCTCATCATCATGAGACACCTTTTGGAGTTTGTCATGCTAAACGCCTATACCATCTAATGAATATATGTTTCTCGGGTTAAGCCGAACATCCTTTTAAATCTATTTATACAGATTTATATCCCCAATGTAGGATGTTCTACCCAAATCATTCATGGAGGAATGTTTAAACAACTTTATTTTGATCAATTATAGCATAGAAATGTCATTTTCTATCAGTAATATATCATCAATATATAATACAATGAATGAAACAATGCTCCCACTAACCTTCTTGTACACACATGGTTCATCCTTGTTTTTGATAAAATCAAACTCTTTGATTGTTTCATCAAAATGAATGTTCTATCTACTAGAATCTTGCTTCAATCCAAAAAAGGATTGTTGTAGCTCATGTACATGAATTGCTTCAACCATTGAAACAAATCCATCTAGATGTATCATACATAAATTCTCCTCGAATAATTTATATTTGAGGAAGGGCGTCTCCACGTCCATTTTGCCAGATCTAATAATAATAAGTTGTAATCGTAAGTAAAATCCAAATGGTCTTGTGTATTACTTCAAAAATCCATTTTAGATTTTATGGTCATCTACCATTTCTCTGAGTCTTAATTACTCATAGCCTGTTCATAATTCAATGGATCATCATCATTCACGACGTGTACCTTATCGTCATCCTCTATGACAAATCCATACCTTTCAGGTATCTTCGGTACTCTTCCAGATTTACGAATAGGGTGTTGTACAGTAGGTGTTCTACTTGGACAGGTTCATCCAATTGATCTGTAGTGTTTTGTGGTTCTTGAATTTTTTTCAAGATCTATTTTTCCTCCCACTAGCCCCTTCAAGGATAAACTCATTTTCCAAGAAGGTTGCGTGTTTCGCAACAAACACCTTTTGCTCAGTAGGATTATAGAAATAGTATCCCAAACTTTCTTTAGGATATCCCACAAACGTGCACTTATCAGATCTTGTCCCAACCTTATCATTTTTAAAACCTTTTCATATAAGATGGACATTCCCAAATCTTAACATGCTTAAGACCAGGTTTCCTACCTGTCCACATCTCATATGGAGTCTTGGGAACAAATTTCGAGGGGACCTTATTTAGTAGATATGTAGCCGTTTCTAGGGCATAACCCCATAATGAAATTGGAAGATCGGTAAAACTCAACATGGAACGAACTATGTCCAACAATGTTCGATTTCTCCTTTCAGATACTCCATTTAATAGTGGTGTACCTGGTGGAGTCCATTGTGAGATTATACCATTTTCTTTGAGACAATTGAGAAACTTACCGCATAAGTATTCATCACCTCGATCTGATCGAAGAATCTTGATACTTTTTCCAGTTTGTTTCTCTACTTCACTTTTGAACTCTTTGAATTTTTCAAATGATTCAGATTTGTATTTTATTAAATACACATATCCATATCTTGAGTGATCATCAGGGAAAATAATAAAATAAGAATACCCTCCTCGTGTATTCGTTGTCATAGGTCCACAAACGTCTGTGTGAACCAACGCTAACAACTCTGTAACTCTTTCTCCTTTTTCAGTAAAAGGAGATTTAGTCATTTTACCCATGAGACAAGATTCACAAGTTAGATATGATTCAAAATCGGATAGCTCTAGGAGCTCATCCTTATGTAATTTGGATAATCTTGTTTCATTGATATGACCGAGTCTACAGTGCCATATATAGGTATAATTAACATCATCTCTTTTTCTTTTCTTTGTTTGTTCTATTTGAAGTATATTTTCATGTAAGTCAAGTATATAAAGTCCATTTCGCAAATTTCCAACACCATAAAAACATTGTTTTTATAAATAGAACAACTGTTGTTCTTTATTATAATTTCAAATCCATCCCTATCTAATACGGAAATAAAAATAATGTTTCTTATGATATTCAGAACAAAATAATAATTATTTAAATAAATAGACTTGCCTGTAGGCAATGCTAAACAATAAGTGCCTACAGCTAATGCAGCAACCTTTGCTCCATTTTCCACTCGTAGGACAACCTCATCCTTGTTCAGCTTTTTACTTCTGACCAGTCCCTGCACAATATTACATATGTGAGAATCACAGCCGGTATCTAATACCCAAGTAGAATTAAGACTTTCAAAAAAATTAATTTCAATCATGAACAAACCTTGATTGGAAGTCGAAGCTTCTCCAAGCTTCTTCTCTACCAAAAACCTCTTACAGTTCCTCTTCCAGTGACCCAGCACATGACAATAGAAGCACATTCCTTTGCTAGCTGGATCAGATTTCTTTTGTTCCTTTAAGTTCACCTTGCCCTTAGCCTTCTTAGATTTCTTCTTTTCAGAAGATACTTTGGGCCTCTTCCTTTTCTTGGAAGAATCCACCACTAAGACATGGTTCTTCTTAGATGGGAAGTGATCTTCTGCAGTTTTCAACACGTTAAGTAATTCAGGCAAGTTGACATCTAACTTATTCATGTGAAAATTAACAACGAACTGCGAGAATATCTTAGGGAGTGACTACAAGACCAAGTCTTAACTCAAGTCCCCATACATGACGAACTCAAGCTGTCCAAGGCGCTCAATCAGATTGATCACTCTTAGGACATGAATCTCAACGGCAGTGCCCTCAGATATCCAAGATCGGAAGGGCTCCTTAGATATCTCATATCTTGTAGTCCTAGTTTGTTCACCATACAACTCCTTAAGGTGAAGCAACATAGTAGGAGCATCCATGTTTTCATGCTGAAGCTGAAGCTCGTTATTCATGGATGCGAGCATGATGTATTTAGCCACAGATGCATCATCTTGTCACTTTACAATAGTGGCAATCTCTTCCTCAGAGGCTGTTTCTAGAACAGTTCCAGGGACAGGTGAATTTAGGACATAAGAAATCTTTTCAGCAGTGAGAACTATTCTTAGATTTCTTAACCAGTCCGTGTAATTTGGTCCGATCAGTTTGTTAGCATCAAGTATGCTGCATAGTGAGATTAGTGATTTCGACATTTTAAATTTTTGTATGTGAAAAGATAATATTTTAACAAACATTCATTTAATTAATTTTATATACCAAAATAAATTAGGTCTTATTTTAAGTTGGTATCTCCCACTATTTTCTTCAAACTATATTACCCCATTTATATAGTTCGACAACATCTAATTAAAGATTTGATAGTGAGATTAAGGATCCCATTGCAAATGTATATAGTCTTGTGTGTGCACAACAAACGATATATAAATAAATAGGTAGACAACTCTTGTCAATCACATCAACATGTGACTCCTTGTATTTTACCTCTTATATCATAATGGTTAAGTGTGTGCACATCCGAACTAAAATAATTTAAGTTAAGTCCAACCTAGCACTCCATATATTCGAAAAAGAAAAATATTATTTTTGTGTGTGCACAACAAAATAATATTGTTCAATTAACTTTATAAGCATCAAATGTGATTAAATTAATATCTTAAATACGCAATACTCACCTTGTGTGTGCACAACAAACTCGTATTAAATATTTAATACTCTATTAATTTATCATGCTAGAAGGCGACATTCGATATTACAAATATCTTTAAATGCTTTAGACTTAATATAATTTATGTGAGGGGTTTGTTAATATTTGTCTCATCTTGTTCAGCGCGCATGCACACACACACACACACACACACATACACACACACACACACACACATATATATATATATATAATACGCGTCATTTTATTAAAACATGCGAAGCATGTTTGTATAAAATATAATTTATATAATACTTAGCATGCACATATAGAATACTATATTCTACCCGTATTGATTATGGACTTTTATTCTAGTTTGGTTCACTAGAGCCACCAAGTGAACTAAAAGGTCAAACCTAGGAGTGCAAGAATTTAAATTTAAACGTAACTATTACATTTAAACCCGGGCTCCATACAAACGGATCTTCACGCGCTCCTTACTCCTTGGTCTCTAATTTTTTCAAGATAATTCTAACTATTTCTATTACATTAAACTATTTAATTTAAATAGAAACCTTGATCAGCAGTAAAGGAGAAGAATATATGAGGGAGATAGAATTTTACATCAAGAAAAATTAGAGAAGACGAGATACACAGATCCCATTTAATAAAACTCATTCATTCAAACATTCAACTAAAATAATCCCATAATTAATCCAATCACATTGGTCAATAATTCCATAATTAATCTCATTTATTATCATACATATCACCATATGCATCAATAAATTAATATTCATCTAATGAATTAAAACCATTTCATATATATATATATATATATATATATATATATATATATATATTAAAATCTTTATTTTAATTATAAAATTATTAAAAATATTATATATATATATATATAAAATATAACCACGATACTGTAATAATTTATATAATATATATATTGGGACGGATCAATGTCACTACACTTTTTACACAATTTTTTATACAATTTTTTGATTCTTGGATTTGAACACTCTTAATGGCTAAGATTAAAGTTGATTTTTAATTTATACACTATAACAACCTATATGAATGCATATATTATCATAATATTGGTGATAACTAACCAAAATTGCTTTAGATATACATACTTGCTTCCATAGCATTTGTATAAAATTATACTAAAGTTTTAGTTTGTTATTACCAATATTATGATAATATATGCATTCAAATAGATTGTTATAGTGTATAAATTAAAAATCAACTTTAATCTTAGCCATTAAAAGTGTTCAAATCCAAAAATCAAAAAATTATGTAAAAAATGTAATGACATTGATCCGCCCCCTATATATATATATATAAAGGAGGGAATTCATGGTGATGCATGACTTAGGTGATTCAGGACTTTCCTATTATTTGAATGAACCACGGATTTTGTTTTGTTTTTTTTAATTAGTGGTCACCTTTACGTTTTCCAATTCTGCAGTCTTTAACGTGATTCTGATCAGGTGATCACTTTCACCTTTATATAATCAGAATACTTTTTTAAAAAAACCATACTGCTGAACTTTTGATTTCGCGGGAAAAAAAAAGATGCTTTCACAAAAAAAAAATTCAGTTCACAATTGGCCCTTTTTTTCATAAAAAATAATTTTATACAATAAAATTATGTCCAATAAATTATTCTAAATACATACCCATATGTATATGGAATCAAAATAATTAATAATTGTATAAAAGTTTGGCTCTAATGCCACTATTGGGTTTGTACGAAATCATGGGCGCAATCAAATTACAAAAATTAGCAGAAGCATGGTATATCAGAGTTTAAAATTTTCTACAAAATCATTACCCGGATCATTCTTTATGAAAATTAATAATTTAAAACGATAAATAAGAAGTTATTGAATCATACCCTTGTAGAACGAAGCTTCCACATGTACAAGTTCAACTCCTTGTTTGTCTCGATCTCCTTGAATATCCGGGATAGATTCCTTCCTTTGATCAACGTTAGCCACTCAAGTGTTTGGCCTCTAGAGGTGATCCACCAAGGAAAAGAAATTTTTCAAGAAAAAGAGTGGTTGGCTAAACCCTAGTTTTCTATCCTCTATAGAAAAGAAGTACTCTCCAACAATTAAAATTGCATCAACTGATATCTATTATAAGACTCCTCTTATATAGATATTGGTCAACCCTTCTAATCCTATTAGACACGGAGTTTCATTTAATTAAATAAATTCTTTTAATTAATTTAGGCTTCTCACCACATTGGGAATAATTAATTAAATTCATTTAATTAATTTGCCTCCTAATCTTATTAGGAATATGTGAGAATACTAATATTAAATTAATTTCCAAACTCTTTTAAAAAATAAAATAATAATAATTATAATAATATTAATAAGACTCCTCTTATTAATTTATATTTAATATTTTCAAACTATTAAATAATAAATATTAAGTTATTTAATTTATTCTATCAACATAGATTAAATTAATTACACTTCATGCATTATTACGATTATTCCATTACTTTCTTAAATAATTATTATTCCTTTTATGGTGTGACCCTTTATGTTCTCCATATTAAACCATTTGTGAATAAAATCAATTAGAACAATTCTAATCTTATTTAAATAAATAAATTAAACTAATAATCTATTTAAATTAATAATATTTATTCTACAATAGGGATAATCCTCCCTAACGATCAACGACTTTCTAGATAATATAGATTTCAACATTAATCATAAAAGAACCTGGAGTAAATAGTTACCGTACAATTCAATCCTTCCACCATACAATGTCCCAATTAAATATAGGACATGGAATTACTGTCAAGTCTTATTTTTTTTAATTATATGTATTTCGATTAGAAAATGCACAACTCCAAATAATGCAAATTAGAAACTCCTTTCTAATTTCATTCTGCCTTGGCCAAAGACTACTGGGTTGTCATTTAACGAATCACCTAAGACATTATCTCTTCTTTTACTAAAAGTGGTAGATTCTTTATTGACCATTTATTATCTCCATATGTAACTTATTACACCCAAGCATACCCTTTGATATACCCTAAAGGTCTTAAGGAATAATTCAAAGTATAATTCATTACACACAAGATACTATGATGATCTCAAGTCCAAGGATCACTTGTACTACTATCACATTAGGAATTCATATTGACAGGCAAGTAAAACTCCATTAGGTATTCCATAGCGAGTCACGTTCAGTGAACTTATTCTCCAATAAGTACCTACATACTTGCTTTAGTGTCTCTACACAAATGATCATGAGATCAATTATCCTCATCTAATGAGCAAGGAAAATATGTACCAATCGATCCGGATTTATTAATCCCCTCTTTTGTAATCCAACGATTGGGAACTATTTTAGTTTTAAGCTTTCAAAGAATTTAGATCTCATTAGCATGATCAACATCATGATTCTAAAAGCATTGCTTAAAACTATAGGTTATTTACATATTATAAAAACAGCATCATGTAGATAATTAAATGCCTTTAATAAGTTAATACTTTTGTTAATAAATAAATAAGATCGTCTCCAAAGTAGTTGCTTTATCATCATACATGATTGTCTTGTATGTATACTACTTTCACTATCTCATTACGAGGCTCTGCTTCCTGGTTTCTTTGACGTCTTCTTCGCGGCATTTTCTGTTAATGCGAAAACAGCTTCATTATTATTTATTTCTTTAGTCGGTTATTATTAACAATTAATAATAACTCAATCACATTGACAAGCATTTCAATAAACTTCTTATATTAATATGCTTCTGCTTGTAGTATAACACTACAACGTTTGTCATTACATGGCATTAGCCATTTACAATATTATCCCGCAATTGCTTTCCAAAAATTGGGATTTACAAAAGACTACCCTTTGATTATTCAAAAGAGAGTTTTACGTTACTACTAGCTACACAATATTTACATACCTAACTAAAAGGACTACATCTGTCTAACGACATTGGTGTAATCCTCATCGGCCATACTGGCCACAATATCCCGGCTAATAGTATGTCGAGTCTGTCCCTCCTCCACCGGATACTCAGTAATCTGGTGCTGAAAATCCTATTGCGAACTCCTATGTATGTAGGACATTTGAATTATTTTCTACTTCTTGTTCAGAAGCTCTGCCTTAAGTTCCTGGACCTCTAGCTTTAGATCCTAGACTTTATCCTTCGCCAGCACTCTCTCACCGTGCTCGACCTCCCAGAAGACCTCCATGTCCTCCTTGTCCTCCTGAACATCGTGAACCTCCTACTTAAGGTCACGAACTTCTTTACTCAGTTGGACATTCCTGTCCAACACTGCCATGAACAAAGCCTTCATGGACTCCGCTGGTGTCGACTCCTCTTCCTCATCAATAGGCAATACCGGATTCATTGGTACTGTTTCCATCTCCTTAGTAGGCAATACCAGATTAATCGTTACTGTCTCCACATCCTCCTTTGACATACTGTCAAACAATGACAAAAATTCAAAGTTATTGGAGTATTCAGATAGATCCTCCTCCTCTGGATCAGTCTCCTCTAGATTCACTACAGGTACCTCCGCTTCAGGCATCAGTACAATCTCCACAAAGTTAACAAACTCCTCACTAACTTTATGTATTTCACTATACATTTCCATATCTCTTGATATCTATAATAAGACATAATAACTTGATTAGTACATAATCAAATATTATAAACACATATCACATTTAATATGTTTAAGGTTACTTTCTTCTTTAAAACTCTACCCAAGTTTATTTACTTCTAACTCCTACTTCTCTTCTCAAGGTTATAGCCTAAGGTTTTCCCCCCTTAAGTTTTATAACCTATATCTTTGATACCAACCTGTGACGCCCCCAAATCTGGGTACCTTCAAACCCTGGACATGGTGCTACACGGTGCTACAATCTACTCATACATTCAATTGAAGACTTCAATAACATGCATAAGTTTACTAAATATTACATTCTATTAATCCCTTCCCAAGTTCTTTATAACCATTACATTCGTTCGATATCATAATATCAGTCATTACAATACTTATATTATGCTATTACAAGGATAACTATTTGTCCATCTTAGACTTGCCCTTGTCTTTACCGAATCCTTCGGTCCGTTCGCTCTTAGCTGAAATCATATAATTTTAAGCAAGAATGAGCATAACTAGCTCAGCAAGTTTAACATTATATTTTGAAATCACAAAATCAAGAATCATATGACTTCATCTTTAATAGTTGTATAATAGCTATGAAGTACTACGAATAATCAAAATAATGTTTTGATTCCTTTAAAATCATTCCCAAGGACTTAAAGCCTCTTAGGAATCTGAGCTGGTCAATGACCATGAACATTCATATCATTTTCATTCACGAAAAGAACAACCCGGCACTGAGGTCGTAAGTTTGATATAGCTTACGAGCACATCCAGGTGATCAACCTGTAGTACTCTATGTTGATCAACACTCATACATTAAATGTATTTACGTTTAATTGGTGGCAACTCCAAGTGCATGTCGAGTTAACGACGTAAAAACATTTGTTTATTCATACTTAGGCTTATCTGTGAATTCGTACTAAGAAATTGGCATAGGACGTGACGCCCCCAAAATAGGTTCAATACTCAACCCATTCGGAGTCGCCAAATACATGGTACAGAATCCAAATACAATCTTTTATATCAAACGGTCGTGCAAAATACGACCACACAACTGTGAGTGTCAATACAGATATGTAGAAAATATAAATACTCAAACTAAGTTCTCATTACATTTATTATCACGCTATTTTACAAAAAAAATAGTGAAGACGTCTATAGCTCTAACTCGAACCATCACTCCATTCCCCGACTAGTACCCTCGATATTCTTATTTTCTGAAGAGAACAATAGAAGAAAAAGGGTGAGCTCAACTAGCACAGTAAAGAATATTATGACTAAGATAATGAAAAATAATTTATCGTTAGTCTTCAACAAATCATATAAAATATTATGGACAACAAGTTTTAGAACAACAACTGCAGCGGAATTAACAATTCATTAGAAGAGTTATGTAGAGAATGATGTCTACTATATTCTATGATTTAAAAGTCCATCATCGATATTTTATCCCTGTAACATCAATAAATATATATCTCAAATCAAATATTTATTTTTGCATTACGGGCCAAATATATTCATTTGTATCACCAGTGGTCATGTTCATCTAAACACCTGTCCATCATTGCACTACGGGCCAAAGATATTCATCAGGTAATCATTCATCTTCGCACTACAGGCCAAAGATATTCATCAAGTAATTATTCATCTTTGCACTACAGGCTAAAGATATTCATTTGTATCACCATTTAAGACTGAGGATGATGAAAAATAATATAAGGAACAAATCTAGTGAGATGAAGGACAAAGGTTAAGGATTCGTAATTTAGTTTATCCAAGTTCAATAATACTCCGTAATAATCAATTGTGGAGCAAAATTCAAGAATGAAGTTCAAAACTTAGATCCAATCAAAGATAATTTGAAAAAAAATTTACTATGAATAGTAACTAGTGAATAGTAACTCGTCATGAAAAGATGAAAATTTTATAAAAAGTTCAGACCAATATTCCAGTAAAATGATATTAGATGAAGCGCAAAACTCAAAATTTTTTGATCATTTCAGAAATTATAGAAGCAATGCTTACCATAGTAAGTTTAAATTTAGGAATATGAAATGAAATATTATTACTTTCATAATATGGAATATGAAAGAAAATAATATTCTTTATGAATATTGAAAGGAATAACATCATTTATGAGAAAAAAATAATATCATTTACCTCAGTATAATACTAGATCTGACTGGAATATCGGATATTATGATGAGAAAAACTTGCACTGTTATCAACACTCAAAGTATCTAAATACTCGCAAGAAATACGCTCGATATTATAGAGAGAAAATTTCCTGATTCTGTTGTGATTTTCATTTCTAACTAAGCATCCTATTTATAGGTAATGCTTAACACATCAGGATTGACAATGCAACCCTCGGTGGATTTCTCCAGCACACCACCCTTGAATTTTTTTTTCTTCAGCATTGTTCACACATAAAAGGACAAGAGTGGGGCCCACCATTCTAGAAAATCTCCACCAAAATATTTTAAATTTAAACAATATTCAGAAACTTTAATAATTTATAATAAATAGCCCTTTTATCAGAAAAATATGAACCTTATGTCCATTTCATATAAAATTTAATTCTCTACAACTTTGTAGAAGAAAGTTTTTCCAAATTCCAAACAAAAAATGACCCAAGTTTACATACGGATGATTTTTTCACACCCCCATTCTGACAAAATATAAACTGATAAAGACCTCCGTATACCAACTTTGAAAAATTAACAATCAGCATTTTACAACAAGTGGGGCCCACCAACTCACAAAACATATTTTTAGCATTTATTGTAACAAAATCAATTCAGACCCAATTTGCTCTCTTTCTCCTCATTTTATTCATATATCGTGAATTTATTGTAAAAAAATATCATCACTATTATATTATTATATTATCACATTATACACTTATAATATAATATTATATTTGAATGAATTATTTTATCAGATAAAATATCCATTCTCAATAATTATCATTTTTGTTAAAAATTCCTCCGTTTAAATCCATATTAAATAAATATTACTTATTATTTTTATCAATAATTATTATTCACAAATAATATTACAGAACCACAATAATGACAACCAGATCGTTCCAAGAAAAGAGAGGGCTTTTCGATAAGGATTTCTCCTTACTAGAGCGCAATTAGATGACCAAACCCCTTTTCTAGACAGAATTTCCTAGACATTGCCAATAATGCTATCTAATAATATTATTCAAATAATATGAATTATTGATTTGATAATGTGAAATACTGTGCATTGACAATTATTGAATCAATAAAATATCAACGTAGCAATTATTGAATCAGTAATATAAAATATTGAACAGTAATTACTATAACAATTATTGAATGAGTGACTTCTTACGTAAGAACCAATAATTTGAAATACAGTGCAATACCGTGTACTACTGTGCAATAATGCGTATTATTGTATTTTTATCATCGGGTATTTCAACAGTTTAACGGTAACAGTTTTACCGTTATTTTTATAAAAAATTACTTTTGTTACTTTCTATATCCGACATTCATTCCGTTGTGGGGTCCACCAATGACTGCGCCGTCGTACGAATATTCTCTGATAAAAAGAATATTCTTCGACCAAACGAATATTCCCCGACACAACGAATATTTTACAACCACTTGCTTACTTTGTAAAATTTGCATATACCACCCATAACTTACCACATTTATCAAATCAATACCTTACTATTTTAAAATAATGTATAAAGAAAATTAAATCTTTATTCATAAAAGTTGGGGTTTTACATAGGATAGTAACATTGTAAATAATTTGGAAAGATTTGTGAAAAACCAACCAAAATACTCTAAGTCTCAGTCTAGCCGAATCAAATGGCATCGACTATTCAATAACAGTTTATGCATATGAAATCATATATATTGACAGCTTGTCCAACATAAAGTGTAGACAAGAGTTTAGAAAACTTGTCTTTGCGTCTTTAAATCTTCTAAGTGTACGCTACTCGGTCTTTACAACTTCTACAAAGCATAAACACATAGTATATAATGAGAATTCCACAATTGATATATGTAAGAACCCGAATTTCCAAGAATCATTATTAATAAGAATTTAATGAATAAAATTCTTAAAGCATGAGATAGATTCGAATATGAATATATATATATATATATATATATCTGTGATATGAGATTTGTAGTATTGAATTACATATGGTAATATGAGCTATGTAATATATGATTTTAGTATTTAATAAATATATATATCATTATTATATATTTGTTATACGTGGTAGAGATGAATTAGTAAGAGAGATGAATAATATTTATCTATCGATATTAAATGATTTATAGAATTTTTATCATAGTAAGTTGGTGACATTAAATATATTTAATAATCACCATTTTCTAGAGTATATATACGTTGTTAGAAAGAAAGAAAATCAATATATCATTAAATATGTATTGGTTAGAGAATTATTAATTAATTGAATACACGACGAGAAGTGTAGATTAAAGGAATGTATATATATGTTATATATATATCTTGAGTTATGTGGATAAGTGGAAAGGGAAATAATTATTATATATATTTCTAATAAAGATTATTAAAATAATTTCTTGTATTAATTTATTTTAATAAACAGGGGGAAGGGTTATTTTAAATAATAATAATAATAATACCTTATATGTCTTTGACTGAGGTAATATGAATGAGGGTAGATATATTGAAACATATTTGCTATATGTAATATATTAATGGAAAATAACTTATGGTCTATTTTCTATATAGAAGGTGTACATGTGTTGTACATCCAACTATATTATTAATACTAAGATATTATATTTAAATAATATCTTGAAGAAATGAGTAAGTTATTTTTAATGATTAATGCCTCTATTGGAGATAATATTATATAATAAACTTATTATATCATGTTATGAAGGAATGATTAAACGAAATTTATTGATATTGCTATGTGCAAATATACATGTTATGTGAGTTAGTATCTGTGCATATATTTGCTAGGATTAATTTAAAGGGAGTCACTAATAATTTATTTAAATTAGTAGACTAACCCTAAGCTTTATCTCAAAAAAATTGATAAGATAATTAGCAATTAAATGTTCAACTACTTGAATATAGTGTAGAGGTTTAAACGTGATTGATTAATTTATATTTTGAGTAATTAATCGATAAACGTATGAAACTATTGTTGTTGAGAATAATATATTAATGTGCAAAGGAGTAATAAATATAATGAGATTATATTTACTTGGTTAATTATTTTGTACAAGCAATGCAATAAGTAAACCTTTAATATATGGTAGTTACCTATATAGTATATAATGCAAGGTGATGCATTAATGTGGCTATATATTATAAAAATTATATAGTAAAAATAATTGCATTATGTGAGTTACATATTATTGCTTATGTAGCTTGAAGTGTGTGGGTAAACATTAAATGAATACCCTATTAACATATATTAATATCAATAAACAATTGTTAATTGGTAATGTTTTCCTTTAAGCTATTATTAATTGAAATAATAACCGTTTATATTATAATAAGGAAAGATCCTACCCAATTGTATTATACTTAGTGTTAACGAAAATGTACATGGATTATATGTTGATATATCTATGAGTACCCCTACTTGATACATTGTAATTAGAAATTTCACTTGTAATTCATTTATAACCTAAGTTAAATGAAATGTAATGTGTATATATATTATATACCCTAAGTGTATATAAGGTATACATATAATATAACCTAAGTGTTGAAATTATTTTGCCAAGTTGCTGAGTATTAGGGAGTTGTCCCATAATAAGAGCCCATTTCTTCTCACGTGAGCAATAATAAACTACTAAACTACTCCTCTTCTCAATTTTAACAATTTTAGCCATAATGATTATGAGGGGAGTGGGATTGATGATGGATTTCACCAACTCCTCACCAACCTCTTGTTAACCTCCATGTTATTGTACAATCGAATGGTTTAATTTAATGGAGAAGAACCTTTTTTGGGAAAATGAATTTCCTATATATATAGTCTTCTTCTTCTTCTAAGCATTTTGTTGAGAATGCTGTTAACTAGAATTGTTACAGAGTGAGTGCACTGAGTTTGTAAAGGAGACTGATAATCTCTATAGCAGCATTGAGGGAAATCACGTTAGTAGTAAAGCAATTGTTAAGGTATAATTCATATTACTGTCATCCATGTTCTTCAATTTTCCATTCTTGATTCTTGGATTAAACATAAACTGGATGTTAAGTTAATAAGAGAATGTTATTAGTTGCTATGATAGCTTATAAGCATGTTAGAACCATTATGTAGCATGTTTAGATTCGAATTTTTGAAGAATTTCTGAGTTGGGTTTGTTAAGCTGCTGATCAGGGAACAGTCACTGGTTTGACCGGACACCGGCGCAGCTGCGCCGGGTTTATACCAGGATGCAGCGCAGCTGCGCAGGGTCCTGGTACCTGTTTTATTTTTTTGCTAACAGCCTGTTAAATGTAATCATGTAGTACCATATTAGGCAAGCATAAGGGCATGAGTAACATACATATATGAGTACATTCATGTAGTATGAGCATGTGTAGCCATGTTAGCATACACTATTGATGAAAAGCTTCATAGTTTGTAAATGAACTTAGAACTTATTAAAGTAAACTTGTCATGAATATACCATAAATGTATTCTGATATTTGTAGCTTGTGTAAATGACTTAGACATGCAAGAAATCAGGTTTAACATGTATGAATAAGTACCTTAACATAGCATGAACATTATTGACTTCGTTAGTGTCCGATTTATAATGAAAGTTATAAGATTTTAAAATGAGCCTTGACACCTACTATTGATGCTTACGTTCTGACTTTGTGAGCATGGTTGCATGGTCTAGATTGTGACGCCCCCAAATTCCAGGACCGCCACTTGGTCTCTCGAATTCGGTTCATCACGTACTCATGGTAATACATCGCAATAATGATAACTAAATATCACACAACCACAGCGGAAAATATATTCTAGAATAATTTACAATGATTTATTATAATTATTCCCCCAAGTCTCGCAACCTACAGTACTTAATAGATTACATAGCAATATCAGTTAACGACTTGTTATATAATCTAACTTAAGCTTAAACATAAACAAATCCAGTCTTACTACATCATCTTCACATAATATTAATATATTTGAAACATAACAGACATAAGCTAGTTGGTAGCCTTGCCCTTGCTCTTATCAATGCCCGAAGGTTCGCCATGCTCTGCCTTAACTGAAATGTTTTAGGGAAAGCAAGAATGAGCACAAATTGCCCAGCAAATAATATACAATAAGGGTGAATAATAAGATTCTCAATTCTCGAAAGGGTATAGCAAGATTTGATAGTTCAAGAATAACAAGAATATCAACAGTTCTCAATAACAGTCGCTAAGGACAGGATAATATCAATATGATTCAATAATAAGTCAATTCAAGATTTCAAATAATTGAATACTGAGTAGTCACTACGGACTATGAACTTCTACTAGAATTGACAGTAATAAACTGAAAATCTAACAAAAACAGGTACAACAGGTGATCAGCCTAAAGTACCCTTGTTATGCATAACAATCAATCATACTCAAGTGTGCACGTCGGTCCTCCGACAATTTATATATTCCCTTCAAAGAAGGTTGTTCTTCTCAGTCAAATACAAGATCCCGCACCAATCAATTAGTTTGGGTTGCTTTTCAATAACATAAGTCCAGCCGAATCAAATGGCATAGACACTTTCACAATATTCAAGAACAATACTAAATTCAACATGAATAATAGCTTTAATGAAATAAGAGTTCAAGTATGCTAATTCAATTCAACCGATTAAATAGGAAACTAGTTCGCAATACACAAGATAGGATACTTGCATAGTAAAAGTGTGACGCCCCCCAGAATAGGTCCATTCAACCCAACCCATTCTGAGTCGCCAAATACATGGTACAGAATTCAAATACAACTTTATATCATATGGTCGTGCAAAATACGACCACACAACTGTGAGTCTCAATACAAATATGTAGAAAATATTAAGATTCAAACTAAGTCCTCATTACAATTATTATCACACTATTTATCAGAAATAGTGAGGACTACTACTGCTCTAACTCGGACCATCACTCTGTCCCCCGACTAGTCCCTGCGACATTCTCATTTCCTGAAGAGGGCAACAGATGAAAAGGGTGAGCTCAACTAGCTCATTAAAGAATATTATGACTAAGATAATGGAAAATAAATTATCGTTAGCCTTCAATAAATCAGATAAAATATAATGGACAACCAATCTTAGATCAATATTCACAGCGAAAATAACAAATCATTAGAAGAGTTAAGCAGAGAATCAAGTCTACTATCTTCTATGATTTAAAAGTCCATCATCAATATTTTATCCCTGTAACATCAATCAATATACATCTCGAATCAATATTCATCTTTGCACTACAGGCCAAAGATATTCATTTGTATCATCAGTGGTCATATTCATCTCAACACCTGTCATCTTTGCACTACAGGCCAAAGATATTCATCAGGTAATCATTCATCTTTGCTCTACAGGCCAAAGATATTCATCAGGTAATCATTCATCTTTTAGGACTGAGGATGATGAAGAATATTTTAAAGAACGAATTCAGTGAGATAAAAGACAAAGATTAGGGATTCGTCATTTAGTTTATCCAAATTCAAGAATAATCCATAATAATACTTTGTGGAGCAAAATTCAAGAATAAAGCCCAAAACTTGGATACAATCAAAGATAGTAACCTAAACAGACAATTTGGACAAATAGAAGAAAAATAAATTTTCTCGTGAATAGTGCCGTATACGTGAATAGTAACCCCGACGGAAAAAGTAAGAATTTCAACATAAAATCCATGACAATATTTTTGTATAATGATATTGAGAAGAATAACATCATTTACGAAAGAAATAACATCCCTTACCTCAAAAGAACAGTATCTCTGACTGGAATATCGGATATAATACCGACGGAAGCTTGTACTGAATAGTAATACTCAAAGTATTGAAATACTCACAAAAATACGCTCGATATTATAGAGAGAGAAAACTTCTGATTCTGGTGTGATTTTCAATTCTAACCTAAGCACCCTATTTATAGGAAAAGCTTAGGATGCCAAAGGAGACTAAATGAATAAAATATTATTATTTTCAAAATAATTTTCGCCGCCGCCGGCTGCTGCCCAAAATCAGATTTCAACAAAAGTGGGGCCCACCCATTAAATAATATATATATTTTCCGAAACTTCAATAATTCATAACAAATAGCCCATTTGTCAGAAAAATACAATTTCTATGTCCTTCCATAGGAAATTTAATTCTCTACAACTTTGCAGAAGGAAGTTTTTCCAAATTCCAAACATAAATTATCCGAAATCCAAAAACAGATGATTTCTCACACCAAAATATTGATAAAAACTCACCAGCGCCAATTCCTTCTTTAATATCCACAAAATAAATATTTTCTTATCATATAAATCAATAATTAATTATTCACAAATAATATTATAGAACTACAATATTAACAACCAGGTCGTTCCCAGGACAGAGGGGGCCTTCCGATAAGGACTTCTCCTTACTGGCGCGCAATTAAATAACCCCTCCTAGACAGAACTTCCTTAGACATTGTCAATAATGCTATCTAATGATATTATTTAAATAATATGAATTATTGAGTTGATAACGTGAAATACTGTGCAACGACAATTATTGAATCAATACTACAAAATATCAAATGTAGCCATTATTGAATCAATCATAAAAAATAGCAACGTAGCAATTATTGAGTCAATAAAATAAAATATCAACGTAGCAATTATTGAGTCAATAATATAAAATATTAAACAGTAAATACTGTAACAATAATTGAGTAGGTTCCTTCTCACGTAAGACTCAATAATTCGAAATACTGTGCAATACCGTGTGCCACTGCGCAACACCGCGTACTGTATTTTAACCACCGGGTATTTCAACAGTACTAACGGTAACAACTATGCCGTTATCTTGTAAAAAAGTTATTTCTGTCGCTTTCTATATCCGACAGTTATTCCGTTGTGGGGGCCCACAAATAGCTGCGCCATCGTACGAATATTCCCCGACAACAAGAATATTCCACGACCAAACGAATATTCCCCGACAACAAGAATATTTTATAACCACTTGTTCATTTTAAAAACGTTTGCACATTTCACCCATAACTTTCATATTTATCAAATCAACACCTTACTATTTCGAAATAATATATAAAGAAAATTAAATCTTTATTCATAAAAGTTGGGGTCTTACAACCTCCCCTCCTTATGAAATTTCGTCCTCGAAATTGACGTACGTACCTGGTATGTCGAAAAGGTGAGGATACCTCGCTTTCATTTCCGATTCCAACTCCCAGGTCATTTCCTCAATTGCATGGTTTCTCCACAAAACTTTAACTTGAGGTATAATTTTCGAGCGTAGGACATGCTCCTTCCTATCCAAGATCTTGACAGGTACCTCCTCGTACGTTAAATCTTCAGCTATCTCGTCTGGTTCTAACTCAATAATGTGATTTGGATCCTTCACATATTTACGTAACACGGATATGTGAAACACATTATGAACACGAGACATGCTTGGAGGTAAAGCAAGTCTATAGGCCACATTTCCTACTCGGTCAAGAATCTCAAATGGACCAATGAATCGTGAGTTGAGCTTTCCTCTCTTCCCAAACCTTGTAACTCCTTTCCATGGAGCAACACGTAATAACACATGGTCTCCAACCTTAAATTCCACGTCCTTTCGATGAAGATCTGCATAACTCTTTTGTCGATCCTGTGCCGTCTGTATACGTTGTCGGATTATTTGGATCTTTTCTGTAGTCATACGTACTAACTCTGGTCCCAACAATGTTGCTTCACCCACCTCATCCCAACATACTGAAGAACGACACTTTCTCCCATACAACGCTTCGAATGGAGCTACGCCTATACTTGCCTGATAACTGTTGTTGTAGGAGAATTCCACCAATGGTAAGTACTTATCCCAACTCCCTTTGAAGTCTAGAACACAGAGTCTCAATAGATCTTCAAGAGTTTGGATAGTCCTTTCCGATTGTCCGTCTATTTGAGGATGATAAGCCGAACTGAATCGTAAATTCGTGCCCATAGCTTTCTGCAAACTGATCCAAAATCGTGAAGTAAATCTGGGATCACGATCCGAAACTATGGATACTGGCATGCCATGCAATCTCACAATCTCATTCACGTACATATGAGCAAGACGTTCAAGGGAATAAGTCTCTCGTATCGGCAAGAAATGAGCAGACTTGGTTAATCTATCAACACTAACCCAAATCGCATCTAAGCCTTGAGAAACCTTGGGAAGACCCGTAACGAAATCCATCGTAATGTGTTCCCACTTCCATTTCGGAATCTCCAGTGGTTGCAATGGACCCTTCGGCACTTGATGCTCCGCCTTTACACGTTGACAAGTTAAACATCTTGAGATGAACTCCGCGATCTCTCTCTTCATATTACTCCACCAAAATGTATGTCGAAGATCACGATACATTTTAGTACTCCCAGGATGGATTGAAAACGGTGTGTTGTGTGCCTCCATCATGATTCTATACTTCAAGTCAAAATCGTTAGGAACACAAAGTCTGGAGTTGACTCGAAGTATTCCCTCTTCATCGATTCTTGCTTCTGGAATTGCACCTTCTTGCACCTTCTTCTTCATCTTCATCAGTTCCGCATCCGTAGCTTGAGCAGCTTTAACTTTATCAATCAAAGCTGGTTCTATGCGTATACTTGACATCATCGCACTCGTTCCCACATATGATCTTCTACTCAACGCGTCAGCTACCACGTTCGCTTTTCCAGGATGGTATTGGATGGTATGATCGTAATCTTTCAACAACTCAAGCCAACGTCGTTGCCGCATGTTGAGTTCCTTCTGAGTGAAGAAATATTTAAGGCTCTTATGATCCGTATAAATCTCCACTTTCTCTCCGTACAAGTAATGTCTCCAGATCTTCAACGCGAATACGACTGCTGCCAACTCTAGATCATGAGTAGGATAATTCCTCTCATATTCTTTGAGTTATCGCGAGGCATAGGCTATGACTTTCCCATGTTGCATGAGAACACATCCTAACCCTTTGCCCGAAGCATCGCTGTAAATAACAAATCCATCCGAACCAGATGGTATTGTCAGAACAGGTGCCGAAATAAGTCTCCTCTTGAGCTCTTGGAAGCTCTTCTCGCATTCCTCTCTCCAAACGAATTTTGTATCTTTCCGAGTCAACTGAGTTAATGGAGTAGCGATTCGAGAAAATTCCTCTACGAATCTCCGATAATAACCAGCTAAGCCCAGAAAGCTTCGTACTTCAGTCACCGACTTAGGTTGCTCCCAGCTTTATATTGCTTCAATCTTCGCCGGGTCCACAGATACTCCACATTTCGATACCACGTGCCCAAGGAATGCTACTTCCTCAAGCCAGAACTCGCATTTCTTCAGCTTGGCATATAGCTTGTTCTCACGAAGCTTTTGGAGTACCAACTTCAAATGGTGTTCATGATCTTCACGGCTTTTAGAATAGATGAGAATGTCATCAATAAAGACAACAACGAATTGATCCAAATACTCCTTAAATACACGGTTCATCATATCCATGAAAGCAGCAGGAGCATTAGTCAATCCAAAAGACATGACTAAGAACTCATAATGCCCGTACCGTGTTCTGAAAGCAGTCTTTGGAATATCCTCAGTTTTAATCTTCAACTGATGATATCCAGAACGAAGATCGATCTTTGAAAAGAATTGCGCTCCTTGCAACTGGTCGAACAGGTCATCAATACGAGGTAACGGATACCTATTCTTGATGGTGACATGGTTCAACTCCCGATAGTCAATGCAAAGTCGCATACTCCCGTCTTTCTTCTTTACGAATAAAACAGGAGCACCCCAAGGAGACGTACTAGGACGAATAAAACTGATATCTAACAACTCTTGTAATTGGACCTTTAACTCCTGAAGTTCAATAGGAGCCATTCGATATGGGGTTTTAGAAATGGGCTTTGTACCGGGCTCAAGGTCAATAAAGAATTCAACTTCACGTTCTGGGGGTAAACTGGGAAGTTCTTCGGGAAATACATCAGGAAACTCATTAACAACGGAAATATCATTCAAATCTGATGTATTCTGATTTAGATCAGTGACATGAGCTAAGAAAGCTTGACATCCGTTTTTCAATAAACGAATAGCTTTATGACTTGAAATGATATTGACTGATTTTAGTGGTTTGGTGATTTGGATTCGCATAACAGGTTGATTAGGAATATGAAAACTAACAACCTTACGAAAACAATCAATTTTGGCATGGTAAGTGGTTAACCAGTCAATTCCTAAAATCACGTCAAATGCAAGTATTTTCAAAGATATAAGATCAACAGGTAAGGTAAGGGTACCAATCTGAATCAAGCAAGATTTGTAAACTGTAGATGTAACAAAGGTTTCTCCTAACGGAGTTTCAACAACTAAGTCAAAGTCCAATTTATCAGAAGTCAAGTTCAAACGTTGAGCACAAGTAGGTGAAATAAAGGAATGGGTAGCACCGGTATCTAACAAGGTGTAAACTTCGCAAGAGTTTATGATCAGCTTACCCGTAATCACCTCGTGTGGATTCCTCACGTTTTGGGCTGTCACGACAAACGCTCTTCCAGGAATCACCGACTTTGACTTGTCTGCAACCGCCTTTGGAATCACCACCCCCGCTGAATTTGGTTTCGCCACAGGACAATCTCGAGCTATATGTCCTTCTTTTCCACAGTTATAGCATCCTTTGAATTGTTGTGGGCAGTTTGGGCTGATATGTCCCTCTTTCCAGCATTTATAGCATACGACCGGTGGTCGTTCTCCTCCCCTCGAAACAGTTGATGCTGGTGCTGATGTTGACATCTTCGCGTTCTCATTGTTATACCTTCTCTTTTTGAAATCTCCTCCCGATTCGCTTCTTCTACTATCATGGCCACGATTACCACCGGAATGGTTACCGTTTCTGTCATACTTTCCTCCTCGCTGGTTGTCATTGCTCCGATGACTGCTGCCACCAGTACGACCTTGGTTGTGGTCCCTCGGTTGAATATAATCATTATCTCGTTCTAATAACTGGGCCCTGTTTACTACATCCGAATATAAAGAAAATTTATGAGAAATGAGGTATTGACGTATTTCGGGTTTCAAACCTCTTAGAAACATCCGCGTTATACGTTCCTCATTCTCCACCCAATGAGGTGCAAACCTGGACAGCTCCGCGAACTTAGCCTCGTACTGGGATACCGTCATGTTGTTTTGCTCGAGTCTGATAAACTCTACTTCCTTCATATGACGAATACTTTCAGGAAAGTACTTGTCATTAAACAGTTTCTGGAACGCTTCCCAAGACATCTGGAGTGCGGCAGGCTGGGTACGCTTCACGGATTCCCACCAGTAATCTGCCTCTCCACGGAACATAAACGTGGCGAATGGAACCTTCTGTTCCTCTGTACATCCCAAGACATCAAATATCTTGGTAATTTGTTTAATCCACGTCTCCGCCTTGATCGGATCTGGCTTTCCCAGAAACTCTGGTGGTCCCAATTCTTTGAACTGCTTGGCAGTGACAACTCGCGTGTTGTTATTATCGCCACCTATATGTTGCACACGAGTCTCCCTCGTCTGGTTTTGCATGAACTGCAGAAAACTTCTAAACATCTCATCGTTTATCGTCTGACCAGCGTTATTTTCAGGATGAACATTGCCTTCTTGTTGCACGTTCTCCTGGTTAGTGATTAAAGGTGTCTCCACGGTCTCATTCACTTCGTTGTTAACATTCTCAGCTGCCATTCTCAAATACTGCCATAAAACAAGGGTTAATTAAACAAGTCAACATATCACATATTAACCCTATGCTCCGACTGACCAATTAAATACCACATAAGCTTAGGTAGGACACACTAGCGAAGGATTTACTCGTCTCTCCCCTTCTAGTTCTATTCCCCGATCTCCACCAGAGATCATATCCCTAAGCTCTGATACCAACTGTGACGCCCCCCAGAATAGGTCCATTCAACACAACCCATTCTGAGTCACCAAATACATGGTACAGAATTCAAATACAACTTTATATCATACAGTCGTGCAAAATACGACCACACAACTGTGAGTCTCAATACAAATATGTAGAAAATATTAAGATTCAAACTAAGTCCTCATTACAATTATTATCACACTATTTATCAGAAATAGTGAGGACTACTACTGCTCTAACTCGGACCATCACTCTGTCCCCCGACTAGTCCCTGCGACATTCTCATTTCCTGAAGAGGGCAACAGATGAAAAGGGTGAGCTCAACTAGCTCAGTAAAGAATATTATGACTAAGATAATGGAAAATAAATTATCGTTAGCCTTCAATAAATCAGATAAAATATAATGGACAACCAATCTTAGATCAATATTCGCAGGGAAAATAACAAATCATTAGAAGAGTTAAGCAGAGAATCAAGTCTACTATCTTCTATGATTTAAAAGTCCATCATCAATATTTTATCCCTGTAACATCAATCAATATACATCTCGAATCAATATTCATCTTTGCACTACAGGCCAAAGATATTCATTTGTATCATCAGTGGTCATATTCATCTCAACACCTGTCATCTTTGCACTACAGGCCAAAGATATTCATCAGGTAATCATTCATCTTTGCTCTACAGGCCAAAGATATTCATCAGGTAATCATTCATCTTTTAGGACTGAGGATGATGAAAAATATTTTAAAGAACGAATTCAGTGAGATAAAAGACAAAGATTAGGGATTCGTCATTTAGTTTATCCAAATTCAAGAATAATCCATAATAATACTTTGTGGAGCAAAATTCAAGAATAAAGCCCAAAACTTGGATACAATCAAAGATAGTAACCTAAACAGACAATTTGGACAAATAGAAGAAAAATAAATTTTCCCGTGAATAGTGCCGTATACGTGAATAGTAACCCCGACGGAAAAAGTAAGAATTTCAACATAAAATCCATGACAATATTTTTGTATAATGATATTGAGAAGAATAACATCATTTACGAAAGAAATAACATCCCTTACCTCAAAAGAACAGTATCTCTGACTGGAATATCGGATATAATACCGACGGAAGCTTGTACTGAATAGTAATACTCAAAGTATTGAAATACTCACAAAAATACGCTCGATATTATAGAGAGAGAAAACTTCTGATTCTGGTGTGATTTTCAATTCTAACCTAAGCACCCTATTTATAGGAAAAGCTTAGGATGCCAAAGGAGACTAAATGAATAAAATATTATTATTTTCAAAATAATTTTCGCCGCCGCCGGCTGCTGCCCAAAATCAGATTTCAACAAAAGTGGGGCCCACCCATTAAATAATATATATATTTTCCGAAACTTCAATAATTCATAACAAATAGCCCATTTGTCAGAAAAATACAATTTCTATGTCCTTCCATAGGAAATTTAATTCTCTACAACTTTGCAGAAGGAAGTTTTTCCAAATTCCAAACATAAATGATCCGAAATCCAAAAACAGATGATTTCTCACACCAAAATATTGATAAAAACTCACCAGCGCCAATTCCTTCTTTAATATCCACAAAATAAATATTTTCTTATCATATAAATCAATAATTAATTATTCACAAATAATATTATAGAACTACAATATTAACAACCAGGTCGTTCCCAGGACAGAGGGGGCCTTCCGATAAGGACTTCTCCTTACTGGCGCGCAATTAAATAACCCCTCCTAGACAGAACTTCCTTAGACATTGTCAATAATGCTATCTAATAATATTATTCAAATAATATGAATTATTGAGTTGATAACGTGAAATACTGTGCAACGACAATTATTGAATCAATACTACAAAATATCAAATGTAGCCATTATTGAATCAATCATAAAAAATAGCAACATAGCAATTATTGAGTCAATAAAATAAAATATCAACGTAGCAATTATTGAGTCAATAATATAAAATATTGAACAGTAAATACTGTAACAATAATTGAGTAGGTTCCTTCTCACGTAAGACTCAATAATTCGAAATACTGTGCAATACCGTGTGCCACTGCGCAACACCGCGTACTGTATTTTAACCACCGGGTATTTCAACAGTACTAACGGTAACAACTACGCCGTTATCTTGTAAAAAAGTTATTTCTGTCGCTTTCTATATCCGACAGTTATTCCGTTGTGGGGGCCCACAAATAGCTGCGCCGTCGTACGAATATTCCCCGACAACAAGAATATTCCACGACCAAACGAATATTCCCCGACAACAAGAATATTTTATAACCACTTGTTCATTTTAAAAATGTTTGCACATTTCACCCATAACTTTCATATTTATCAAATCAACACCTTACTATTTTGAAATAATATATAAAGAAAATTAAATCTTTATTCATAAAAGTTGGGGTCTTACAAAAAGAGTATAAGTTAGGAAACTTTCACAATCATAGATTTCCTTGCATAAAGTAAATGCGTCGGTTAGGATACTTGCACTTTAAAAGAGTGTAAGTAAGAGAACTTGCCTTTAGCGTAGTTTATCCACGAAAAGCAATCAACACTTTCGAATTCCTATCGTAATACAGTTACGTATATATATGATATTCATTAGTCATATAATTTAACTTCACATTTTCTTTTTGAATATATGATCAACACATAAGGTAAGTTTTACCTAGCTACACAGTTATATAGAATATAATTTCTATCCTTAACGTTCCTTCTTTAGAGTTTAAACGCATTCTCATATTATATAAGATCTCAACAATTAGCAAACATGCTTGCATATTATTAATATCACATAAGGCCACAATCAATACTAAATATATTTCATTTTAGCAAGTTACGGCATCTCCTTAAGTTAACCGTCAAAATCGGGTTCAAGTAACATCATATAATATCACGTAGCATGTATTCATATTTAAAGGATACTTTCATGCTTGTATAACTTTTCCAAATCCAATCGTACATGGTATAGGTTCTTAAGTTAATACTTAAAGCCATTCAAGGACACGAACTCATATGGTCTAACATGGTCGCTTTTAAACACATAAGATATTCATATAACTTGTATTAGTCATGCTCATGAGTACTCGTATTGTATATATGTAGCTAGCATTGTTATTATGTTGAAAACATGCTTTGTTTATGCTAAACTTTAATCACGGCAACTGTAACGACCCCAAAATTCATACAATACAACTCTCGACATCGGTCGTTAACAATACATCCTTATTCAGACTTTACATCATTAATCCATGATACAATCACTAAAAATACGGAATATTTAAAACTTTTATATTATTCCTTCTTTATTATCCCTGAATCTCAACCTTTATCATTACATAACTTTGATTCAACCTTATTTCATGAATCGCTTCGTCAGAGTTAGTATAAACTAAAACTTACAACCACGTTCAATAACCCTTATACATCGGGTAAAATTTAAACTTTACAACATAACATCTATTAACCATCATACATTATCAAATACATTATCTGAAACCTTAAACAGGGTCCAAAATAATAACAATTTAGCCAAAGTATATAAATCTTCATGCATTACATCTGATTCATTTCTTTCAAGTAGCACATAGCGTTACCTTGAATCCTTAACCTGCAAAAGTGATTATTTGCAAGAATGAGCTCGACAGCTCAGCAAGATCTAACAGCTTTCATGCATCACATAGCACATAAATGCATACTCAACATACATCTCATAATAATTAAAGTAACATGGCATAAATGCTTTACTTCACATAACAAATATAAAGATTGAGTTCCTTACTCAATCAACATTCTTTAATCAATCAATGTAGTCATAAATTGACTTTAACATTTCATGCTTACAACATATATACAACATATCATGCTCTTTGCAAAACAATTTAAAAACAGTTCATCATCAAGTTCACGTAGAAAATAAGAACTGAAAGACTTGCCTTGATCGTTGTTTACCAATAACAGTTTAACAGCTTACAGATATCTACACTTCACGTGCCCTACACAATTATATAATCATGCACATCAATTATCAGTCACATAGCAATGCATATTAGTTATAACGTAAACTTTACTCTACATCTCATAACCCTTCCTATTATCAATACACAATGTTCAATTTGATTGTGTTAACTATCGACTTATATTTCACTATAATTCTTTTTCGTAATATTCGAAATTCATTCAAGTGTTTAAGTCCTGCTAGGACTACCTATTGGTTTTATATTAACCACATTTAATATATTATAATATTCGTTTCATTAGAATCGAAACACTATTTAAGTGTATTACCACATTACACGGCGTTTCGACGTTTATACGTCACACGCCTAACTCGCCTCTTCTGCATGTGATTTGCATGCTCCTATATTGGGTTACATTACTCTATAATATTTCACTGTTATAAAAACATAATATTAAACAAGGTCATACACACTCATTACGGCGTTGAGACGCTTGCACGTCCGTACGCCAAACTTGCCTATTCGAACACCCAAACGACACGCATTTGCGCACGCTTAGCACGCCCAACCGAATTGTCTAATACTCAAGGATTAATGCTAAGTATTATTATAATACCTAATAGTCATGTTATGAAAGTTAGAACATCATTTTACATGATCGGGAGCATTACATGTGCTTACGTGCATGCCCGACGCCCTCCGATTGCCTCTAAAAACACATCAGTCCCAAAAATGACCATTTTGACCCTATCTAACGACCTCAAATTGAAAAACTTAAAGAACAAAAGTTGTAGGTCTACTCGTGCTCGTTCCGGATCATCTAGAATCACCTCAATCCGAGTTCGTATGAAAAGGTTATGGCTGTTTTACCCCAGGAGGTCAAAACAGTCCCCGACTAACTTTCCTCCCGGCGCAGCTGCGCCCCAATCAGCCTTGGGGGCAGCGCAGCTGCGCCCCTGGCAGCGTGTTACGCTACTTTTTCCTCCAGTATGTTGTTCTGGCGAATTTTCTAACCCTTTCCTCCTTCCCATCTTCATAAATTGTGTTATACACATCCAATTGAGTCCGTTTTCGACTCTATGGATTCGTAATTCATAGAACTACGACATAGCAAGGATATTCATAATTTATAGAAACATTAAGAACCTAAATTTTTACTCAAAACTCATGTTCATATTAGTATTACATGTTTTAACATGTTTTAGCGAAATCATTCACCACGAATTCGATTCCTAACCAAATCAATCCGCTTAAACTTCATTGTTTTCGTCTTTCAACATACTAACAACATCTATAATCAATTTCAGATTACACAATTGATTTAACCATTAATTTAAGCTTGAAAATAGACCAAAATACATATACTAAGCCATAACCCAAATTTCTTCATCTTTCAACACATCTTTATGAATTTGATCACTATCCAACAACTTTTAGATGATATAGAACGGATTAAACATAACCATTAACATATATAACTAATTTCTTAACAAATTAAACATAGAAATCCAATTTCTCAACGAAAACTCAAGAGAATGAAAAAATAGATTAATACCTTTTGATTCTCCTAAACCTTGTCTAGATGAATTGAAAAATCTTATTTCTTTTGATTTTTTTAGCATCTCTTCTTCTCCAATTTCACAGAGAACTTCTATTCTCTCTCATTCTCTCCTCTGTTTCACCCTTTCTCTTTTCTTCTTTCAGTTTAGGCTTAGAAACAAAACTCGTAACTCATATAACTGATAATATAATACGTATATTACTAATACTTATTATATTACTTAATATACAATTAAATTAGGGGTTATAGAAATCCAAAAGCCATAAAGCCATGTTTGGCTAGCCCCTTCAAACATCCTTTTAATTTATTTTAATAATTCTCCTTATCATATGGTATATCTTCTTTTCTCTAAATGTCACACTTTAACTATGTTGCTAAATTATTTAGCTAACTATATTGAATAGTTATACAATTATAATATGTATAACTATTACTCCATACATTACGAAATTATATACATAACCCTCAACTTAAAATAACCCTTTCCATTAAAATAATTAATATTTATTATCTTTATTTTAATTAACTCACATGAATTATATAATTATAATATATAATTATTTAATTCCTTTCCTCGCATAAATTGTCTCAATACAATTTATTTAATCCATACATCTAATCACTACTTAAATATTAATTAATTTATTTAATATCATCATACTTAAATAAATTATTCCATAATAATTTCCATTGAATATTTATTTTATTCATTAATCCTAACACCAATATTTATTTATAATTATATTGGTTCTTCTCATTCTCATACCCATTTACATTCACTTGGCTAAATATAATATATTAAGCCATTACATAAACGTATTACTCTTACATGTAATATATTACCTTCATATTTTATTAAAACAATTATATTTATATTAATTCACTATTTTATTTAAGTGAATACTCACATTATTTATGAGATTTAATTCATAATAATTCCACTGTCAACAAGGAATAATAACCAAATTATATTATTTCATAATATAATCTTTAACTTAATTAAATTAACAAATAATATTCAGTTAATTTTCTTTTCGTAATAACTTTATTTAATTTCTTCAATAGTTAAATTAACTATTAAACCTCATCATCCCAATATATGAATATATATATATATATATATATATATATATATATATATATTTACTTACACGCAAAATATGTCATAATAAGAATTTCATTCATTAAATTCTTATTTTAACGATTTCTGAAAATCCGGGTTGTCACAGCAACTAATCATGGTATATATACATGCATGACACATGAATGAGTCTAAGAGTACTATCACATGTGTCCATAAATGTCAGATTCTAATTCTCGTCATAACATACCAACGTTCACGTTCAAAGCTTATACTTTGTTAGTATAGTTCATTAATAAGGTCTATCATGTTCATGCTTCCTTATGAAACCTATATATAAGTTAACATGCTTTTCGTGCATTTCAAGGCCCTATAAACATGCTCGAAAAGTCAGAATGTATACATGGTCTTTACATGTCAATATCAACCTTCAAAACTTGTATTTTTGTTAGATATGTTCAATAGTGAGGTCTAACAGGCTCTTGTCATAATATGAACCATATATACATAACTTAATATGTCTTTCATACATCTCTACCTCATACCGACATGCCTTGAAAAATCAGAATATTAACATGCTTTATATATGTTAACGTTCGTTTATGAAACTTTAAGTTTGTTTTCAAACTATATGTCGTTTGGTTAACCATGCATGCTAATATACTAAAACATGCTTACATTGCCTCATTAGGTTTATATATATGTATTAATCATGCTCCCATGCTTGTTTAAACAAAAATCAAACAATTGGTATATAACATGCAGAAAACTGAACACAGAGGCCGGCGCTGCGACGCGGCAACAGCAGCCACAATCTGGCGCTGCAGCGCGGGTGGAGCTGCGGCGAGGGCATAATGCCCTGGGATTGGCACTGCGGCGTGGGAGACGCTGGTACTGCCGCATTCTGGCGCTGCAGCGCGCAGCTAACGCTGTGCATCGGTGCTGCGGCGCGGCATTGCAGACTCAGTTCGCTGCAGCCAAAACCGTCCCCAAACTTCCCATTTCATCGATTTCAACATACCCAGATGCTATTAGACTAACCTTTTTAACTTACTAACACATATATATGCTTATATAACAGTCAATCGCCCAAACGATTCCCAATTTCATGAACCCCAACTAATTTCACGAATTCGATGCTTTACAGAAATTAAAGTGCAACAATGGAAATGAAAGTCAAGAAAGCTATATAGTGGTTCCATCACGTATGTATGTTCATATAACAACAATATAAGGGTTCTACAAACCAATCATGAACCAATTTGGCATAATCAAGAATTTGAAGGAAACTTCGGAAACAGAAAACGAAAATGAAGAACAAAGGAAGAGGGATTATACCTCTGCTAGGATTCAAATATAGTTTGCTGCTAATCCAACTTCTCCTACTGATATATGTATATTTCTTTCACTCACCACTTATGCAAACTCTCAGCAAATTGAAAACGAAGAAACATGGCTGATATTTATAGAAGAATCCTTACACAGACAATGCAATTGTCCATTAAATTGAACCACTAGATTGAAGCTTTGTATATCAGCTAAGGAAGAGTTGGTAGAGTGGTTGAAGAACACTGTTGTGCCCACTCCCCGTATCATGATTTGCTAGAATGCTGAGTTTGAGAAGGTAGGAGTAGGCTAGCTTCATGAGTGTTTTACGTGTACAAGGTTTGTGTCTTATTAATATGGGACAAGGCATAAAAATCTCAGCATTTCCAATTTGTAAACAAACTAGTGTTAATACTTAGGTTATATACACACACATATTTAGACACTTAGGTCTTTAATTGAAATGTCACAATAATTCATATACTGTAGTAAGTGTAAATTGACACGTATAAACCATGTACATTTTGTTAATACCGGATATAATCTAATCAGATGTTAACACATTACACTGTCTCCTTTATTAAAACTAATTGTTTACAATATGTTCATGATATATTATACAATGTATACCCACATATTTATTGTCACACAAGTTATTAATCAAGTAGCTCACATGGTTTAATAATCCTTACCATATAATAGTGTCATATTACACTTCACATAATACATAGTCAGCTAATATATGCTACACATTTAATTCGCATGCTGGCACATATAATTTCTCATCTTATAAATTGAATATTAATTAATAATATACGCATATCCTACATCAATCAATATAATTGTTAACCTCCATAACAATTTAATTAACCCTTATATGATTAATTATCACTTTGATATAAATCTTATTATATTTATAAACACGTTGCTCATTATTATTATGTTTCTTGCAATAATAATAATCACATATTATTAATCAATCCTCATTAGTATTTTATAACAGTTAATTAATATTCTTCGATTAACAATTAATATAGATTAATTGTTCGCTTAAATTAATATAATCATTCTTATATTACGTCACTGTGCCACACAAGGCAATCAACGAGTTTATCACAAACTCCACCAATTTCTCAATTATTATAATTATTCAATTATATATAATTGAATTAATTCATCTCATAACACAAAATCATTTATATTCAAATAAATTCTCATTTCCATTAATATATTTATTTAATAATATATGGAAATTCTCGGGTATTACATCCTCCCCCCCTTATAAAATTCCGTCCCGGAATTGCTACAAGGTTACACAAATAGATGGGGATAGTCCCTCATCATCCTATCTTCTAACTCCCACGTTGCCTCCTCGACATCGTGGTTACGCCAAAGTACTTTTACAGATGAAATAACTTTATTTCTCAAAGTTTGTACTTTCCTATCTAATATCTGGACAGGAATTTCTCCATACGCCAAGTTCTTCTCCACTTGAATGGGCTCGTAAGAAATCACGTGCTTGTAGTCGGCCTTGTACGGTCGCAATACGGAAATGTGAAACACGTTGTGGATGTGCTCCAGTTCGGGTGGCAATGCAACTTTGCATGCCACTTCGCCCACTCGCTTCAGTTTCTCGAACGGTCCTATGAATCTTGGACTCAATTTTCCTTTCTTGCCGAAACGGATTTTTCCCTTCCATGGAGATACCTTCAAGAATACGAAACTATCGACTTTGAAGTCTCGGTCCTGCCGATGCAAATCTGCGTATTTCTTCTGGCGATCTTGAGCTGCTACAAGTCTGGCTCTTATCACTGTCACCACGTCTGCGGTTTGTTGAACTAACTCTGGTCCGAGTATTCGTCGTTCTCCGACTTCGTCCCAACATAATGGCGTTCTGCACTTTCTCCCGTAAAGAGCTTCGTACGGTGGCATGCCGATACTCGCATGGTAGCTATTATTATATGCGAATTCTACTAAGGGTAGGTGGTCGTCCCAATTTCCCTTAAAATCCATCACGCAAGTCCTAAGCATGTCTTCTAGCGTTTGTATTGTTCGCTCACTTTGTCCGTCTGTTTGAGGATGATAAGCTGTACTCAACCTCAACTGCGTTCCCATTCTTTTTTTGTAAACTCTTCCAAAAATTGGACGTGAAGCGCGGATCTCGATCAGAGACAATTAACACCGGCACTCCATGTCGTGAAACAATTTCTTTTACATATAGGCTTGCTAATTGGTTCAAATTGTAGCGGATCTTGATTGGTAGAAAGTGTGCGGTCTTCGTTAGTCGATCCACGATAACCCAAATAGCATCATAACCTTTCTGTGTAACTGGAAGTCCTACCACGAAGTCCATGGTAATATGCTCCCATTTCCACTCTGGTATTTCTAACTGTTGTAGTAAACCACTCGGCCGCTGATGCTCTGCTTTAACGCGTTGGCAAGTCAAGCATCTACTGACGCACTCCGCGACTTCCCGTTTCAAATTGGGCCACCAAAAATGTTGCCTTAGATCTTGGTACATCTTTGTGCCTCCCGGATGAACGGAATATGTAGTATTGTGTGCCTCGTGCAAAATCTCTTCCCTCAACTCGGTTACCGCTGGTACCCACACTCTCCCTTCAAATCTCAAAATACCGTCTTTATCAATTCAAAATTTTTCTTCCTCATTTTTTGTGATCCTCTTTCGGATTTTCTCACACTCTTCATCCTTTTCCTGAGCTTCCTTTACTCTATCCAACAATGTCGGACAAGCTTCCATTACAATTAACTTCTCACCATACTTTTCTGGTCCTTTCACTTCTATCTCCAATTTCTCCATCTCTCTTATCAACTCTTCCTGAGTCATCAAATTAAACAACTTCTCCCTTCCTTTCCTGCTCAGAGCGTCGGCAACCACATTTGCCTTTCCCGGGTGATAAAGAATATCGCAGCCATAGTCTTTGATTAATTCTAACCACCTTCTCTGCCGTATGTTTAACTCCTTCTGTGTGAAGATATATTTCAGACTTTTGTGGTCCGTGTATATCTCACATTTTTCTCCGTATAGATAATGTCTCCATATCTTTAACGCAAAAACTACTGCCGCTAACTCTAAGTCATGAGTGGGGTATCGTTTTTCGTAATCCTTCAATTGTCGTGACACATATTCAATAACATTGCCATGTTGCATGAGCACACAGCCAAGCCCCTTGTGCGATGCATCACTATACACCACAAAATTTCCCGCATCATCTGGTAATGATAACACAGGTGCTTCGCTCAATCTCCTTTTCAGTTCTTGAAAACTTTCTTCGCATTTGTCGGTCCATACAAATTTCACCGTTTTTCTAGTCAAATTGGTCAACGGGGTTGCTATCTTAGAAAAATCTTGGATGAATCTTCGATAGTACCCAGCTAACCCTAGAAAGCTTCTCACCTCCGTCGGTGTTCTCGGTTGTTCCCAATTACTTACTGCTTCGACCTTTGCAGGGTCTACTGAGATTCCATTCTTATCCACCACGTGGCCTAAGAATTGAACCTTCTCTATCCAAAATTCGCACTTAGAAAATTTTGCATACATCTTCTCCTTCCTTAGTGCCTCCAAAACAATCTTCAGATGTTCGGCGTGTTCTTCCTCTGTCTTTGAGTAGATCAAAATGTCGTCGATAAAAACCACTACAAATTTATCCAAGTATGGCTTGAAAATTCGGTTCATCAAGTCCATAATTGCTGCCGGAGCATTAGTCAATCCGAATGACATTACCAAAAACTCGTAGTGTCCATAACGGGTTCGAAATGCAGTCTTTGGTATGTCCTCATCCCTCACTTTCAGTTGATGATATCCTGTTCGTAGGTCGATCTTTGAGAAACACTTTGCTCCCTTCAGTTGATCAAATAAGTCGTCTATCCTCGGTAGCGGATACCGGTTCTTGATCGTTACTCTGTTCAATTCTCGATAATCGATACAGAGCCTCATCGATCCGTCCTTCTTCTTAACGAATAGTACTGGTGCTCCCCAAGGAGAAACACTCGGTCGAATGTAACCCTTATCCAATAATTCTTGTAATTGTATCATCAATTCCTTCATTTCTACTGGCGCCATACGATATGGAGCTTTCGAAATCGTTGTCGTTCCCGGTGCTAAGTCTATTACGAATTCGATTTCTCTGTCTGGCGGAAGACCAGGCAGATCGTCTGGAAACACATCTTGGAATTCATTAACTACGTCTATATCCTTAATTTCTACTCCCTTTTTTTGAGTATCAACGATGTAAGCTAAATATCCTACACATCCTTTCCTTAACAATTTCTTGGCCTGCATCATCGTAACGCAACACGATTGCTTAAGCGATGAGCTACCATAAAACACTACCTTAGACTTACTCGGAGTCTGAAGGTTCACACATTTGTTCTGACAGTCAATTATCGTAGCATGGTTATACAACCAATCCATTCCCAGTATTACGTCAAATTCTCCCAGTCTAATAGGAATCAAGTCTACGCTCAGTTCATGCTTACTAATACTTGCGCGACAATTTTGATAAACGTATTCTACAGGGATCACTTCCTTATTAGCAACTTCTATGATCAAAGGATTTTCTAAAAGTTCTCGGGGTGTACTAAGTCTACTAGCAAATTCTTCAGATACAAAAGAACAGGTGGCACCCGAATCAAATAATACATAAGCATTTATATCATTGATTGGGATTATACCTGACACCACATCCTTCGCAGCCACTGCGTCTTGGACGGTCATGTTAAAGGTTCTGGCGGTTGGGTGGTTGGATTGTGCCAGTCCACCGATCATCAGCTTGTTGCCTCCTTGCTGATTACTACCCCCGCCACTTCCCTTCTTTAGGCAGTCCTTAATTCGGTGCTCCGTCGAGCCACACGCAAAGCATCCTTGTATCTTTTTCGGTTTCAAACAGTTGGGCGAGATGTGCCCTTCCTGTCCGCAGTTGTAGCAAGTGCCACGTCCCTTCCAGCACTCGCCCTGGTGATTCTTCCCACACTTCGGGCATCCTTCAGCCCTCTTCTTGAAACCTCCACGAAAATTCCCTGATTGATTATTATTGTTGTTTTTGTTGTTGTTGTTGTTCTCCCACTTTCTCTTTCCCAAGTTGCTTCCTCCGCTACTGCTTCCTCCCGTATGATTCTCTCCTCCAGTATTCTTTCCTTTTTTTTCTTTGTTATACAGACTTAAGGCCTCACTGCCACCTTCCGCAATGATTACCTTCTCTAGTAATGTTGCAAAGGAATCAATTTGAAGAACTGATACCTTATTGAACAGTCATGGCTTCAACCCTTGTTCAAAGTGTCTAGCCTTCCTCTCTTCATCACCAACTTGGTGCTCCGCAAATCGCCCTAGTTCGTTAAACCTAGCCGCGTATTGCACCACCGTCATCTCACCTTGTTTTAACTCTAGGAATTTCACCTCCATCCTATTCTTCATACTCTTCGGAAAGTAATTCTCGAAGAACAGTGTCTTAAACTTATCCCAAGCTATTATCCCTTCTCCAGCTCTTTGTTGATTAGCCTCCCACCAGTAGTTCGCTTCTCCCCTCATCATGTACGTGGCAAACACCGTCTTCTGATCTTTGCCTACGCTAGCTATAGTGAAAGCTTTTTCGATCTCTTTGATCCACGTTTGTGCGACGATTGGGTCGGTAGTTCCCTCGAACTCCGGGGGTCCTACACTCTTAAAGTCTTTAAAGGTTGTTACTGGCACAGTTTGAGGGTTCGGGCGAACGGGTTCATTGTTCCTTCCCCTTAAGGCTTCTCCTAACAAGTCTACCAGTTTCTGGATCGGGTCTACTTGTTCTCTCTCATTGTTAACGGATTCTTCGGGTGCAGTCAATCTACGCCTGGGCGGCATTATCACAAATTTTCATTTTATTATTATTCAAGTATATCACTTAAGTATTTCTTTTAATACTAAAAGAATAAATTTATAACACGTTTCTAAAATCAACTCCATTTATATTCATATGCCATTTCATTACATTACATGATTTTCCTAGCATACTGCTATAAATGTTATCACATATATCCCCTAATATCACAAAAGACGGGGAATATACCAACCTACTACTATACTACCCCTCTAACAAAAGCTAACTCGGGGTTTACATCATCATCCCACATCTTACACAAAAGATCGGGATTACAACATAGTATATACAATACATAAAGACACAACTAGTACTACCACTAGACTGACTAAGGAAATCTCATCCCATCATCCCGCGCTCCACTGCGCTCTTGTACTCCAACTGTGCTATATACGCAACCAGCTCTCGGCTCAAGGTATGTAGAGTCTGTCCCTGTTCTGCCGGGTAGTGGTACACACCATCAATCACCCTTTCAAAAGCTGAACGGAACACATACCCCATCTTGTTCATCTTTCTCTTCTTGCACCTGACCTCGTCCTCAAGGTCGTCAGCTCTCTCATTGGACGCTTCCCACTTCTCCTCGAAGTGTAACCTATCCATCACCTCCAACTCTAGCTGAGTACGGAGTGCCTCTTTCTCAGTTTTCTCACTCAGCTCCCTCTGCTCAACCTCTTCTAGCTTCTCTGCCAAATCTACATTCCTAGCCACTGACCTGTGAAATAGAGTCCCCATCTGGATCCCTGCCTCCCTACGGTAGGCAATCTCCACCTCTAACTCTTGCATAGCCAGCTTCCTCTGGTGGTCCTCGTCCCTCAGCTTCTAGAACTCCGACTCTCTCTCGTGGGCCTCTGCCTCCAGCTCCTGGACTCTGCAGTCTAACTCTAGAATACGCTCCTCGTACTCGCCTAACATCTGTTCCTCTATAGTAGCCTCATCAGAGTCCTCTACTGGCTCATCCTCCATCGGCTCCTCCTCTGGATCAGACTCTATCTCAATCTCGTCCTCGTCGTCGGACTCGAACGGTGCAACAGCCTGCACTGGTGTAGCCTCTAGAGGTGCCTCGTACACTACATGTATATCCCTGGGCTCCTCCTTGGCCACTCTACTAGGTACTCCTGTGTCTATCATCCTTCAATCACAAACACAAGACAAGAAATAGCATCTCCATTAGAAGGTTAAACAAAATATAAGTTCATTGTATAAAATGAAGTTACATTTTATAACAGACTAAGCCTCTCAAGGAAAACTCTACATGAGTTTTATCTCCTTCCTAACTTCTAAGTTCGCCTAAGTTATAGTCTAAGGACACTCGTTCCTAAGGTTTATAACTATGGCTCTGATACCAACCTGTGACGCCCCCAAATTCCAGGACCGCCACTTGGTCTCTCGAATTCGGTTCATCACGTGCTCATGGTAATACATCGCAATAATGATAACTAAATATCACACAACCACAGCGGAAAATCTATTCTAGAATAATTTACAATGATTTATTATAATTATTCCCCTAAGTCTCGCAACCTACAGTACTTAATAGATTACATAGCAATATCAATTAACGACTTGTTATATAATCTAACTTAAGCTTAAACATAAACAAATCCAGTCTTACTACATCATCTTCACACAATATTAATATATTTGAAACATAACAGACATAAGCTAGTTGGTAGCATTGCCCTTGCTCTTATCAATGCCCGAAGGTTCGCCATGCTCTGCCTTAACTGAAATGTTTTAGGGAAAGCAAGAATGAGCACAAATTGCCTAGCAAGTAATATACAATAAGGGTGAATAATAAGATTCTCAATTCTCGAAAGGGTATAGCAAGATTTGATAGTTCAAGAATAACAAGAATATCAACAGTTCTCAATAACAGTCGCTAAGGACAGGATAATATCAATATGATTCAATAATAAGTCAATTCAAGATTTCAAATAATTGAATACTGAGTAGTCACTACGGACTATGAACTTCTACTAGAATTGACAGTAATAAACTGAAAATCTAACAAAAACAGGTACAACAGGTGATCAGCCTAAAGTACCCTTGTTATGCATAACAATCAATCATACTCAAGTGTGCACGTCGGTCCTCCGACAATTTATATATTCCCTTCAAAGAAGGTTGTTCTTCTCAGTCAAATAGAAGATCCCGCACCAATCAATTAGTTTGGGTTGCTTTTCAATAACATAAGTCCAGCCGAATCAAATGGCATAGACACTTTCACAATATTCAAGAACAATACTAAGTTCAACATGAATAATAGCTTTAATGAAATAAGAGTTCAAGTATGCTAATTCAATTCAACCGATTAAATAGGAAACTAGTTCGCAATACACAAGATAGGATACTTGCATAGTAAAAGAATATAAGTTAGGAAACTTTCACAATCATAGATTTCCTTGCATAAAGTAAATGTGTCGGTTAGGATACTTGCACTTTAAAAGAGTGTAAGTAAGAGAACTTGCCTTTAGCGTAGTTTATCCACGAAAAGCAATCAACACTTTCGAATTCCTATCGTAATACAGTTACGTATATATATGATATTCATTAGTCATATAATTTAACTTCACATTTTCTCTTTGAATATACGATCAACACATAAGGTAAGTTTTACCTAGCTACACAGTTATATAGAATATAATTTCTATCCTTAACGTTCCTTCTTTAGAGTTTAAAAGCATTCTCATATTATATAAGATCTCAACAATTAGCAAACATGCTTGCATATTATTAATATCACATAAGGCCACAATCAATACTAAATATATTTCATTTTAGCAAGTTACGGCATCTCCTTAAGTTAACCGTCAAAATCGGGTTCAAGTAACATCATATAATATCACGTAGCATGTATTCATATTTAAAGGATACTTTCATGCTTGTATAACTTTTCCAAATCCAATCGTACATGGTATAGGTTCTTAAGTTAATACTTAAAGCCATTCAAGGACACGAACTCATATGGTCTAACATGGTCGCTTTTAAACACATAAGATATTCATATAACTTGTATTAGTCATGCTCATGAGTACTCGTATTGCATATATGTAGCTAGCATTGTTATTATCTTGAAAACATGCTTTGTTTATGCTAAACTTTAATCACGACAACTAATCATGGTATATATACATGCATGACACATGAATGAGTCTAAGAGTACTATCACATGTGTCCATAAATGTCAGATTCTAATTCTCGTCATAACATACCAACGTTCACGTTCAAAGCTTATACTTTGTTAGTATAGTTCATTAATAAGGTCTATCATGTTCATGCTTCCTTATGAAACCTATATATATAAGTTAACATGCTTTTCATGCATTTCAAGGCCCTATAAACATGCTCGAAAAGTCAGAATGTATACATGGTCTTTACATGTCAATATCAACCTTCAAAACTTGTATTTTTGTTAGATATGTTCAATAGTGAGGTCTAACAGGCTCTTGTCATACTATGAACCATATATACATAACTTAATATGCCTTTCATACATCACTACCTCATACCGACATGCCTTGAAAAATCAGAATATTAACATGCTTTATATATGTTAACGTTCGTTTATGAAACTTTAAGTTTGTTTTCAAACTATATGTCGTTTGGTTAACCATGCATGCTAATATACTAAAACATGCTTACATTGCCTCATTAGGTTTATATATATGTATTAATCATGCTTCCATGCTTGTTTAAACAAAAATCAAACAATTGGTATATAACAGTTTTGTTGCAGAATGCAGAAAACTGAACACAGAGGCCGGCGCTGCGACGCGGCAACAGCAGCCACAATCTGGCGCTGCAGCGCGGGTGGCGCTGCGGCGAGGGCATAATGCCCTGGGATTGGCGCTGCGGCGTGGGAGACGCTGGTACTGCCGCGTTCTGGCGCTGCAGCGCGCAGCTAACGCTGTGCATCGGCGCTGCGGCGCGGCATTGCAGACTCAGTTCGCTGCAGCCAAAATCGTCCCCAAACTTCCCATTTCATCGATTTCAACATACCCAGATGCTATTAGACTAACCTTTTTAACTTACTAACACATATATATGCTTATATAACAGTCAATCGCCCAAACGATTCCCAATTTCATGAACCCCAACTAATTTCAAGAATTCGATGCTTTACAGAAATTACAGAGCAACAATGGAAATGAAAGTCAAGAAAGCTATATAGTGTTTCCATCACGTATGTATGTTCATATAACAACAATATAAGGGTTCTACAAACCAATCATGAACCAATTTGGCATAATCAAGAATTGGAAGGAAACTTCGGAAACAGAAAACGAAAATGAAGAACAAAGGAAGAGGGATTATACCTCTGCTAGGATTCAAATATAGTTTGCTGCTAATCCAACTTCTCCTACTGATATATGTATATTGCTTTCACTCACCACTTATGCAAACTCTCAGCAAATTGAAAACGAAGAAACATGGCTGCTATTTATAGAAGAATCCTTACACAGACAATGCAATTGTCCATTAAATTGAACCACTAGATTGAAGCTTTGTATATCAGCTAAGGAAGAGTTGGTAGAGTGGTTGAAGAACACTGTTGTGCCCACTCCCCGTATCATGATTTGCTAGAATGCTGAGTTTGAGAAGGTAGGAGTAGGCTAGCTTCATGAGTGTTTTACGTGTACAAGGTTTGTGTCTTATTAATATGGGACAAGGCATAAAAATCTCAGCATTTCCAATTTGTAAACAAACTAGTGTTAATACTTAGGTTATATACACACACATATTTAGACACTTAGGTCTTTAATTGAAATGTCACAATAATTCATATACTGTAGTAAGTGTAAATTGACACGTATAAACCATGTACATTTTGTTAATACCGGATATAATCTAATCAGATGTTAACACATTACACTGTCTCCTTTATTAAAACTAATTATTTACAATATGTTCATGATATATTATATAATGTATACCCACATATTTATTGTCACACAAGTTATTAATCAAGTAGCTCACATGGTTTAATAAGCCTTACCATATAATAGTGTCATATTACACTTCACATAATACATAGTCAGCTAATATATGCTACACATTTAATTCGCATGCTGGCACATATAATTTCTCATCTTATAAATTGAATATTAATTAATAATATACGCATATCCTACATCAATCAATATAATTGTTAACCTCCATAACAATTTAATTAACCCTTATATGATTAATTATCACTTTGATATAAATCTTATTATATTTATAAACACGTTGCTCATTATTATTATGTTTCTTGCAATAATAATAATCACATATTATTAATCAATCCTCATTAGTATTTTATAACAGTTAATTAATATTCTTCGATTAACAATTAATATAGATTAATTGTTCGCTTAAATTAATATAATCATTCTCATATTACGTCACTGTGCCACACAAGGCAATCAAACGAGTTTATCACAAACTCCACCAATTTCTCAATTATTATAATTATTCAATTATATATAATTGAATTAATTCATCTCATAACACAAAATCATTTATATTCAAATAAATTCTCATTTCCATTAATATATTTATTTAATAATATATGGAAATTCTCGGGTATTACATAGATAGGCATGAAATACATGCCTAAAATATTGAGCACACACTAACATTCATGGTTGAAAGTTAAGATGTTTTCAAACAGATAAACTTAGGCGTTTTGGAAAACTAAGTTGCATGATCATAGTGTATTAGTGTTCTAATATGTTTGAGCGTATATGCTAATGCTTGTAAATGTCATGTATGTGCACACACCTTACTAGACACTATGAAAGTTAGTAAGCATGAACGAGCCATTAACAATGATAGTTATGCGTATATGATAAAAGTATTTGTGAGCATGTGTCTTAAACATTATTTG